>OZ010786.1:347612953-348212953 GCA_963932465.1 Maratus speciosus
TACAAAAATTAAAAACCAAAAATTTTCCCATTCAGTACCACTCTCCCCTACCTGTGAACGTAATTTTTATATTTCTAGCATGTCAAAGGAGTGATTTAAAAATCGATTACAAAATTCCATCTTTACACACAAAAACAAGGTTGGGTTAAATAAAAAAGTGTAATAAAACCGTACAGAGTCTGCATACTGCCAACCACATACGCACAATGAAAATGACTGACTGATAACTTTTTTTTTTCATTCACAGAAGAGGGTTTCTGTTTTTGTTGTTCCGTTTTGGCCCATTCATTACCACTCTCCCCTACCTGTGAACGTAATTTTTATATTTCTAGCATGTCAAAGGAGTGGTTTAAAAATCGATTACAAAATTCCATCTTTACACACAAAAACAAGGTTGGGTTAAATAAAAAAGTGTAATAAAACCGTACAGAGTCTGCATACTGCCAACCACATACGCACAATGAAAATGATTGACTGATAACTTTTTTTTTTTCATTCACAGAAGAGGGTTTCTGTTTTTGTTGTTCCGTTGGGTTTTAAAGTAGGATTTTCTTGTCTGTTTTGTGATAGTAGAATTAATTTTTTCGCTTTTTCTTTGAGGTTTATAAGATAAAAAAAAAAAAAAAATATTAGAAAGAATTACAAAAATTAAAAACCAAAAATTTTCCCATTCATTACCACTCTCCCCTACCTGTGAACGTAATTTTTATATTTCTAGCATGTCAAAGGAGTGATTTAAAAATCGTTTACAAAATTCCATCTTTACACACAAAAACAAGGTTGGGTTAAATAAAAAAAGTGTAATAAAACCGTACAGAGTCTGTATACTGCCAACCACATACGCACAATGAAAATGATTGACTGATAACTTTTTTTTTTTTCATTCACAGAAGAGGGTTTCTGTTTTTGTTGTTCCGTTGGGTTTTAAAGTAGGATTTTCTTGTCTGTTTTGTGAGAGTAGAATTAATTTTTTCGCTTTTTCTTTAAGGTTTATAAGATTAAAAAAAAAAAAAAAAAAAAAAAAAAAAAAGAGAGAAAGAATTACAAAAATTAAAAACCAAAAATTTTCCCATTCAGTACCACTCTCCCCTACCTGTGAACGTAATTTTTATATTTCTAGCATGTCAAAGGAGTGATTTAAAAATCGATTACAAAATTCCAACTTTACACACAAAAACAAGGTTGGGTTAAATAAAAAAGTGTAATAAAACCGTACAGAGTCTGCATACTGCCAACCACATACGCACGATGAAAATCATTTACTGATAACTTTTTTTTTTTCATTCACAGAAGAGGGTTTCTGTTTTTGTTGTTCCGTTGGGTTTTAAAGTAGGATTTTCTTGTCTGTTTTGTGATAGTAGAATTAATTTTTTCGCTTTTTCTTTGAAGTTTATAAGATTAAAAAAAAAAAAAAAAAATTGCAATTTTATTTTCATCGAAACATAAACTTTGTATATTTCTAAAATTTTTTTTTCCTTTTCTATCTTTTTTTTTTTTTTTTTTCTCTTTTCCAGTCTTTATGAAGAAAATTGATAAATCATTCTAAAGTTAAACGGGAGTTTTTGATAATTTGTTATTGAATAAAAAACTTTAAAGCAATAACAGCGTTTTTTTTTTGTTTTTTTTTACTGTTACGTTAAATAATGCCCATCTCTAATATGCAACGTCTTTGCTTTAGCTAAGGGGTTAAATGCTCTACATTTTATAAATTATTTATTTTATTTTCAGCAGGTTTCCATTTATAGCAAATTCGAAAAGCATAAATGATGTAAAATCATCTTATCTGCTCTTCCATCTATTCTTTAAATATGGAAATGACATCTCCACCCAAAATAATAGATGGAGATATGTAATAGGATATGCTTGTTCTTACTTAGTTTCAGTTAATATTCTGCAGAGATTTTCTGCTTCGATAATCAAACGACACGCTTTTATTTTTTTCCCGTCGAAAGCAAACTACCTCTCGATTATATTTGTGCTTCTCCGAGTCTTACTAAATTACACGCTTTCAAATTCATCCTGTAATTTTAGGTTAGAATCTAAAGCAGGAAGGATTCCGAAGATTTTACAATAACTCCATAGTTATAGGTCACGTTGAATGTGACTATTTTCTTTCTAGAAATTATACAGAACGGTAATAATTTTGCATTTCATAGGTTGGCAACAAACAGTGATTATCTCTTTTTCATCGTAAGAAGTGGTTATTCCGTATCATTTCATGTATATAACTCTTGCACAGCTAATCTGCTTGAGAATGCATTTTCTTCAATTATTTCTCAACAGCTTGGTAAGAATTGCCCATGTTTATAGACAATTTATGGGCGCATCTGAATTTCGAACATTTTGGTTCGTTTATTTATTTATTTATATTTTTTCGCAGTAGAATTTCTCATCTAAATCACACTAATGGAATTGCATCTAGTAGCAATTATATTAAATTAATATCCAGTCATTATGATAAAATGATTTTGGGAAGAATAAAATGGTAATAAAAGGATAAATTGAACCATTATTTAGACAGAGTCGGCGCTAAAAATTTTGGAGACGTAAGTTTTTTCATTTTTTAGAACACTTTCAAAATAAGCGTTCTTCACATTCCACGCTCTAAAGTGCAGTGTTTTCAACTTTTTTTTTTCTTTTTAACCTTACGGTACACTTAAATTCATGGTTACACTTCAACGGCACACTAAAATTGTGATGGTGAAAAAACATATGGAATATACTACATTAGGTTGTTAAAAGTCGCCGTATACTTTCAATTTTTGCATTTCATTAATTGCTAAAAGGCGTTAAATAAATCCATAAAATCAGTTATAATGTGTTTACAGATGAACTGTGTAAATCTTTCGGTTTTAACGATGTCTATTTCAAGACAAATATTTTTTTTTTTTTTTTTTTTTTTTTTTTACTGTTTTTATGAATTTTATTTTTTTTAAATCTTTAAGCAATTCATGAAATATATATATATATATCATCTTTGGGTGTTCAGGTTTGTTATATAGTTTCGTCGGGTATCCAGAGAAAAGTTTGACAAATTCTTCTGGAATTTCAGCAATATAGAACATGTTTGGCCTCAAAATTGTCAGCGAAAGTTTGCTCACGAAGGAATTAGAAGACCAACAACAAGCTGAATAAAAAAATATTTCCGATCGCCCTGCGAAATAAAAAGCTGAAAATTATCTGTAGGTTTAGTACATGATTATAAATATCTTGTACAGTAAGTGTGTTTACTTGTATATGAATAGCCCGTATATTCATGGACGTATAAGGGGTATTTTCCATTGTTTGTTTAAAAAAAAAAATTGCGTGTTTTCTGTTTATAGCATGGAGGATTTTCAACCAAATTTGATCTCACTTTCAGAAAACTTGACAAAGTACAGTAGAAACAATTTACAGCAATTAGAATATAAAAATATTAAATGTTTGGTGAAATATGACCATTTGTAAAAAATAGTTTTTTATTGAAGCAGGTTGTGTTGTGACCAGTTGTCACAAGAGTAACACAATTTTGATTTATTTTAAAGTAAAATGCTTTTTGTTACAAATTAGGCATATTTTATGTGAGTGGAACACGTTGGTATTTAACTGGTTATATCAATTTTATCCTAATTATATTTTGTAATAAAATAATTGGTAGTATTTCTGAAAATTTGCTCTAGTGATCACAAGAGTAACAATGGACGTTCCCTTAGGCTCTTTGTAATAACCGTAAAAAGCTATCAGACCTATTGGAAAAAGGAAAATGATTCTCTTATTAGCCATGCTCTTTGCAAATAGACAAGGCTTTTTACAAAGAGCCGGATTTTTAGGTGCGTTCGTAATTATATAAATGTGTAGCACCTATAGTCGTCGTTTAGTCCGTCTGACTGTCTGTCCGCATATAACAGCGCAAAAACTACCCAATCGATGGTTTGAAACTTAATATATATAATCGTTTCAGAATTTTGTCGAGTCATTTCAAATTTTATGAAAACTGTATCAAAACTTAAAAATATATTAATAAAGGTTATTCTATTATATCCTATAATACGTAATTAATTCAAAGATATCCCATGATAGATAATGATTCTAGGTTACCATGATAATTACGCCCTGTTTAAAATGGAATCATATTATTTCCGTATTACTAAATTTAAAATATATAATCGTAATAAATTTTGTATTCATGCATTTTTGCGTAAGAGTGTAACAGTTGTTGCACCAAGATCTGAATATTTATAAAACTACAGTGAGCAAAAAAAGTATTTGCACACCAGGTAAATTTATTGTAGCATATGTATAAATAAATAAAAAGCAACTAAGAATTAAAAATACTAACACTTTTACAAAACAAATAAACATACTTAATATCTGACTTAATAATTATATTTAAAATATGAAAACATAAAAAAGTAGCATTTGTACTGCCGAAAAAATATTTGCACACTAGCAATAAAAATAGAACGAGAGGAATTATTTATAAGTTAAAAACAGTGCTAATATTTAGTATGCATGCCCTTTGCTTCAATTACAGCTTGTAATCGTCTGGGCATTGATTCTATTAATTTGTGACATGTTTCACTGCTGATTTATAGCCCTTCTTCCCTAAGAGCTTGCTTAAGTTCTGATTTGTTAGAAATTTTCTCTTTCCTTATTTTCACATCCAAAATATGCCATAAATTTTCAATCGGATTGAGGTCTGGTGATTGTGGTGGCGTTTTCAATTGATTTTTTTACATTATAAAGCAACCATAACCTCGTAATATATGCAGTGTGTTTCGGATCGTTATCCTGTTGGAAATAATATGAATTAGGAATTCCTAATTTCAGAGCACTATTAGATAAATGATATCGCAATATATTAATATATTGTTTAGCATTCATATTGCCTTCAATAAAGGTCATTTAGCCAACTCCGTTAAAAGACATGCAACCCCAAATCATTACATGACCACCGCCATGTTTTACAGTTGGTTTCAAGTTTTTAATTTGGAGAGAAGTATTTGGCTTTCGCCATACAGTTTTCTTACCATCTGAGCCAAAAATATTGAACTTGCATTCATCGGAAAAAATAACAGTTTTCCAAAACTCTAGTAGTTTGCTGACATAAGCTTTTGCAAATTCAAGTCTTTTCCCCCTATTTGTTTCACTAATAAATGGTTTTTTTTCGAGGGGCTCTTCCTCGAATATTTGCATCACCAAGAATATTTCTAATTGGTTGTGGTCAGGGCCGGCCCAAGGCGTGTGCGAAGTGTGCCACCGCACGGGGCGCCGAGCTGGAAAGTCGCCGAACAGATGAAAGGACGCCTATAAAACCACCGATAAAAATTATTTTATATTCTGCGTTTTTATTCTCTTTTACATTTTCTGTAGCTATGTTGGGGCCAGTTCGAGAACGGATTCTTCGTTCTGTTTAAAAAGGAATTGAAGGGCGTCGAATTTTCGTATGCAGACATCGTCTTCTTCTTTATCTGAATGAGAAAAAACCGAGGAAAGAAACGGAATCGGGAATCCCAGGAACCACCCGATTCAAATCTGTTTCCCTTGCGGGATGGTAATTTCGACATTGAGAGATTCATGGCGAATTCTATCACTTCCGACTATTTAAGCGCATTTTTCTAGAGTCCTCTTATCCCACAGGGAATCTGAGACTTCCCCCCAGATGACCGAAAAAAAGAAACCGTTAGGAGCTTAAAGGGGCAGAAATTTTAAAATAAAAAACAGGCGTCTTTGAAAAAGTTTTTCTCCTAGCAGTGTCTTCTGGATGTGAGCTCATCTTCTGCTGCAAATAGTCAAAAGCGTTGATGTCAGAAATTTTGCCGAAAATGAGAAATGAAAAAAGGGCATGTAACCAAAAATATATAGGTAAATATTCTTATTAAAATGACCGCAGTATCGAGACAATACAATTCGGTCGTTCACTAATTATTTTATTAAACTAAATTGAATATTTAATAGGTAAAAATGAATCAAACCAAACATTTTTCAAGCAGCTAGATTCATTTATTTATTTCGCTTAAATGAGTAATTTTCATGCGAATGTAAAACATAGTGTGTAGAAAATTTAAAGTTACAAAGCATGCTCGTAATATTTCAAAATTGTCAGTTCTTGAAATTACGAAGGACGTTGCTGCGCCCTAAACTCAGAGCGGCGGAACAAGGGCCTACATGGCGCCATGGTGCGTGAGGCAAAGATTCAGATGGGACCCACTATAACATGCTTTTAGCCACAATTTCTACTTATCTATATATATATATATATATTACGCTATCGTACGTGGCACAGAAATCGGATTATTTGTTAATTTGCTTAATGGCAACGCCCGAATGAAACGCATCTCATTGGTTATTGAACAGCCTTTAATGCAACTGCATATCTAAAAGGGATGGGTTATCGTAGGGGGACCCTGTTCCGTCGGCAAATGCCGCCAAGTTTGTCGCCAACTTGGTGATATATAGCCTACTTTGGCAACCAAATTCAGTCGCCAACTTGGCGATATCTCTAATATTTCGCCAAATTCCCATAGACTTCCATTGTAAACCAATAGGGTTTACTTGCTTACAGAAAATTAACAAATTCAGATATTTTAATGCAATAAAAACTAATATTAGCTTAAGGGATTATATTAATTATATTTAAGGGAGTAAATTAAATTATGAATAAAAGTAACATGATACAATGCTTAGCATGCTTCCCCAAACATAAATTTTCAGAAAGACCAAACTGGTTGCCAAGGGCGGCTAGTTAAAGAAAACGATTTTGGGGTTTGAGGTGGGGGGTGGGTATTTTAGAGTTGAGAGCCTGGACAGCTGCCTCCTTTCCCTTGCGATAATCAGGCTCTGATCGGAACCAGTGTTTCTTTCATGCACATATCGTGGAAAGTAGTGCCTCTACGGCGCAAGACTCTCCCCCCCCCCCCCCCACTCACCCCTATCGAGCAACAGTACAATTCTTTTAGTGTTTAATTATTCCAATATTTATCATCGTAAACGGAGAGGAGGGGAGGTCGAAGCTCAATTAAAGGGGAAAGGGATTAAACTATTTCTATTTTTGCTACAGCTACACATTTGTTTCAAAATCTTCCCACTTCAGGGATTTCGTTCAGCCAGCGCCAATGCCATATTGTTTGAATTTATGTATTGCTCCAGTTTTCCTAAACGTGGTGTGAAAGGAACACTGAGCACCGCAAAGCCAGTAAAAAATAATGTCATGAAAATATATAATTGTGTTATAATGATGCACTGTTTCATTCATCATTAAGGATTACTATTTATTAGTGGAATATAGTGTTTGGCCCATTACACAATAAATATTTCGCAATACTGAAATTAAAATAACTGAAATTTTAAGCAAATATTGTTAATTTAAAAATAAAAATTGTTGCAAATTTAACTAAAATGAGAAAAAAAAAAAAAAAAAGACTTTTTTGGAATCAGATTATGTATTTGATACTGAGTCAAAGTTTGTCTAAACCGAAAGGGAATTCTATTCAATACTACAGAGATTATTCATTATTTTGTGAAATAATTAAATGTGCTTAGGGGTAAGGTTTCTTTGGAATAATATTGTTCTAAGCCTTTTTATTGTCTATACAGACTTATGCCCCAGCGCAATTTTTCTCTTAGTGATTTATTATTTAAATTAAACGAAAAAAGTAAATTTCACCCACCCCCTCCTTTTTTAAAAATCATCTACGATGACAATTTTTTTTCAAAAAGGTGGAGCAAAGACCTTTCCTCGCCGCCCCCCCCCCACCCTCCCTCCCACCAGCGCCCATGACATGCACTTTATTATTTGTAAATCTAAGTTGATAGTAAGATTACTTTACCTTGATTTCTCATTAACAGGATCAAAGAGCTCGATGAATAAATCAACATAAGCTTGACAATACAGAATTGTGAAACTGTAGCCTATTTAAAAAAAAATAATAATTTATTTGCATATAAATTTTATTTTGTAATCGTGTTGAAAAAAATCTTTCATTTAATACATTTATCGTTAAATAACATTTTTCCCGTTTAGTGCCCGATATGTTGATTTTTTATGATGTCCTACACCTATGATTTTATAATGACACTTCCTTTATCCAATTTCAGTGCGGCGCTAAAACGTAAATTCGGAATACTTAAAGATTTTCTTTGGGATGGTTTGTTTAATTCTACCGTGGGCACCAGTAGAACGAAATCCAGGATTTTTTTTTTTTTTTGGGGGGGGGGGGAGCATTTTTTGTTAATCGCAATCCTTATTATTATAAATACAACTCTTATTCTCAATCATACTTTTTTCTTAGTATTTAATTAATTTAGGTTATTTAAATAAATTTTAGTAAGTTTTTCTTTTTGGTAAATAGAGATTAACTAGAGAACTAGAGAACAGAACTAATAGAGAAAACTCAGAGATTGAGAACCATTCAAAAAATAAAAAGAAAGAATAAAAATATTTTTGTTTCCGGAATTAGCTGAAGAGAAAACTGGGTTTTCCATTCTTTTGAAAGTTTTCACCATGAAAAGTGAGCCTTTTATGAAAATCGATATTTAAATATGAAATTTATTCGTACTTTTTATGTACTAAATAACGAGACAAGATTACAGTTTTCATCTTTCATAGTTGCTATTTGCTAGTAGTTATGCTTCTTTATTTTGTAGTATTCCAAATAGTATTCTTCTAAAAAAGTTTTTTTTTTAAATTAATTAACTTATTATTGTTATTTTCGTCCAATACCATGTGCTGTGGCCTTGTTTTTAACTTTTGTATCGTAATGTTACACATTAAGACTGATAATTTCTGTAAAATTGAAATTTCCCTGATTGTACAATTTACCAAATACAAACTCAAAGATGGGATTAAATTTAGAATCTTTTATCCACTTTAAATTAATATCTTAAATAATTAGTAATAGTATGTATAAAAAGAACGAATATTTGAAAAAATTAAGACCATAAGTCAAACAATTTTTCTTGTGTGTGTGTGTGTGGGGCGTCCCGATGGGTGCTCGCACGGCGCCAAAATGTCCTTGTGCCGGCCCTGGTTGTGGTGTAACTATTGTTCCCGACGTTGAAACGACATCAACAGCCAATTCTCGAGCACTTAGAAAAGTGTTTTTTGAAGATTCTTTTATAATGACTCTCCTTTGCCTGGTATTTAGCTTTCTTGGACGCCCAGTTCGCGGCTTATTTATTGTCGAACCAGTTTCTTTTTTCTTCTTAATTACATAACGAACACTAGAAAAGTTTAGATTTAATTTTTTACCTATTTCTCGGTAACTTAATCCAGAATTGTGAAGAAATAAAGAAATATAATCTTATCACGGGTAGCAACAGACAGTTCACACGTTTTCGGCGGCATTAAAACAAAAACTCCCCAGAATCCCTGCTCCAGTTAATATATTACGTGACTTTAAAGTGCGGGGCTAATGTACTGCGGGACTGATATACTAAACATTTGCATAATGTTCACATTTAATGCCTTTTTTAAAAGTCAATGCTTCTTGTGCAAATACTTTTTTGGTATGAGAAAATATTAATTTATTTTTTAAAATGTGTAATATTACTGTTTAAGGAAAATGGGTAGTTATTTTTATTTTCTTCTTATTTAAATAAATGAATAATTAAGAGAATAGTATCAAATTTGTTTTCTATGGTTACTTATGCAAAAAATCGTCTGCGTGCAAATACTTTTTTTGCTCACTGTATATTTCGTACTGTAGCTATAGCTACAGTACGAACGCACTTCATTTGCCACGTTTGACGTACAATTTCCGACTTGTCCGATTAGCCTATGAGATATATAATTACCATCTGCACACAGCTGTGATGCAGCTGAAGGAAAGACATCGCTGGCAAAAAAAAATAATAAATTTATTCTAAATAGCCTAACTCAAGTATTGAAAAATGAAAACTTTGAGAATATATGCGATTTTATTATCTCACATTTTCTCATAATCTTGATGCGAAAATTATGCAAATCTTTGATTTTTATCTAAATTTTCTTTCAAAAATACGGGGAGCGCCCAATACGCGGGGTTGCAAATTACGCGAGTTAATATGATAATAAGTTTCATTCCCATTTTTCGATAAATATTTCCATCAGTTTCATGCAGTGATGAAATCAGGGGGTCACCCAACGTTTTGAAGCTCCGCTCTTTTTTACCATAACAAGTGCGAGCTGTAAAATTTTCTCCCGGAGAAAAATGTCTGAATTCAACACGAGTTTCATGTATTTTAATTTAATCTGAGAATATGCGGGGGAAAGTCAATGAAAATAGATCATTTTGACAAAACTGTTATTAAATTGTTTCAGCTTTATGATTTAAAATAAACATTCTCATTTAAACATTATGTCGTGTTTTACAATAAAGACATTGTGAGATGAAATCTCACAGTGTTTAAATTATGTTACTGTTTTATTTCTTTTAGCTTTTACATCGAAGTTCTTTAAGCTTAAATCCATATTTATTTTTGCGCGGGCGATTTCGCTTCACCACACATCGGCAAGTTCGCTGACGTTCGGCTGCCCCTGGCATGGGATGCTTCTCCTTTGAACTTTGTACGATTGTGATGACGTCATCGGAGCAAGTCTCTCACGGCATATGCATTGAATGGGTGTTTGATCTTTCGGAGGTGTGTCCATTCGATGTGCAGGGAGCAAATTAAAACAAAGCTTTTTAAATGTTTTCTTTCGGATTTGTTTATTAAGACATTACCTAATATTTTAAATTCTCTAATAGATTTAAATCTTTTCTTTCAGTAACTTTTGAAGTCCCCGTATTCTTACTATAAATTAAAAATTCCGTTAATTTTAAATCAGAATCTGTTTTGTTGGAGAGCTGTCATGACTTAGTTTTGGTTTTAAAAAGATCGCGGGCTCCGGCTCCGGTCTGCCGACGCCGATGAATGTGGAATCCGGTAAAAAGTTTTTCGAAAAAGAAGTCTACGATTTTAACAACTCCGGTTAAATTATTTCTTAATAATTTCTTGATTATGCTGCACTTTAATTTTTTTAAAGAAATATATATTTTCAAATGGAGTAGATGTTTTTATTGGCAAGAATTAATTTATGAACGGTGACCAACGGGAAGCCCTTTCTTCTCTCCTTCAAGATGAAAATAAAGGATTGCTTTATGCTTATAAGTCTCCTCTTCATTTATTTTACAGACTACACGATCCAAGTAAGAAGTTTCATTTATTTCTATTTTTTTACAATTGCTGACCTTAAAGAACAGAGGGTTTTATTGCAAACATTACACAACGCATTGTAACTAAAAAGAACTTCAAATTAAATTATACCTTTCATATCACGGCACATTATTATTTCCATCACATTTGGTGCCGCAAAAACGGTGGTTCTGAAGAAAAATTTTGATTGATTTGAAGAAAATCGTAATATTTTAGAACTTTTGTTCTCAGAATAACTTTTGAAAAAATTTTTGATGCGTTCAATAGAATTCAAGATTTATTCTTTTAGTGAATTTTAAGAAATATGGAATATTTTATGCAAGAATTTTTGCATAACTACATATGACAATACTTTTTTTAGTATTGGAAGTTCTTGTTCTCAAAAAATTTCTTGCATAGATTTTTTCTGTTTTGAAGAATTAAATTTTATAATTCTAAAATGAATATTGTTCTGCTCCATCTTGAAGAATATAATATATTTTACTAAGTTTCCCATATTTTTTTAAACAATTATTTAAATTAAGATCAATTTCCTACTGAAGAATAGTCATATTTTTTTTGATGATGCATAATTATTATTCCATTTAAATAGTTTTATTTGAAAGAATTTCATCTACATATTCTTTTATTTGTAATGAAATATTAGAGAACATAATTTTTTTTAAAGAATGATTATTTGATATATATATATTTTCGAAATGAATTATATATTGTTCTTAGATAAATTCTAATGAGTTTGAAATAATAAAATTGTTCTCAGAACATATTTCATATTTTAAGAGGCTATGACTTTGGGTTTTTAAATTTTATGGCACTATTTAATTGCAACAAATTTGCAAATTCTATATATATTTATAAGAAGCATTATTTTTGAAATTATGATTACTTGTGCTGAAAAATTTTATTCTTATGTCATATTTATTATTCTGAAGCTGAAATTCTTCACAGAAGTTATTAGTGCAAATATCCTATATAACATTCTTAGAGATTTCTATGCTTCTGTTCTACAAATTTCAAATCAAGATATTTTGTTTAACAATAATTTGAATACAAGAGTTTGTTCATAGATTTATTCTTATGCCATCTGGACTGTGATGTTCTATTATAATCATACAGTTTGGCTTAGTGCAAAGATAATCTGCAACTTACAAATTAAGAATGTATGCATTTAAGAATATTTTCACATTTATTATACAACTGTTCTCATGTTGTTTCTATAAGCACTCTCAGCTGACAAAATTTTATATTTGAAAAATTCTTGTTGCTTCATTTTTTTTAAAAATATATTCTTATGGCAAGTTGTAATTTTGACATCAAGACCTTTCCACTCCATCGTATGTGCAGACTATGACAGTTTTCAACAAACAAGATTCTCATGTTGCTCTCAGAAAAAGAATGAAAGCAGCATTATTTTTTTTACTCTTGAGAAGAAGTAGGCATGGGGCTACTTCATTCCTGTTACAGTTATATTCTTGAAATTATTTTACATCATCTACTTAAAAAGTCTTATGGTTTTATACAGCTTTTAAAATAAGTTCTCATATTGTCAGTGTTCTCTGCAATACTTTTAACAGTGTGTCACTGCTGTTTCGCATATTTAAAGACTGTCTCTCTACATATGCTGCTCTAAGAGTTTCTATTCCAACCTGTTAAAAAAATATACTCACCTGCAAAAAAACTTTGCATCATTCTCAACAGTTTCTTACCTGATGAAGTTGGCCATTCACTGATGTGTTGTATCCATTTGTGCTGACCTCTTCTCTAGTATTTTCCTTGTTTGATGATACAAGATAAATGTATTAATACTTACCTGCTTAACTCACTGTTTTATAACAATAACTTTAAATTTATGCTTCATTTTCAACGCTGAAGTGATTATTGAAAGGGGTCATGTCATGTTTGAGTCATTTATCCCTACAATGTCTGATTCAATTCAATATCTTCGATGTTTGTCTCTAAAGCTAAATAGGATTTACAAGTAATCTCAAATGTTTTCTCAAGTAATAGCTGTCCCAAGACCTGATTATGGAAGTTTTGTTGGTTTGCCTTTTCTCTTGTGAGATGTAAATTATCCTTACTAAGTGGATTGGTTGACTTGTCTGCTCCTATAAGTCAGTGTTGATATTTTTGCAAAAATTTTTTTTTGCTAAATCAAGAAAATTTATAAAATATTATAAAATCAAGTACTTTCAATAATGATTTTGTATGTGTTCTTACGTATACCTACAGTTACAAGAGTTGTATTTTGATTCAGGAATTCTCAAGATCTATTTATTTATTTTCTGTCTAAATTCCCCATAATTTCAAAAATTTTATTGTGCCTTTGTTTTCATTTGTGAATATACCCAAAGTCTCTAAATTTTATGTTGTCATATGCCTCATATTTTTACACAAGTAATTAATTGAATGAATTCTGAAGATTTATTATTAATGAAGAAATTAACATTTTTTAAGCATCAAATCAATTCTTATACAAGATTACATAAAAAGACAAGAAAAGCACAGTTCTTAGTAACTATTTAACAGCGCCTTTTGATATAGAAGTGTTCCTTAGTGAATCTTCAAAATTACTAAGAAGTTTAAAGAAAAAGTGCTTATTGATATCATCACCTACCTACTTATGTCTCTTTTTTTTCCCAAGATGTGTGTGAATACATCATCAATTCTCATCAAATACAACATCATTTTCTCTTCATCAGTGCTCTATAATTCATCCTTTTAGTGTGTCCAAAATAGTGATTGCTGAAAGTTAATGATTAGCTTCAAAAGAAGTGAAGCACACAGATGTTGTCGCCCCCCCCCCCCCAAAAAAAAAAGTTCTCGTCCAATGTTCCTGTAATATGTCTATTCAACTGTTAAGTTGATGTTGCCTTTTTGTGTATGTCATCTAGAAATGTGCGTTTGTTTCTACATGGTAAACACAATGTTTACACCTTTGCAACAATACGCATAACTGATGTCTTTTTTTTTTTTGTGTACCAAAACTGTCAGCTTCTTTTTGAACATTCTGATAACATTTATTTATTTTATTTTTCATGCAAACTCTAAATTGTGTTTATAACGCTAAGGAATCAAGGATCTGTAAAGAAGGACATTGCTGTTGTTTTTGCAGTTATGGGATGGTATATTGTGCTATTTAGTGTATATAGTTATTTTTTTCTTTTTGCACAAGGTGTCAGGAGCCTTGTTTAGGGAAAATCCAAGCCACCTGAAATCTTGAGTAAAACATGAGTAGTCACAGTGTATATTGTTCTATGATTGTGGATAATAGTGTATTTTTTACATATTTCTCTTGATTTTTCTGCATGAAATATTTTATGTAAATGATTTTTAATGTTTATATTATGGTACACTTAAAATTTTAAATTTCCCATGATAGTGTCAATTTTCTTTCATTGTATATGAAAGCATTTATTTTCTTCTGGGGATCCCCACCCACTCAACCAAGTACCTACTTATTCTTAAAACCATGGTTTCTCGGTTTCTCTGTTTGTCTATAAGTTTATGAGTTTATCTTTATACATATTTAAAATTGTATTAAGAGATGTCTCATATTTTAAAGAATAGTATATACTTTGAAAATTTTTGATGAGTAAATAATACAAAAAGTATTGGTGTTTGTTGATATATTGCTTTTATAATCTAATGAAAAGTAGTAAGAGTATATGTTTCAGCAATATAACACTTAATTCCTTTTAGACATGTCTCTCTCATATATATATATTGTTGCAACTACTTTAACTATCTGTGTTTTACATGTGAGTGGTCATTTAGTGCACGATTTGGCTACTTGTTCGTGTGGAATACAGCTGGTTGTTTGAAGTCACACATTTAGTACTAAATTGAATTTAAAAAAAAAAAAATAATGAATATCGTATTGTGAAAATGTTACTAAAGATATTTGTTATGTATGGCCAGTTTAGAGTAATTAAAATAAATGCTCTATTGTAAGTCCTAGGCGATGATCAAAAACTAAAGTTATTTTGATCTTTGTTGCTTCTAAAGTGCAACTTTTCTTATATGATATACCAATTTAAAAAAAAAAAATGTTTGATATTGAGCTCATTTTATATATGCCAATTCTCATTTTATATATGCTAATTCTCACTTTATATATGCTAATTCTGATTCTGTTTAGCATCTTTACTTAATACATATGATTTTATATATGCTAATTCTGATTTTGTTTAGCATTTTTACTTAAGTAATACATAAGATTTTATATATGCTAATTCTCATTTTCTTTAGCATTTGTACTTAAGTATTTGTGAAGATAAGTTTATGACATCATACTGCAATTGCCATAAATGGAAGATTTGGCATTTTTTATGTATACTATTTGAATATACTATGTATACTTTTGATGTACTTTCTTTTTCTTCTCACTTCCCTTTTGGTCACCACTAATTTTTATTTGCAGCAGTTTAAACTTTTGGCTTTATTTTAATATTTTAACTTTGATTTTTTTTCTCTGTCTTTGGCATTTAAAATTTTGTCATCCCGTTTCTGTAAAAGGTTTTTATTTCATTTTACCTTTTACATCACTTGCTCTGCCAAAATTTTACTCGGTAAATGGGGGTATTGTGAGATGAAATCTCACAG
Organism: Maratus speciosus; assembly: GCA_963932465.1. Taxonomy (NCBI): domain Eukaryota; kingdom Metazoa; phylum Arthropoda; class Arachnida; order Araneae; family Salticidae; genus Maratus; species Maratus speciosus. The sequence continues at coordinate 347,628,710 of OZ010786.1, forward strand.
TGTTTAAATTATGTTACTGTTTTATTTCTTTTAGCTTTTACATCGAAGTTCTTTAAGCTTAAATCCATATTTATTTTTGCGCGGGCGATTTCGCTTCACCACACATCGGCAAGTTCGCTGACGTTCGGCTGCCCCTGGCATGGGATGCTTCTCCTTTGAACTTTGTACGATTGTGATGACGTCATCGGTGCAAGTCTCTCACGGCATATGCATTGAATGGGTGTTTGATCTTTCGGAGGTGTGTCCATTCGATGTGCAGGGAGCAAATTAAAACAAAGCTTTTTAAATGTTTTCTTTCGGATTTGTTTATTAAGACATTACCTAATATTTTAAATTCTCTAATAGATTTAAATATTTTCTTTCAGTAACTTTTGAAGTCCCCGTATTCTTACTATAAATTAAAAATTCCGTTAATTTTAAATCAGAATCTGTTTTGTTGGAGAGCTGTCATGACTTAGTTTTGGTTTTAAAAAGATCGCGGGCTCCGGCTCCGGTTTGCCGACGCCGATGAATGTGGAATCCGGTAAAAAGTTTTTCGAAAAAGAAGTCTACGATTTTAACAACTCCGGTTAAATTATTTCTTAATAATTTCTTGATTATGCTGCACTTTAATTTTTTTAAAGAAATATATATTTTCAAATGGAGTAGATGTTTTTATTGGCAAGAATTAATTTATGAACGGTGACCAACGGGAAGCCCTTTCTTCTCTCCTTCAAGATGAAAATAAAGGATTGCTTTATGCTTATAAGTCTCCTCTTCATTTATTTTACAGACTACACGATCCAAGTAAGAAGTTTCATTTATTTCTATTTTTTTACAATTGCTGACCTTAAAGAACAGAGGGTTTTATTGCAAACATTACACAACGCATTGTAACTAAAAAGAACTTCAAATTAAATTATACCTTTCATATCACGGCACATTATTATTTCCATCACAGACATTTTTCCGCATAACGCTTTTATTTATTTATTTTTTTAAATCGAAAATTCGTGAAAAAGGTGGGTTCGTTAGAATTTGCTTTTCATTCGCGGGAAAGCATTATTAAAACTAATCAAATCACTTTAAATGAAATATCCAGATTCATTTCAATCCCTTTTTTCATTTTAATCAAACTTTAATTATTCTCATAAAATAACTGTGCTGAGATCGATTTTCAGATGATATAAAGATTAACCTTAATTTTATGTAGCTATTGTGAACCATTCCTCTCGAGGTTTTTTTTTTTTTTTTTTTAAGCAATTTTCAAGCCGATTACTTTTCAGTCATTTTGTGTGCATCAAAGAGAAGTAATTCTGGCAGCTAAAAAGAAGTTAAACAAAAGCAAACGGTGAAAATAATAACGAACTAGTTGAATGCGCCAATCCCAAAACTTTCTTCTACCTCATATATCTTATTATTCCAAAAAGTAGTTACACATGTTGGTACTTCAATATTATTAGTTCAATAATATACCAACTTTGATTTTCATTTAAATTTCTACTTCAGCCAATTAATCGGAGTAAAAACGAGTTAATCTAGATCATGATATTTATTAAAATCAATAGTTTTTCCTTATTCTGTTGTCATCAGCTGTCTGTGAATAGCCGGCGTAGTAGAAGATGCGAGTTCCCGTCGCTTCACGAGCCACCGATGGACAATAGAATTAGGAAAAATCGAGAAAATTATACAAAAAATCGTTATCACGGCGCTCCTTTCCGGCGAATTTTTTTTCAAATTCAAGGAGAAACTGCTGGCCATAGCCAAAAACATACACAAAAAAATTGGTTGAATTCTATGCATAACTTTATACATTTTTCGATGGTAGAATAATGAAAATGGTACAGACATAGCAATTATATAGTGCCGCCCTTCCGGCGAATTTTTTTCTAATTCAGGGAGGACCTGCTAGTCACAGCCACAAACATACACAAAAAATTTGGCTCAATTCTATGCATAACTTCAATCATTTTTCGATGGTACAATGACGATATACAGACACACGGACAGTCGGACAGACAGACATCTTGTATAAAGATTTTTTTGGTATTCCCGACCCCTAAAACGTGTAAATCCGTCGAACACTGGGTGGTCGAAAAAATTTCGATTACAATACTTTCTTCTATTGAAGATAGAAGAAAGTAAAAGTTAACTTGTTTTAGTGAAAAACGAGTGTGATGTTGTGAAAACTGTAAAAAATATTACAATTTCTGGGTTTCTACGGATTTTTTCATCGATAAAATCTGTGTCAAAAAGACATTTCAGAATATTGTTGGCAGATAATATTAAATTTTCTTTTTCTCTAAAGCTGTGAGATTTATTTTTATTATGCAAAAGAAAAAAATCTGTAAAAATCCGGAAATTATACTTATAAATTCTAAAATAGTTTAAAAAACAGGAAAAAAAAAACTTAGCGAAAACGACAAATTAACTAGACTTTTAGTACTATTTATCCGTCAAGGATATCCTTAAATCCACATTTGTTAGTTTCTGACATATCAGATATGATCAATATTAGTCGTGTTTTGTTCACATTTTTTTTTAGCCTCCCGCGATATGCTATTTCTTTCTCCCAGAAATTAAAGTGTCCTCCCCCCAAAATAACATTCCGTTGTATAAGCCAGCCGTAAAAAAAAAAAAAAAAAAAAAAAAAGATGTATCATTGTACTATTAAATACTCTACTGCAAATTTTTAAATCTCTAAGCATCACCCTTTTCCAATTTTTATATCGTCGTATTGGGAGAAAAAAAAAAGTACTTTTTAATGCAATTTGTTTAAAAAATGCATCTCAATTTATTTTTGAGATATGATTATTATCTTTTTTTTTTTTTTTTTTTTTTTTGTAATTTTTAGCGTCATTTGTTTAATTTTGGCAACTCAAGTACTCCATTCCTGTAGAAAGTAAAGAAAAAATAGTTGGAAAATAGTAATTATATCTTTTTGTTGTCATTTTCCCATAACTGCTGAAAAAAAAACGTAATTAAAATATGTGGTATTTTGAAAAAATATAAATGAATGATTTCTGATAAAACATATATATTATAAACTATATTTAATTTAATTATCTATATTACAAACAAGTGAAAGCATATGAATTATTAGATAGCCGATTTTTTTTTTTTTTTTTTGTCGAGTTTCTTGAGTGACATCTGTTTATTATTATTATTATTATTATTATTATTATTTGTGTATTATTCAGCGATAGTAACGTCATATGAATACTTTACGAGGCTTTCGAAAAAGACAGGCTACCGCGGTTCCTTCCTTACAGACCGCTAGAGTGACGTCATGCTCTTTTTGTACTTCTGCATTGGTACATTCGAGCATCACGTAACTCCAGCGATCTGTAAAAAAGATACGCCTAAAGCACCGCGGTAGTTTTTCTTTTTCGTTAACCTCGAATACTTTACTGTAGATGTTTTTAAGACTGGATCGTAAATGAGGAATTCTTCAGAGGATGCGAATGACGTCATTTTATATAAAATAAAAGCATGTACTTTAAGTCTTAAAACTGAAATATGTTTTATACTATCTATATTTATATACATATATATTTTTTTCATCTGGGGTGACACTAAATTCTGAAAAAGCAGAATTCCTGTTTTCTAGTAAATAAAATTTTCCTTGGCTCCACCTCACCATGGCTTCTTCCAGGCATGTGCGAGATCAAAAGACGGCGAAATTATATCATGTTGACGTAACTCTATTAAAATTTTTAAGTTTTATTATTAAAATGATACATCGCATTTAAACGTAAAATTATTCTCACCGATAAAAACATTTTACATTTCTTTTATTCTTTAAATCGTTTAAGTTTTATAACCAAAAATATAAATTCTCATTTAAACATGATGTTATTTTCAACGATAATTTTTTTTTTTTTTCACATTTCATTTTCCTTTATATCAATCGAACATTAGGAAAGATTTTACTTGGTCGTGGAAATTTTCTTTTTCGTTTACGTGAAAGTATTTATTTAAAGTAAAATTAAATCATTTTAATTGCAAATATTATTCATTGCAACTTCTTTGATTTTAGCCAAACTAGTGATTATTGCCCGGAATTAGCAGTATAGTTTTTGGTTAAATTTGGTTCATTTGTTCGAAAAAAAAAAAAAAAAAAAAAAAGAACTATTCCTTTGACGTTATAATGCGTGCTATGGTAATTCAGACGATTTTAAGATTTCATTATTAGCTGGGAAAAAAGGCACATTTGATGATTAATGATCTAAACATTAAATAATGGGTGCTAAATTTTCTATATAGAAATCTTAATATAATCCGAACGTTTTGAAAATTTGCCAATACATGTATCAGAAATTCCAAATTGATTGTATAACATTTGGAAAAGTGTAGGCATCTGTTCGAGAAATGTAAAACATTTTACTTTCTCATTTTTTACAAATTTTAAAATGCTTTTTCTTTCTATTTTCTTCTTTTTTTTCCGTTGCCTTAGCAATTATATTTAAAACGCATCAAAAAAAGAAAATCGAAGCAAATTGCAATTCTTCTTTTATTGAAACAGATGATGGATTTGGATAACAGCTGTCTTTTAAATAATATAGAATGATCACGAAAATAGTTTTCTACAAACGAAAGTCCCGTAAGAAAAGTTTACATTTATATAAATATCTTTGTTACTCGAGATTTCATTCAATTTCTGAAAAAGATTCTGATGTTTCGTGGTTGAAAAGTACGTATACTTTTAAGAATGGGATAAAATCATCTGTATAAAAAGAAGTTTGAGCAACTGAAATTACAGTAAGTACATGAGCCCATGCATATATCTGAATCCCGAAATGGCATAATTACTGGAAATAAAAAACATAAAAATACAATAAGTATATGAACTATATTCCACCATCACGTGTGGGATAATTACACTAAATTTCATGAAGACTTTTGAAATTATCAAACTTATTTAAGATTTTTTTTTTTTTAATTTACTCTCCCAGAGAAAGTACTCTACTTATGTGATATTATCAACAACAACAAATTTTATTCACGTTTTTAAATGAAAAAAAAAAAACAACAACAAAAAAAACAGGCAGCTATATTGAGAATCTTAGTTTTTTTGAGTGACTAAAGCATAAATACTAGAAAACAGGAATTCTGCTTTTTCAGAATTTAGTGTCCCCCCCCCCCCCCCCCCGATGAAAAATAAAACATTTATATAAATATAAACAGTACAAAACATATTTCAGTTTTAAGGCGTAAAGATATTTTATATAAAACTAGGGGGCTCTGCCCCCTAAGAGCTACGCTCGCCAAACCCCGTTCCTACACCCCGGATTCTAAAAGTAGGCTAATTTCATCGGCTTTAAAAAGATTGAATTATAATTTTAAAAAACAGTGGCGATCTCCCTGTAAACGGGTTTTCATTCATATTCCTTTGATTGGAGTTTTTTAAGGCGAAATCAGCGTTTGTTAAGGGACACAATGGCTGTTTTCGTGTTTGATTAAAAACAAAATTAATTAAAAATTGGAAAATAAGTTAATGTAAAATGAATTAAGTAAACAGAGTCTTTGTCTCTCGGTTTTTTAACAGCCATAAGAAAGTTCTTTTAAATAACGCATTTATCGTTTTATATCTGATTTGATTTTCACCAAAGTTTTTTTTCTCTTTTTAAGATTCACATGAAAATACTTTTTTGTTAGAAAGGTTATATTTTTACGCTGTCTTAGAATTCACGATAATAGCTGAAAAGATTATCTCAAAATATGAAATAAATGTCTCGCGCAAATATATTTTTTAATTTTAACTGTTTTGCCAACTGTCAATTAATTGGGTTTTTTAAATATGACATAAATTTCCCCCATTTGCGACTTTTAACGCATAATAATGAACAAGACTCCCTTATCATAAAACTATATTATTATGAGAAGGAGGCCTTGGTAATGAATTTATTATTTAAAAATTTTCTTTCTCTTTTGAAATTCATATATAACTATAGTTTTTATGACGTAATTTTCAATATTTTTCTGATTTTTAACACGTAATCACTTAATTCTTAGTTGAAAGTTTTTTTCTGATTATAAGAGCCACGTGTTAATAAAGTTTTCATTTGAAGGAAATATTATTCTTTGCGCTGTTTTTAAATTTGGCAACAATTTAAAATAATGTCCTTTTCTAAAATATGTAAAAAATATGTCTCGAAAGGCTGAAAATTTGAATTTAAAATGGAGATAAATCCTCAAAAAACGAGTCAAATTAAAAGAATAAATGCAGTCTGCACACGGGGAACTCCTAATGTATTAAATGATGTAAAAATGTTTAAATTCTTATGTATAGTTTTTCCTCACATAAATTTTTTTAATGAAACGATTTTGACCAACTTTAACATTAAATATCTCTTAAAATATTTATTCGATTTAAAAACTGTCTGCATCAGCGTGTTTATCAAACACTTATATATAATAACACCAATTTTCATATTTTTGTATGAAACAATTTTCTTAATATTAATGAAGAAAGACCGACAAGAAATATGGATGCCGATCTAGGAGTGTACCGGGGAGATCTACGCAGATTTTTACTGGTTCATTTCTAAATCGTTACTTTTTTTATATATATAGAAGGATGACATCATTCACATCCGCTGAAGAATTCCAGATTTACGATCCAGTCTTAAACAACATCTACAGAAAAGTACGCATAGGACGTCTCTATTGAAGAATAATACACAAATACAACAAAAAGCGATGTCGTCATTCAAGAAACTTGACCAAAAAAATCGGCTATCTAATGATTCATATTCCTTCATTTATTTGTATAATATAGTTTGTTTAATATAGATACTTAAAATTAAATATAGTTTATAATAGCTCCATGTTTTATCAGAAATCATTCATTTATATTTTTTCAAAATAGCATGTATTTTAATTACATTTTTTTTCAGTTGTTATGGTAAAATGGCAACAAAAAGATGCAATAATCTACTATTTTCCAACTATTTTTCCTTTACTTAATATAAAACGAACATTAGGGGTATGAAGCCGTCAAGCGAAGCGAAGCTAAAAATCCCATCATCGAACCTAGGCACCGATATTCAAGCAATCCTTTACTTTCTACAGAAATGGAGTACTCCTGTTGGCAACATTAAAAAGTACAAAAAAATTAATATCTCAAAAATGAATTGAATTGCAGTTTTCAAACAAATTGCATTTAAAAGTACTTTATTTTCCCTATACGACGGTATAAAAATTGAAAGTGTGCCATGCTTAGAAGTTAAAAAAAATTACAGTAGAATTTATCCTTATGTAACCATGCAATGATACATACGCTTTTTTTTACTACCGGCTTATATAACGGAACGGAATTTTTAGAGACGACATTGTAATTGCTGCTCGAAAGAAATAGCATATCTAGGGCTAATAAAATTAAAGTGACAACGGGAGGTTCAGTGTGGCAGAACTCCACTGAAGAAATGTATTTTTCATTCTGAAAAAATTACTAGAATAAGCAGTTCATCATAATACCATTGCAGAAAACTGTGTTTAATATGACGCTTTAAAATTTTCGGAAACTTCGAGAAATCTTATTTACTTAAATATATATTCAGCATAAAAAAATTTCATTGCGGATTGTAGGATATTAAATGTTATACAAAGTGAGATTAATAAACAATGACTTGTAGAGCTGACATTGAGGGCCCCGATCTGCAGATTTACTAGTATAAAACAACTGTGATGATATCGATTTTCAGATGATATAAAGATTAACCTCAATTTTATGTAGCTATTATGAAACATTTCTCATGGACATTTTTTTTTCAAGCCGATTACCTTTCAATCATCTTATGTGCATCAAAGAGAAGTAATTCTGACACCTGAAGTAAAGGAGAACCAAAGCAAAAGATGAAAATAATGATGAAAAAGGTAACTGGTTTTTGATCGCCTATTTCAATTGATTTTAAAGCAGCTGTCAATAGTGAAACAGTTTATCCATCGAAGCAAATCGTCTGCTGAAGAGTTTAAAGAGTTCGAAAATTGGGTTGCAAAAGAAATCAAGGCCACGAGCCGCTCCAGGGTATAAAGAAAAAGTATATATTGCCATCTACCAAACAGGAAGATTTCTGGACTGTGGACATTTCGATGTCGGGTTGATAAGGAAGAAGGAAAATGAGACATTTTTATGGCTTGTAATTTCCAAGGAATTTTATATTTAAAAAAAGGTGTGTGCGACAGTGTAAAAAAAAAAAAAAAAAAAAAAGTCTTTACACTGTAAAAGAAAGTCTAATGTTTCTTATTCTACAAAAATATTATATAACCACAAACGAAAAAAATAATACTAGAAAACAGGAATTCTGCTTTTTCAGAATTTAGTGTCGCCCCCGATGAAAAAAAAAAATGTAGTATATATAAATAGTACAAAACGTATTTCAGTTTTAAGACTTACAGCACACGCTTTTATGTAAAACGACGTCATTCGCATCCGCTTAAGAATTCCACATTTACGATCCACTCTTAAACATCTACAGTAAAGTAGGCATAGGACGTCACTATCGCGAAATAATACACAAATGCAGACAAAAGATGCTGTCTGCCGCCATTAAAAAAACTCGACCAAAAGAAAAAAAAAAAAAGCGGATGTCTAATGATTCATAGGCCTTCATTTGTTTGTAACATTAATATAGATACTTAAAATTAAATATAGTTTATAATAGCTCCATGTTTTAACAGAAATCATTCGTTCATATTTTTTCAAAATAGCATGTATTTTAATTACATTTTCTTTCGGTTGTTATGAAAAAATGGCAGCAAAAATATATAATTAATATTTTACAACTATTTTTCCTTTACTTGCTACAGAAATGGAGTACTTCCGTTGCCAATATTAAGCAAATGGCTCCAAAAACTACAAAAAAATTAATATTTCATAAATAAATGGAGGTGAAGTTTTCAAACAAATTGCATTTAAAAGTTTTTTTTTTTTTTTTCAATACGACGGTATAAAAATTGAAAATGTGCTATGATTAGAAGTTTAAAAAATTGCTATAGAGTATTTAATTGTAATGCTTTGTTTTACGGCTGGCTTCTGTAAGGTAAGGTTATTTTTTAAGACGACGCAAAATAAGCTGGGAGAAAGAAATAGCATACCGTACCGGGGGCTAATAACTTCTTTCTACGATTTCGAAAAGTGTTTTTTTTTTTGTTTTTTTTTTATCTTTGGAAACCTCAAAATAAAATAAATTTTCGAGATTTAAAGAAGCAGTTATAAGAATAGTGTTTCTTTTGCTGTCCGTAATTTTTGGAAACGTTTTCCAGTATTTTTTACAATGTATTAACCAGTTTTCTCAATCCTGAATATAGATTTTTCGGATGCTATCAATTCTCAAATAAACATTTTCACGTTCAATAAATATGCTTAACAGACAAACATGCTAAATTAATGCCATTAAAATTAATGTAATTTTGTTACTCTTGCATGTATAAATTTAGTAACGCAGATGAAAATATTTAGTTGAAAATTGATAGCATCCGAAAAAATCAATATTCCTGGTTGAAAAAGCTAATTAATATACTCTGAATTCTACTCAGAAACATTTCCGAAACTTTTATATATAAACTCGGTTTATGGCGTCAGATGCCGCCATCCGAAAAACCTACAAGAGTCCATTCCATTTCTTCCGGCCAAGGATCCATTCCTTCTCCAGGTCCAGACCTCTATCCCTCATCGCTTTTTTAATATCGTCCATCCAGTTCTTTCGTGCTTTTACCCGTTTCCTTTTTTTTAATTTGTTTTATAATTAAATACGATTTTAACTTGACCATACAAGATTAATCGCTTTTTTTTAATATCATCTAATATGGTTCACTTTATTTTCACCATTTTTTTTTTTCATTTCTTATTCTTTCTATTCTTGATATCCTGCATGATCTTTTTATGCCATCCATTTCCACCGTCGTTAATTTCTTTCTTTCTGTCTCCATAATTCTCCATTCTTCTGCTCCATATAACAATATCCTCTTTACAATAGAATTGTATATTTTATACTTTCTTTTCCTAGAGATCTCCTCACTCCACCAAATAGAACTTAATAGGTTCCAGCTTTTCTTCCCTGATAAATTCTACATTTAATTTTCTGTGAGTCTCTACCTTCTCTATTAATGTCTACTAGAGATGGGGAAAATCTTTCCTTTTAAGGAATCGTTCCAGCCTGAATCGTTCACCGAAAGGAACGAGTTCTTTGGAGTCGTTCCTGTTGGAATCGTTCCGAATAAAAGGAACGATTCCGAAAAAAAGGAACGATTCCGAGAAAAAAGGAACGATTTTGAAAAATAAAGGATTCCAAGGGGAAAAAACACTTCCGAGATAAAGAGAACCGCATGCAATCCATAATATTTATTACTAATTTATTTTCTTATGTATCCATCCATTTTCTTACGCATCCAATCGCCTTAATTTTGTAATGTTTTGAACAGATGATTTTGTTTTTAAGAGTTCATTTCATTGATCAGCGTGTGCAATTAATTTGCAGTTATTTCTAACTTTATGATTTATGGCATTAATTAAGCATAATTCCTCTTGAAAATTTACCCCTGGTTCCTGGTTGACCTTTCATTTACCGCTGTAGTTTATCCAGGGAATTTTACTGTAGCTTCAGTTTTGGCGATAAGGGCGGCGCGGCGGTCTATTCGATTTTCAGTGTAATCATTGGTTTCTCTTGAAAATATGTCGTCAAACGACCGTCCATTTATATTATTATTTTATACAGTATGTCTTTACTCTCAACAATGTCCAATGGCTAATTCCTAAACCATTAGTCATAGACCCATAATTCCAATTACAAAAATGTTTTAAACAAGGTAAAAAATTATTATGAAAATCGTTTGGATCAATAAAAATATTTCTAAAAAAGTTACGAAATTTAATTTTTTAAACGGTCCCCCGGCCCTATAAGTGATATTTATTAAAAATTTATTGTTCTCTTAAAAGAAAGAGAAGAAACGTCCCATTCATCTAACACTAAAATTGACGAAGTTATACGAAACTTTGAAATGCAAGACTTATGCCACTTTTCTGCATCTGAATACACATGAGTTCAGCCATGCTTCAAGGGTTCGTAAACAAAGTGCTTAAAGTATTTGAAGGATTTATTTCATGTGTATCTGCGCTTTGAAAGAAATTGTATCAGGACAGATTTTTGTAAGGATTTGAAGCTGTTTCTTTTCATGATTTTTTAAACAAAAATTATGCTATTTTTATAAGCTTTTATTTAGCTTGAAACGATCGTATGTATGTCTTTCCAGTTCAAAATTTGTACTCGAAATTAACTCACTTTAAAATATCCGATCGAGGTTAAATTTTACATATTGACGTAAATCCGATGACAAAGTAATATTATTATGATTTTCAGTGCTTACCATTTGTACTTATTTTACAGGGTAACACAAAAAATTTCGGATAAATTACTGCCAATAAGTTTACGAAAAAGTTTTAGATTAGATAACGCACGACTGCGATGGCTGTGTTTTTTTAATTTTTAAAATTGATTTTTATGTATTTTTTAGCGCTGAATCCGAAAATTACCTTAATTTTTGACCATCATGTCAGGATTTTTCGCAAATAGTAAATTTCAAAATTGAAAAAATAGCTGATACTATAAAATAGAATCGATGGTTGTATTTTTAACACTTTCCAACAAAGTTGAAAAGTGTTTATGATTTCGGTTTGTCTAGCCGTCTGGCCGCCTGTCCGTGTGTCCGCGCTCTAACTCTCGTAAATATACTCGGATTGTTCTGAAATTTTTGGATGTTAGTGACCTCTACCATAGCACGATCCCTATTTCAAATAAAGTTTCTAGCATGTTTAGTTCATTTACAGGGACAGTCAAAAGTTTTCCGTTACATTACGGCCTATGGGAAAAAATCGTTTAAAAGGGTTTTTAATTATGTTACATGCTTTCAAACATAATAAAATTGATATGCATTTATCAAGTGCACTAAAATATGCATTCTGTAGAATATACGGTGCAAAGAATAGTTATTATTCATTTACAGGGCCACACAAAATAATTCCGTTACAGAACGATATAGGGGTGGAGGGAGTTGTTTGTGGCGTATTTTAATTATGTTAAATTATTTCATGTATAATGAAATTGATATACGTACTATAACTTATTTCATGTATAATACGAAGTGCATTTACAGGGACACACAAAAGACTTCAGATACTATATTCAGGGCCGTGCGAAGAGAAAACTGCGCCCGGGGCAGCATGTCAATTTGGCGCCCCCCCCCCCCCACCTTCTTCAAAACTGATAAAGGGCAGAAACAGAAATAAATTATATTGAATAAATATTTTGCGTTTATTTTAGAACTTTAAAAGATTTAATTTTAATTAAAAAATTCCAAACAACTAAATAACAGAAAAGAAAATTGCCCTTATTTGTTAATGAGATCATGATGCTTTGCGACAGATTTTTCTTAACCTTTCTCACATATTTTTCTAGCCATTTTTAGTTCTTGTTACTCTTTAAGCTGCAAAAAATGGGTAAAAATCGCTAACAACCAGATTGGAAACAAGCGGTCCCTTCAACCAATAAGTACTAAAAAAGCAAAACAAACAAAAAACCTGCAGAACATAATGTAATACGAGGGTGAGTCAGAAAATAAGTTTCCCCTGGCAGCTGTGGACAGAGGTGTGTATGAAAGACAAAAAATGTAATGGAACATTAAAGATAAGACGTAACTTTATTTTTCTACATAAGTTCCAAGTGAATTGAGACATTTGACATACCCCTTTGTAAGCTTCAAAAAGCGCTCCTTGAAAAAATCAGGGCTCTGCATCATTCTGTTCCCGTTAGATATGGAGAGAAAGTGCGTTGTGAATTCGTGGTCAAAGAGGAAGTGATAGCGGTTGTCGCTAAGAATGGGAACGTGGAGTATCAGGAGCAAAAATCCATAACCGCCACATGGGAGTCTATGGTCCAGAAGTGATGTCGAAAAAAATGGTGCGGAGATGGTGCCGCGTCAACAAGTGAGGGGCGTCAACAAGTGTTGGACAGACCGAGACCTGGACGGACGTGCACGGCCACTGCAGACGAAAGCAATGCTTGACTACTTCTTTGCAAGCAATGCTGAAGTCACACAAGCCGTTCAACGCTTCTTTTGTATGCAGAGCCCTGTTTTTTTTCTTGGAGGGCTTTATGAAGCTTATAAAGGGTGTGATAAATGCCTCAACTCACTTGGCACTTAGTAGAAAAATAAAGTTACGTCTTATCTTTCATGTTTCATTACATTTTTTGTCTTTCATGCACACCTCTGTCCACAGTTGCCAGGAGAAACTTATTTTCCGACTCACCCTCGTAGATAAAAATAAATTATAATTTCAGTACATTAATTAAGAAAGATAACTGAAGCAATGTTTTAATTAACCTTTAACTGATGTCGCAGAAATTGTCACATAGCTAGTGTGAAGCGGTCTGTGAGACCGCTCCATTGAAAGATGAATAAAAGGCACGATTAAATGATAGGATGGTGGTTTTGTACTAAACTTTTTGTACAGGACTGTTATAATTTAAATTCACCTATTCAAAAGTCTCTGGTGATAGTACTAAAGTTCCAAACGGAACAAAATTTTGGTAGTGTTTGTAGTTAAACTGAAAATTGCAAGTTAAACTATAAAAATTGAAAAAACCCGCGGTCTGAGAGACCGGTAACATCAGTTAAAGGTTAATCTTTAACTGATGTTACCGGTCTCTCAGACCGCGGCTTTTTTCAATTTTTATAGTTTAAATTGGTTTAACTACAAACACTACCGAAATCTTGTACCGTTTGGAACTTTAGTACTATCAACAGAGACTTTTGAATAAGTGCATTTTAATTATAACAGTCCTGTACAAAAACACCATCATATGAGTTAATCATGCCTTTTATTTATCTTTCGATGGAGCGGTCTCACAAACCATTTCACACTAGTTATGTGACAATTTCTGTGACATTCTGTGACAAGGTTAATATAAAATATAATATCAGGCAAATACATTTACTTCCATTTAAGCACATAAATTAACGTCTGAATTCCATTTTTATTTATTAAAGGTACGCATATATTAAGACAGACTATAAATACAATTAATTACAATAAACCCAACTGGAGTGAAAAATTAGCCGGGGCCGGGAATCGAACCTGGGTCGACAGCGTAACGTGCTGTTGCTCTACCGTTAAGCTAACCCTGGCCGATGTCCTAGCTCGGAAATTTCTCACTAATAAACCAAGTTGGGGAACGTCACCGTCCATCTATCAGATAGCACTGGATGACGTGACAACGATGAATAAATTTCTTTTTTCCATCGATCCACAATATATATTTAAGCACATAAATTAACGTCTGAATTCCATTTTTATTTATTAAAGGTACGCATATATTAAGACAGACTATAAATACAATTAATTACAATAAACCCAACTGGAGTGAAAAATTAGCCGGGGCCGGGAATCGAACCTGGGTCGACAGCGTAACGTGCTGTTGCTCTACCGTTAAGCTAACCCTGGCCGATGTCCTAGCCCGGAAATTTCTCACTAATAAATTATCTCACTAATAATTATTGTAATTAATTGTATTTATAGTCTGTCTTAATATATGCGTACCTTTAATAAATAAAAATGGAATTCAGACGTTAATTTATGTGCTTAAATATATATTGTGGATCGATGGAAAAAAGAAATTTATTCATCGTTGTCACGTCATCCAGTGCTATCTGATAGATGGACGGTGACGTTCCCCAACTTGGTTTATTAGTGAGAAATTTCCGGGCTAGGACATCGGCCAGGGTTAGCTTAACGGTAGAGCAACAGCACGTTACGCTGTCGACCCAGGTTCGATTCCCGGCCCCGGCTAATTTTTCACTCCAGTTGGGTTTATTGTAATTAATTGTATTTATAGTCTGTCTTAATATATGCGTACCTTTAATAAATAAAAATGGAATTCAGACGTTAATTTATGTGCTTAAATATATATTGTGGATCGATGGAAAAAAGAAATTTATTCATCGTTGTCACGTCATCCAGTGCTATCTGATAGATGGACGGTGACGTTCCCCAACTTGGTTTATTAGTGAGAAATTTCCGGGCTAGGACGTCGGCCAGGGTTAGCTTAACGGTAGAGCAACAGCACGTTACGCTGTCGACCCAGGTTCGATTCCCGGCCCCGGCTAATTTTTCACTCCAGTTGGGTTTATTGTAATTAATTGTATTTATAGTCTGTCTTAATATATGCGTACCTTTAATAAACATTTACTTCCACTTTATTTTTCTTGCATTTAGGGTAACAAAATCGTTTATTATTTTATGTGTAAAGATTGTGACATCACACTGAATTTTATAGAAAGTAAATTCAGGTTGATTAATCTCTCGACTCATAGCAGATCTTAAGTAGCTTTTTACTACTTTATTGTTATTGGAATACTTATAAATTATGTACTCTGTCTCCATGTTTTTGTAAGTTCTTGTTTACACAAAGTTAAAATTATGGAGCAACTAAAGGATTTCTAAATGATCCATTTTATAAAAGTTCTTATATAATGGTAGAAATAAGGTTTTCGCATTTAAAACCTCGCTTAACAATTCAAGTCCATTCAAGTCAGCAATACAGGGCAAGGTCCAGGCAATATTAACACATTTTCGATAACTGATTTTAGATTCGCACCGGCCAGAAACTCTAATTCTTGTTTTACATTTCTCAGTTTCTCAAACCTCCAGTTCAGTTGCACGGTTATAGTGTCTCTACGTAACACGTGATCCATCACATTCATATAAATTTCCACTTTCATCAGAAGCTTCGTAGTCAAATTGTTCTGTGAATTTTACGTTTTCTGTTTTGCTCAAATAAGGACTCTACATTTACGGACATAACCAAATCTTCGCTTTTTAGTTCAAAAATTTCCTCTCTTATTGTCTGAAATGTATTTTTTAGTGTTTCAATCAGTTTGCTGGCGATCAAAACATTGACAGTTTTATTTTTCTTCTTTTTTCTTTCGTGAGAATAATATTAACTTTTTCCATTTCATTTAAAATGCTGTGTCAAACTAGTAGGCCGTAAATTAAGGGGAATTTCCTTATTTGCTTTATTAAGCTTTTTGCTCATGAGTAAGTTTACTCATTTTACTTCATTTCTATAAGATCTTCCAGAGCTTTAAAAATCTGTGGCAATTGTTTGTAAACTGCAGATATAGCTTTATTTTTTCATGACCATAGAGTATCGCAGTGTTTCTTTAAATAAACTGATAAGTGGGACATAAGTATATCCCATCTTTCAGTAGAAGAGAAGAAAAAACAAACACATTTTATGCAGTTCCAGACATTTTTGGACATACACCAGCAGCACGAACTCAAAGTTTAGAGAATGTGCAGAACATGGTAAAAAATAGACGAATTTATTTACTTCGACGATTCGAGCTTACACAACATTATATTGGGAAGCCATATTTGCACCATATCACAACATTGAGCTTTGAAGGGTTGATATTGGTATTGTTTATGACGGCCGATTATCTACAAGTTGGATATAGTAGGCTGGAGTGGGATGGGAGTGTCCTCTGTAAGGTCTTTCTAAGGGAACCTAACCCGTATTTACGCAAGGTTCGAAGAAAACTACGGACAATTTCGAACGATTAGGCTGACGTGTGCGATTGGGTCGAACTCAGCACCTCCCGTCTACTGTCTTTGAGAACAGAACCTCTCGTGCAGCTGTGAATGTCGAGATGTCAGACATTAGCTTATTTTAAATTTCTTGTGCTAATTTTTTTCTTTTTTTTTTCTTTTTTTTTTTTTTGACTTGATGAAGTCAAGAAACCTTTCCACGAATAAAAATTTTCTATTTTCGGTATCGTATAATTTGCGTCATTTGTTCTTTGTGGGGTGTACTGGATTACTAAACTGGACTGTGTTTAAAATTCAGTAACTTGCAAAGGGTTACAATTATTAAAAGAAATTCTTGCAGGAGAGTTATGTAAGATATTAGAAGTATTTTTACTGCGGTTCTCGGTTTTAGTTCCAAATAGCAGAGATAGATGGCAAGCAATAAGCACTCAATGGAGGTCTAAACTGAAATCCCCTAGCATCATACGAAGGAAGAAGGTTAATTATATAGAATAGGCCCCTAAAAATAAGATTGTATTGGAGAATGAGACCCACTCCCTATATTTAGCCTCCTCTTTTCACATCAGTGTTGGGCGATTTCGGTTTTGGCCTTGATTCAGCACCTATGGCGCTAGATGTGCGCTAGATTTATAGTGCTTGTGTGATTATACATTGTTGGCATAATTGTCAATTCAGTATAAACTTGATTGATTTACACGAATATAGTTTAATAAAGTATACTGCTGTAACCTGAATTGACTATAAACCTGTTTAATACTTCAACAAATCATCGATATTTATGTTGTAATGTGAAATTATAAAACTGCAGTATAAGAATTGAAAAAAGTCATTTGTAACGCGAGCAGCTAGTGGATTTGGTCTGCCCCTCGGCATTGCACTATCACTCTAAAGCGTAAGCTGAGTTCCCTAGGTAATCATCCCTGCTTGCAGCGCCATCTGTAGTTGCTATTTGGAAGTAAAGTCGGGAATCGAGGTAAAAAAATACTGACATTTTACATTACCTTCTTGCAATTTTTTTTTTTAAATAGCTGTCACCATTTACAGGTTATTGAATTTTAAAAACAGTCAGTCCATTTTAGGACACTCAGTATATGGAGTGCGATCGAACGAAATTGAAAAATACCTTGCTCTATTAATTTCTTCTACAATCGTTTTTCTTACTTCATTGGCAAGAAAGTTCATAATTTCATCCTGAATATATTTTGCCATTTGTCTTTTTCACTTTCAATAATTTTCACTTTAGCTCTTTTCAAATTTGCTGTCGATTATATAATTTAATTTTAAACGTCTCTCAAGTTCCTTTTAGCGAATGCATGCATTCCTGTGTTCTAGAGCATTTTTGTGCTCAGGAATTTTAGGATTTAATTTCTTCCACGTGAAAAATCCACAATCTGGATTGGCTAACTTTGGAGGGCGATCATGATAATTGGTGAATAGTAAAAAGAGAAAACAAAATATAGTGATTCCCTTAATTAAGTTATCCAATAAGCCGCAATCACCGTTAATAATTACTCCACTAGGACTAGGTATAATTTTCTTGAACGTTAGTTTGGAAAATCGTAGTCCTTATGCAATCGCAGATTTCATGTAATCAGCATTTTCATCCTGTGCTGGACCTTTTTTTAACAGCAAAGTAATGACCGAATGACTATAAGAATGATCCCATAGTGGAATCAGAATAGGTTATCTATTCATATTCACCGAGGGTGGCAGGTGGCAGAAACTTTCGTATACGATGTAAAGGGCCCGCAGAGTGCAAAAGTTTAAGAAACACTGTAATAAAATATCACAAAAGCATATTATAAAAGCATCAGATCTAAAGAGCTCAATGAAAAGTAAATGTGAACAGCGCAATAATTTTGAAATGAAAAATGTACATGCAGTAGACTCCCTCAAATCCGCACAGCCTCGGACCAGAGGTTGTGCGGATTTTAGAATTTTGCGGATTTCTGGTCATTGATTTGTTTACATTTTTGGAACATTAATTAGATTAGTAGTTAAGCAAGGGAAATTATAATGAATGCTTACAATAAAGTGAAACATTAAAATAAGTAAAATATTAAAATAATTTATTAGTTTAAACGTAAGTAATTATTAAAATAATTATGTAAAATAAAAATTTAGAAAAATATTAAATTATTACCGATGAAATCGATTCAATTCGATTTCAAAAGTCTTATGCTGCTATCTAGTGGTAAAGCGATCGTAAGATCGATACGTCATTATGCTATTATCAGTATATATAGCTTATTGCGCTCTCTGTAACATTTTTCATTGTTATGTAGAGTCTTGAATGCTTTTCTTATACTGCTTTGTTGTTTTGCTCTTTAGAAATAAATTTGTCTATAATTTAAAAAAAAATTCCGCAAACAATAATTTTAAAATAGCGTTCCGGTTCGTGGATTTTTCTATTTCGAATCCTGGAATTTTTGATATAGATATGCTAATTTATATCAAAATCAAAAATAATGTAAATTTATCTAGTAATAAATCAGCTGTATTAACCAAAAGAGAATGATTAACAAAAAATTTAGTAAAAAAAAAAAAAAGTTGCGGTAGTCACTGATTTCGGTGCCATCTTGGATTTTGTTCCTGCAACTTAACTGTAAATTTCATTGTTTGCATCTGAAAAATACGCGGATTTCAGGCTTTCGCGTATTTAAGGGAGTCTACTGTACTTCCATTGGGAAAAATATTCCCGGTATGTAAATATATACATTTAGTTTTACAAAAATATAGAATATCGAAGAGTGAAAAAAAAATTCCAATGAAAATGATCGACGACAATTAAAAAAAAACTGAAATTGGTAGTACAAATTTGGCGCCCCTAAATTTCCGCGCCCGGGGCGACCGCCCCCTTCGCCACCCCTTTCGCACGGTGCTGACTATATTGTATCCGAAGTACTTTACAGTAGCGATGATTGCTGGAAATGCATTTTTAATTATGTTATGTGCTTTTATGTTTCACTATATTTATGCATAGTATATGATGTGTATAAATGTGGTAATTCATATACATGGTTACACAAAATAATTCTTAATGGTTACTGGGTATGATTGCAAATTGCTTAAAGGTGGTTCTTAAATGAGTTATGCATTTTTACGCGGAACTGAATTTGGTTTACTAAGAAATGTTTGTAGAACATAGATAAAAGGATATACAGGGTCACGCAAAAAATTGGATACATGGCCGTCTATAAATGATAATTTCTGGAAATGTGATTTCAGTAGTTTTAAGAGTGTTTTACTTTGATTTAAACTTTAGCTAAATAGTGACGTGTATTAAAGGCACTAGGTTAACTACAGGGCTGTACAAATGTATACAAGTATGTTTTGATCTATTAGTATAAATTGCTGAAAGAGAAATTTCATCCTGTTATGCCTTTTTGTTAAACTAAATTTTTCCATTATATAGTATATATATCAACCTACAGATCAAATACAGGGCTGTTAAAAAGAATTGGAATACATATTTGGCTATAGACGGTAACTGCAGAAATCAGTTTTTCAAATGTTTCATGCGTTTTCTAAAATGTTTACTTAGTTCTCTTATGTAACTTATTTCTCTAAATAACGAAGTTTTGTTAAAGCATTCAGGAAGTGTTGGAAAGTGTTTCATAATCTATGCTTAACGCATGATTTTTCGTACTTGTTTAACTTTTACGATTGATTTGTATGTGCGTTTTAACACTGAATGTGAAAATTACCTTCATAGTTAACCATCAGGTTAGACTTTTTTGCAAATGGTAAATTTCAAAGTTAAAAAATAGCGAAAATCTGATACTATAAAATGGATGTAAAACTTCTTTTATTCAATTTACTTTTATTTAATTCAACAATTTATTCAATTTTTGGCTTATACTGGGATTCTTACAGCTAAACAGCTCGGGGATCCGATGATGTGGGAAGGGAAGAGGTTCAATTAAAACTTTGAACTTTTAAACTTTGAAATTTACAATTTGCTAAAAATCCTGACGTGATGGTTAAAAATGAAGGTCATTTTCGGATTCAATAGTAAAAAATATATAAAAATCGATTATCAAAAGTTAAAGAAATAACAATCACATCTATTTTATACAATCAGATTTTCTTTAATTTTTCACTTTTTAGCTTTCAAATTTATGATTTGCAAAAAATCTGTATTTGTGATAAAAAATGAAGGTAATTTTTGGATTCAGTGCTACAAAATACATAAGAACTAATTAGCAAAAGCTAAAACACATGACACAACACAAATTTGCATCCTAGTGTAATCTAATAACATTTCAAAATATACGTCATTTTGTAAAGAATCGAGGCTGTTGCTTTTCAACATTTTATTTAACGAAAATTCTATTATTTTTCTCCTGTTATATGTTTAGTACAAGCTGTATATTTTGCATTAATATTTCAGAATGATTATAGATTTCAAATTTATAATGCAATGTAAATTTTACTATCAACTATTTTTTTTATATATCTGACGATTATTTATATTTCTAGTAAATTTGTAAATGTCCCCTATTTCGCAGCAAAAAATATACTCCAACTTTAAACAGCTATTACTTCGGTCAGTTTTAATTGTAGAATAATAGGACTTTTTTTTTGTCTTACTTGTAAGTGTAATAGGAAAATTTTACTAAATATAACTTGAAGGACCGGGGACCGTATAAAAAATTAAATTTCGTAATTTTTGAAGAAATGATTTTATTGACCCAAATCACTTTTTAAATACTTCTTTACTCAATTTGAAACATTTTTGTAATTGGAACTACATGGCTATTACAAACGGTTTAGGAATTAGGCATTGTACATCGTTGAGAGTGGACATCCTGTATAGGAAATTTTATTATTATTCTGACATTTGTCACCAGGGTCTAGAAATTTTTAGTCTCATAGATTCCTCTTCAAAATCTACCTCTATGTAATCTTAATTTCATTTTTCACACTGAATCTCATTTTTCATTTGGATGGCCCTATTGGTTTATATATGTAACTTGTTAAAGTAGATTGCATATTTGTTCGTTTTGTTCCAGTGTCCGTACCTTCAAAAACTTTATCCCTTTTATCGTCTTTCTCCTCAGTCCCCTAACTTTACGCACAGAGGATATTTCGCATAATTCATCAACATTATTATCACTGCCTTCTGGATCTGGTTCAGAAGTGGAAGCACTGGGCAATGACTGGTGTTATTTCTTCACAGATGTAATTTTTCCTCCAACCTCCAACACATGATGGATGCTTCCTTGCAAGATCCCGCATTGAATTTGTAATTCTACCACCTTTATACGAAATTTTCGTAAAACAGAAAAATTACAAATAACAATACTTTCATCTTTAGATAATTTAAAATACTTTCAAGTTTCACTTTTCTTTCCTTTCCATTGAAAACAAGAAAGAAAAAATCATGCGTCAAGCATCGATTATGAAATACTTTCCAACACATTCAGAATAATGTAACAAAACTTTACCACTTAATAAGTTGAAATACGATACTTTGGAATGTCATAACTCATGAAGTCATGGAACACTTGTGTTACACGAAAGGGTAAAAGTTCCTTCAGATGATTTGTAAACAGATTCATTAGCAGTATGGCTAGTGATATATATAAAATAATATTATATATATATTAATATTATAATATATATATATATAGTAATATATATGATTTTATACATATATAATACATGTTATCACCACCAAAAGATATAGTGATTCACTAAATTTCAAAGTTCTATTTCTTTAAATTTGAAATTTGCTAAATTTTTAATTGAAAAACGGTTGATTGGTTTAATTAAATTAAACAAATTAAAAGTATGTCCATTATTATTACAGAGTGTAGTATAATATAAAGAAATATGCTTTTGTTAACATCCTTTTGACGATGTTTCGGCCGTTGAATGAAAGACATCTGTTGTAAACGTGTTATAGATAATTTAGATAGATTTTTTTAATCATCTTCTTCAGGAGAGAAAAACAAGACGCCAAACTGTGGAAATAAAGTGATACTAGAGCGCTCGTAGTTGGTCATATTTTTCTTTTTTCAAATTGAAATTATGCTTGAGGAAAAAACATGAAACAGTGAAATATACATGAAAGTGCGTAACTCTACAATTATTAAAATTATTGAAAATCAGTTATTATTATCCTATTAAAATGCAATTTTTATGGCATAGTGATGTATTTCTTATATTATTCAAAACTGTTTCTAATCAGATTTTAAAAAAATATTTTTCATTATTATTTAAACAAGCATTTTCTTTGTTTTTCTTAAGGCTGTTCTTAAGTGATCTGCTCAACAAGCGCAAAACGTTTTAACACATTTACAAATTCATTTTTTAACGGAAAGATATAAAATTGGAAATTTTGACCATGGAAGCGATTTGGAATCGAACTGGGTTTTTCATTTTTTGATCAATAAATTACCTATTGAGTTATAAACGATTTTGATCACGTGACGAACACGGTTTTCACCTATTTTTGAGTGATTATGCCTCTTTCGCGCGGAAATTCGGTTCAAAACGCCCACTTTGACACTATTTTCTGAAAGATCTATTGCGTTTGCAAAAAAACGAAAAACAGCTCGATTACATAGTTTCTGAACAACAACACCTGCTCGTTTCATGCATTTCCGAATAAAAATAAATTGAAACTTTTGTCACAAAGTTACCCTTTCGGATTTGAGAACACCCTTAAAAATTCATTTAGAAAAAATTCATTTCGTATGATATATTTACTAATTAGAAAAAGTATTAGTGTATTTAAGTACACATGGTGTTCCATTACCTTCGGGGTCCAGGTACTCAATCGGTAAAGCACGTAAAGTTTCTGGGTTCGAATCCCATCTCGGACACTTTTTCACTCAGGTGGAAAAAATCCAATTTGTATAAAATATTTTTTTAATTACTATTTCTTTCAGATTAATTTAGCACAAGAAGATCCAATAGTAATGTAATTAAGTAACAGATGATAAGTAAATAATTTATAATAGACAATATTTTAATTGAAGTAAAATAATATACTTCTATTGATCTAAACATAAAATTTAAGAGAATATAATACGCAGTTGTAGTTTATTAAACGCCCTCCTCCGCCCCGCACTTCAATTTCTTTTTTCTTTCTTTGTTTTAGTTTTTTTTTTTTTTTTGGGGGGGGGGAGGGGGGTGCATACCCATTAGAAGGATATTTTGGCAATAAATTCAGCTTTAATAGAATCAAAATCTGTTATTTTGAAATTAAATAGCGTATTTTAATTTTTTAAAACTGGCCAGTCTACAAGAACAAGAACCGATTCCCAAGGAATTGTTCCTTATCGGAGTCGTTACATTTCGGACCGACTCCGAGGAATCGGTCCTTTTCGGAGTCGGTACATTTCGGAACGACTCCAAGGAATCGGTCCTTTTCGGAGTCGGTGCATTTCGGAACGACTCCGAGGAATCGGTCCTTTTCGGAGTCGGTACATTTCGGAACGACTCCGAGGAATCGGCCCTTTTCGGAGTCGGTACATTTCGGAACGACTCCGAGGAATCGGTCATTTACGAAGTCTGTACATTTCGGAACGACTCCGAGGAATCGGTCCTTTTCGGAGTCGATACATTTCGGAACGACTCCGAGGAATCGGTCCTTTTCGGAGTCGATACATTTCGGAACGACTCCGAGGAACCGGTCCTTTTCGGAATCGTTCCGAAAAGGACCGATTCCTTTTTACAGACTGGAATCGTTCCTTCTGTTTCACTGTCGGAATCGTTCCTTTGGAGTCGTTCTTCAACAAATGACACATTTCTAATGTCTACACCAAGATATCTTATAATGTTCACAGCTTCCCATTTTTATGTTATTATTTAGATTTAGGTCTGTCTCATTTCCTCCTATACATGGGTATTTGGTATTGGCCTTGTTCATGTAAAGTCCCTACGAGGGAAAAATAAACTTTATTTTTATAAATGCTCCTTTAATATCTGGAAAATCTATTAGTTTCTGTGATTTCTATGGATAAAGAAACACTTTTCCGAATAGAGAGTACGGAAGAGGTTATATTATATTTACGTTCGTCGTTATATTTTCGTATATTAAAAAGGATATTTGTTTGTTTTTTTGTTGTTGTTTTTTTTTTTTTTTGTTTTTTTTTTTTTTTTTTATCGTAAACATTGATTAAACAAAAAATATATACAACAATAAAACTATTAGGAATAATTTGCCTGGTTTTTTTTCGTTTTTTTTCTGTAAAAAAAAAACAGAGGTGATAAATACGTATTAAAATATCCATTTAAAAGGTCAGTTATACTAAATATCCTTTCCATCTTTGTCTCTTAACAATTTAAAGCACTATTTTAAAAATAGAATAAATTTCTCATTATAATTCAATAGTTCTATATAATATATAGTATATCAATAGTATATCATTCAATAGTCTAATTTCTCGTTGGGAAATATAAGGTTTAAAAATTACTTTTTTAGAATTGCGATTAAGAAATCTCTCCTTCGCTCTTTCCTCATTTAAACTGAAAACAAATCTTTCCTCAAAACTCTGATTTTGCACAAAAGTGTCGAAAACATAAAGGAAAACGCACGTTATTTTGGACACTAGGTGCAATTCTGAATATAGAAGCGAAACCTACACATTGCATTGATACTCACTTATATTTCCAACTAAAATTTTCAGCTTGATGTTAAATAAAAAGGAAAATATTTCTTAAAATAGGAAAATATATTTCCACGAGCGAAAATATACAATAATTTCTTCCAAGTTACCCACAATTCCATAAAACATTCGTTTTCATTAGAAACTTCAGAAACCAATATCTTTCGAGGTTTAATTAAACATTTATAAAACCAAAGTTTTCTTTTGCTACCACTGATTTTCGAAAACGTTTACGAGTAGTTTTTATAGCGTATTAACCAATTTTCTGAACTAGGGATATTGGTTTTACGGATGCCATTAATTCACAATTAAGCATTTCTATGTTCAACAAACATGTTTTACGGACAAACGTAATATAATGTAAAAGTAATGTAATGCTAAATTTACTATGATTTATATTTTACTTGCAATTTATTTTTACATGGGCCCATTGTATCACAGAGATCTTATGTCTACCACTATAGGACGTATCAGTGGAGTAGCATTTAAAAAAACCATGGAAGAGTCTTCGGTAATCTTTTTCAAATAAATTGATCAATTAAGATTACCAATAGTAAAATATTTCAGAGAATTATTTTTCATTCAAGTTATTTTTATTAATGCCACCCAGCAAAGAAAGAAACAGTGGGCCATCAGCTGGAAAAAAAGATAGCAGCCAGCACTGCCATCAGCGGGAAAAAAGATGGCAGACAGCACTGCCATCAGCTGTAAAGTGCAATGGTGCCGTTACTTAAACCAGTACAAAAGTGTCCGTGCGGAATGCAGCTGGCCCATCAGTGATGGCCAACAGCAGCCCAGCATTGGTATGCCATCACATTACTTCAATCCGTCGCTTTTCTGCAGTGCTAGCACCTATCCTACTGCTCCTTTACTGGCCCAGCACCTTCCCTTACAAAAATTTCTTATAGAATTCTATAAAAAAAACATAGAAAAATGGCCCGTTTTTCTATGAGCTAGTTTCACCAACAGTTATATAAGTGTCTATAGAAATATTTGAACTTGCAGCTGTTTCCATGTGGTCACTTCTCAAATACTAACCGCGCTCGGTGCTGTTTGGTTTTCGTGATCGGACATGAACAAGTACTTTCAGCGTATTCTACGACCGCTCGATATTTGTAAGCTCTCATTACACTATTTCAAGTTTGTTTCTTTTGTGATTTGTGCTCCCAATCATTAAACTTGTTTAGAAATTATTGTATTGTATAGAAATCCTATATATTTTGTACATTGATTGATTCTCAACTGCATAAATTACGAAAACCGAAATCGTTTGTAACTTAGTAAAACCAGATTTAAGAAGAAAAAGAAAAGCGCGTTGAGACTTCTGACTGTTTACCGAGGAGCCTGGGGTCAACTGCCCCACATCCCCGAGAGTAATACTATGGAAAGACTAGCAGGAGCTGAATCATGGCAGCACTGAAATAAAGAATTTATGTAATTCATTTACTTCTTTATTTTGTTGGTGGCAGTGGTGCTTTATTATTTACAGTTTCAAAAAAAAAAAAAAAAATAGCTTGACAGCTTAAATTGTGTTAAGATATTCGTTTCATATTTGTGTTCAAATTTATTAATCTGACGCGGGGTGATAAAATTAACTCTTATTTTAATATAGGCTTGACAAAATACTTAAAAGTCTAATAAATTATTATTTATTTAACTTGAAACGTAATTGTTAAAATATTTTTGCACTTCAGATTAAAATATTTGAATAAAAATTACAATTAGTGAATTTTTTTTAAAACTTAGATGAATTACGCCGCCTAGCGTAAGGGTTCCTAGCAATAACACTGCAAATATTCGTGCACTTCCATGGTGTGGTGGGCCAGCGCAAGAGATAAAACAAAAGCCCATCAGAATTTTATCTAATGATTTCCAAACAGCAAAGTTGACTGAAGCTGTCCAGCAGTGGTCATGCAGTGGTAGGCCATTAGCAGTGGTAGGCACTTCTCCATCATTGCCAGCACCTATCTTGCTGCTGGTCAGCAATTTCTTCTTTGCTGGGCCGTATCACAAAATGAATATTTTGAATTATTTTAGATTAGTTTTCACGCTCGGTGTTCTCGAACCCGTGATAAAAACCTTTAAAAATGTTGAATGATTTTATCTTCAATATTATAAAGGACAAACGTGTCCGTGCGTAACGCTGACGTCATTTTGATGGTGGCAACAGCAGTCAATTAAATTGAACTTCTATTGCAATTTTTTTTAACTTCAAAATATCGCACACTTTCGATTTTTACATACCTTGCTGATTTTTTATTTTTTTTTTATTATTATTTTTTTTTAATTATTATTATTATTTTTTTTTTTTACAATTTCCAAGCTTTTTTTTTTTAAATCTATTTCTATTGCGTGCAGGCGATTACGAAGATAAATCCGTTTGCACTTAAACTAATATAAATAGCTCAGCACTTGTTTCCATCTTATATTCCATAAAGAAATTTAAAATATCAATAAATAAAACAATAAAATATAATAGAACACAAATTTAAGATGTGTAATCCAACTATGTGTTTAAACCACTGAAATGATCAGAATCCAAAAGCTGATTGTAAATAGTGATCTTTGGCGATTTTTTTGTCTGTTAAATCCTGGCTAACATGAAAGATACGTCCCCCTTGTATTTTAAAACGAAAATCTTTCCTGACGAACCTACTGTTGGAAGACCCGCTGCCTACAAAATACATCCTTGAATTTGTATTAGTTCATATTTGTAAACGAAAATTCATCCAAACGAACCTAGAATTGGGGGCTGCCTTCGCCATCGTAATCAAATTATGTTATTCTGAATACCAGTGTAATATTTTCCTGAAAATATAACTTTAACGTCTATAGTCCCAAATTATCATCCAATTAAACTGTTTATTTTTTACTGACATACAATGAATAGACCCAAAATGTATTCTAAGCAGTGTTTTTGATATAAAAACCTACTTTGTATTATGAAAATCACTAAAAAATTCACATACAAAAATTTATTACAAGTTAAATATTATTACAAGTAAACGATTCTCTTAGATTATGCTTTTTCGAATAACCAGAAATTAGAGCACTTAAGTTAGACAGATTACAGATCAACAACTTATTGTGACCCTCCCGGTCGGAATTCCTTTTCCGAATTTGGGCCACAGTCTTAAAAAGGTATGATGGGAACGCTTGTCAATTTCTTGGCTTTCCAACCAGGAGGTCGTCTACATCAGAGGGAAAGTTCATAAAAAACCAACAGACCCGAGGCTGTTTGTCGTATATCATACACATTTTCCACACCACAAGGAAGCTTTGGAGATATGAGAAAGAGAACTTGGAGAAGATTCATCTGAAGATAAAGCTGTTTTGTTTTTAGAAATAAGAAACACCTGTAGGGAAAAAGTGGGATAGAAACTGCAGATGATTTAGGGGATGAGAAAGGCGTAAATCATTGTAGCATGGAGAAAGTTAGATTTCATCATCATAATTTAGAAATGGGACGAATTTTATGGCCGTATAACTGTGAGTTTATATATATAAAAAGATTTAATCTTTAAGCACCTTTTTTTTTTCGATATTTTTTCGCATAAAAAGAAAAGATTGTGATTGATTAATCTCTTTGTTTTCGAGGTTAGTGACGAAATATTTATTTCATGGTGTCCAGGTTATGGTGTTCCTAATATTTCGTATTACAGTAAAACCTCCCTAAAGAGACCACGTTCCGTTCCAATAAAAATTCGTCGCTCCGAGAGGTGGTCTCTTAATGGGGGTCATCTTTAAATCTAGATTTTAATTGTTGAAAAGGGTAACAGTTAATGTTACTAAAATTTACTTTTCACATTAGGAAAAAATGTGAAAATTTAAGTATCAAAACAAAAGGTAATTACATAAGTTAATTAGTGCAGAGTTTAAAAAATGAATACATTGACGTTTGCTTTGATTTTACGATTTTATCTTTATAACTTTTATTTCCAAGTCCTTTCGAAGTTCAGTAAATAAATGCAATTTTTGTTTGGATGGCAACAAACAATGACGATTTCATTAATTTATCTATTTCTTTGAGAGTTTCCTGGCAGAATAGGGAGGGGAGTTTATTGACCGTCATTCTTAATTTAACACCAGAGTTAAATTCATTGCCTAAAAAGGCACAAAGGGGTTTAAACACTTTAAAGATACCGGAATTAAAAAAAAATTTTGAACTTAGTTTAGAAGTTTGATGAATAATGCGCTCTCCGTAATTATTTTTCTAATAAAACCTTCTTCAAGCGACCCGGAAAAAAAACGGAATTTGTTTCGTTTTCTTCAAAGAAATTGGTCGCTCATGGAGGGAATTCAACTGGGATGGTCTCTAAATGGAGGTAAAATTAGTATTGAGCCTATGGGAATAAATATCGTTCCATGAAAAAATGGTCGTTTAGAGAGGTGGTCGCACAGGGAAGTTTCACTGTATTTGAAATAATAATTAAATATCAACCTTCGTGTTAAAAAATGTAGTAAAAGATTTTAAGATGGAATCTAAACAGATCAGATAAAAATTCCATCCTAGCAGCTATATCTGTCTTATAATTCATTTTCTCCAGTACACGAAACATTTCCGTTTAAAACAGGATTTCGGTATATGCAGGTTCTATCTCGGAGGCTTTAAAATATCAACTATTTATTATAAGTTACTAAAGATGTATTCGAAGAGTAAATATTCTTACGGTTCGTTTAAAGTAAACTCCCCTGTATCCGTGAGCATAATTGTGAATTAGAGGATGGCCTCGGGGAGGACGCACCCCCCCCCCCCCATCCCCCATCAAACTGAAGATTTGAGTTGTTGAAGACTGAAGATTTTGTATTTGTCACCTGTCTAAAAGTGTTAATTCCCGCATTAGAACTCTATAATACCTTCTTTCCAAAGGGTTCCGAGGTCTTTTCAGAATTCGTAAATAACATTATATTTTGGAAAATGTCAAAAATAGCCTATATTAATGCTGATTATTAATATTTTTAAATGTATTATGAATTAGAAACTAAGACATATCGCAAGTAACATGAAAACTTAATAAAACACTATTCTAAGTGTCTTTTCTTTTGTCACTTTTATAAAAATATTGAAAATTAATTAATTGAAAACGGAAACAATTTACTTTTTACATTCATCAGAAAGCAAACTATAGGGTTCAGTATCAAAAAAATTTATGTTTTATACAACAAAATTTTAAATACATTTTTTAAAAACACAAATGTAAGTTATTTCTCTCTTTTTTTTTCCTTCTCCTATCAGATCAGAAAAGATTCGTTTTAATGAAGTTATAGATAATCGATTATCTAAATTAGACTACTTATTTTTAAAAATATTGCCCCACATGAATTGGTTCTGAAACTAAAAATTCAGCTCCAAACGTATAGTCTAGATTTATTTATTTTTATTAATATTTATATTTATTTATTTATTTATCTATTTATTTGTGGCTAAAAATTCATCCCAGAGGCAAAAGTAGTTTATCTACAGAATGACACAAAAACAATTGATGCTACCCAGTAAAGAGGAAATTGCTGGCCAGCAGCAAGATAAGTGCTGGCAATGATGGAGAAGTGCTGGCTGATGGTCTACCACTGCATGACCACTGCTGGACAGCTTCAATCAACTTTGCTGTTGGAAATCATCAGATAAAATTCTGGTGGGAATCCATTTTATCTCATGCGCTGGCCCGCCACTACATGGAAGTGCACGAACTTTTGCAGTATTATTGCTGGGAACCCTTACGCTAGGTGGCGCTGCGAATATCGAATACATTGAGTATTTGAACACAAATCTGAAATGAATATCTTAACACAATTTAAGCTGTGAAGCTAATTTTTTTTTTTTTTGAAACTGTAAAAAATATAGCACAACTGCCACCAACAAAATAAATAAGTAAATGAATAAATAAATAAATTCTTTATTCCAACGCACTTTTTTTTTTCTCCTTAAATCTGGTGTTACTAGGTTACAAAGGATTTCGGTTTTCATAATTTACGCAGTTCAGAATCAATAATAAAAAAAAGCGTATAAAATACATAGGATTTCTATACAATAGAATAATTTCTATACCAGTTTAATGATTGGGAACGTAAACCACAAAAGAAGCAAACTTGAAATAGTGTAATGAGATCTTGAAAACTACGAGCAATCGTAGCGTACGCTGAAAGCACTTGTTCATGTCCGATCACGAAAACCAAGCAGCATCGAGCGCGGTCAATACTTGGAAGGGTGACCACATGCAGTTCAAATATTTCTATAGACATTTCTATTATAGACACTTCTACAGATGTTTCTATAGCTCTTGGTGAAATTAGCTTATAGAAAAAAGAGCCATAATTGTATGATACTTTTTTTTTTTTATATAGAATTCTATAAAAAAAAATTGTAAGGGAAAGTGCTGGGCCAGCAAAGGAATGGCAGTGAGATAGGTGCTAGCAATGCAGGAAAAGTGCCGGATTGAAGTAATGTGATGGCATACCAATGCTGGCCTGCTGTTGGCCATCACTGATGGGCCAACTGCATTCGGCTTGGACACTTTTCGATAGGTTTAAGCAATGGCACCCTTGCACTTTACCGCTGATAGCACTGCTGGCTGCCATCTTTTTTCCAGCTGATGGCCCACTGTTTCTTTCTTTGTTGGGTATTTTAAACTAAAATCGAAAATCGCAGTAAAAAAAACTCCTGTGATCTTACATAACCCCATTGCAAGAATTTTTTTAATAGCTGTCACCATTTGCAATTTATTGAATTTTAAAATCAGTCGGACCATTTTAGTACACCCAGTATATATTAAATATATAAATGCTATTGGAGTTTTCAAGAAAACAAAATTGTTTTCGCCAATATTCTATCACCCGGGAAGCCCAGGTTGGATCCCGTAGTACTAGAAAACAGATAAACATTTTCCCCCATTTTTAATTCCATTTATTCGGAATAGAGTATATGCAATATATTTTGTTATATTACTAGCAGGCTTCGACCGCTATGATGGTCAGTTTTTCAAACGAACCTTGAATCAAATGAAATATATCGGTGAACCTCGTGTTTTAAATCAATATAGATCTTTAGCTATAACGTCCTTCCGCATTGCTGGAAACGATACGACCGCCATTGCGCTATTGTATTTTCTGATGTGTCATTCAAAATTTCGGCTGTTAAAGACCAACTCAATTAGTTGATCATATACAATATAGGATTTGGCACAGAACGATAGAGTGATATGCAATATACTAACACCATCCCTAAAAAAATTATCTAACTAACACCGCAAGTCTCATGAAATTCCATCCAATAGAACTTTTTTTAAAGGCTAATCTTTCATAATCGGATTCACCTGATTGTAGAACTTTCCCCATAATTCTATAACTAAGCATAACGTAGAACGATATGCAATATACTAAAACCTTCAGTGGAAAATTATCTACCTAACAGTGCAAGTACCATCAAAATTTATTCAGCAAAACTCAAGTTATAATTCAGCCGGAACGAAATTCCCATTTGCATTTTATATATGGAAGGGAATAAACCCGGTCTTGCCGATTTACAGAACATAGATGAAAACCATCATATACAGTAAAACCTTCTTAAAGTGACCACGTTCCGTTCTAATAAAAATTGGTCGCTCCTAGAGGTGGTCTCTTAATGCAGGTCCTGTTTAAATCTAGATTTTAATTGTTGAAAAAAGGTAACAATTAAGGTTGCTAAAATTTATTTTTCACATTAGGAAAAAATATGAAAATTTAAATATCAAAACAAAAGTTAATTACATAAGTTAATTAATGCAGAGTTTAAAAAATGAATACATTGACCTTTGCTTTGATTTTACGTTTTTATCTTTAATAACTTTTATTTCCAAGTCATTTCGAAGTTCAGTAAATAAATGCAATTTTTTTTGGACGGGAACAAATAATGACGATTTCATTAATTTATCTATTTCTTTGAGAATATCATGACAGAATAGGGATGGGAGCTTATTGACCGTCATTCTTAATTTGTCATCAGAGTTAAATTCATTGCCTAACCCTCCGAGCGTCTTGCAAAAGGGTAAAATTGTAATGTTGTTTATTTTGCATTTTGTTTTAAATGTTAAGAAGATATAATTCTTTAAACATTATAAAAAATACTCAATTACAAATGTGAATGTAATCTTTGAGAGTATTAATCATTCTTCAATGTATTAAAAATTCATTAAATCTATAGAATTATATTATCTTAAATATTGCTTGAATTGCTGTGAAACCTGGAGCTTAGTGAACGGAATATTACGCCCCAAACACTTAGAGGGCTAAAAAGGCACAAAGGGGTTTAAAGACTTAAAAGTTACCGGAATAATAATAGAAAAAAATTCTAAACTTAGTTTAGAAGTTTGATGAATAATACTCTCCCCGGAATTTTCTAATAAAATCTTCTTCAAGCGACCAGGAAAAAACGGAATTTGTTTCATTTTTTTTTTCAAAGAAATGGGTCGCTCATGGAGGGAGTTCAACTGGCATGGTCTCTGAATGGAGGTAAAATTAGTATTGAGCCTATGGGAATAAATTTCGTTCTATGAAAAAATGGTCGTTCAGGGAGGTGGTCGCTCAAGGAGGATTGACTGTATATTATTTTTCGAGTTAATATCTTTTCTTTTCTCTTCACACACTACGAGTAAAGGCACAGCGATAAATGGGGTATTTTTCGAAAGGTTCCGCTACCGACTTTTGACATAGTATACTTACATATCGTTGAAATACGTTTTTGATAAAACGAATTGCAGTTAATCAAGAATTAATGAAACAAGTTGGAAACTGCTCATCAAACGTGCCAAATGAGGTGCATTCGTACTATAACTAGTTTTATAATTTTTTTTTGCACCGCATATTGTACTGAATGTATATTTTAGTGCACTTCATAAGTGCCTATCAATTTCATTCTGTTCGAAAGGCTATAACACCATTAAAATGCACTTGAAATAATTTTTTCCCATTGGTTGTCATGTAACGGAAAACTTTTGACTGTCCCTGTCATTAAACTATACATCCGATTTTCATAAAATTTGAAATGACTCGACAAAATTATGCAACAATTATATATTTTAAATTTCAAATGATTCGGCTGGGTCGTTTTTGCGTTGTTATATGCGGACGGACAGACAGACGGACTGAACGACGACTATAGATGCTACGTATTTATGTAATTACGAACGCACCTAAAAACGTATCAACAAATAATCTCAAAAATTGCGGTCGGTGAGAAAGCCTCGCACGGGTCTACTTTTTTTTTTCTTTCTTTTTTCTTTTTTTTATTATTGATAACTCTAATAGATTTTTTACATTTAATATATTTTTTAGAATACCTACTAACAGTACCAAAAATCATATTTATGTGAAAAATAACAATAATGCATTCAAATAAAGTTTTGAATCGTATTAAAAGCGATACTTCCATATTGATATTGGCCTCACGTCAGGAGTTAACAGCCGAAGAAATCGCAAAATCGCTATTTACAATCTGCCTTTTGGATTTTGTTCATTTCAATGGATTAAGCTTGAAATTCGATTGCATGTCTAAAATTCATGTTTTTTAAATGTTTTATTGTTTTATTTATTGATAGATGAATGTCTGTTTTAATTTCGTTATGGAACATAAGCTGGAATAAAATGAAGAGCCATTTATATTAATTTAAGTGCAAACGGATTTGCCTTTCGTAATCGTCTGCAGGCGAAAGAGATAGATTTGAAAAAAAAAATCATGCTTGAAAATTGATTTTTAAATAATATAAATGAGTAAATTGCGATACAGTTTTCAAATAAATTGCTTTATAGTTTTCAAACAAATTGCATTTGAAAAAAAAATATATTTTTTTTTCTCTATTCGACAGTGTACAAATAGATAATGTGCGGCATTTAGAAGTTTAAAAAATTGCAATAACAGTTTATAAAAGTTAAATTTAATCGTCTGCTGTTGCCACCCTCAAAATGATGTCAGCGTTACGCACGGAAACGCTTGTCCTTTATAATGTAGATAGATAGATAGATAGCTGATAGATTGAGCAACCTATATTACTATATTTCACGACAAAGTATTAGAAATTTCGAATCTATGAAATATAGCTTTGCTATTATTTGTTTTTAACCGATGTTTACAAATTTCCTGATTCTTTTTTTTTTTTTTATATGCCATAAAAATAAATAAATGAATAACATAAAATAATACAAAATCACCTTTCGTACCGTTATTTAAATTTGTATAATTTTCCACGCTTCGAATAATAAATATGAGCGATTATGTATGCTTTAAAAAATGTGAGTTGGTGTTGGTCTTGCTTGATTTAAAATCTATATTGTGTAAACAAGAATGCGTTTTCTTTTTTCTAAAGCAAACTTTTTCGTGTATTTATAATACAGGATATGTTATTTTATCTTGCATGCCCTTGCACAGTCATGTCTTTTCCAATCTTGATACCCTTGACAGTTTCTACTTGAAGTTTCAACAACTAATCGTCAAATTTAACTAGATATGATCAGAAGAATATAAATTACTTCATTGTTGTTTGAATAAAGCTTGAATATTAGAGAATTTTCGATGCTTGGCAATTTTTTATTATTACGAGGTGAAACTCGCCGAATTTCGACAAACGAAAATGTTTAAGAAAGAACTGTTACATTGAATTTATAATAATAACCTACAAATATAATTACAATAAAAAATTAATCTTGCATGAATTAATCTAACTCTTAAAACAAATATTATTTTTAGCCTAAATTTATCAAAATACAATTTCCACAAACTTCGACTGTTCACATTATTGAAAAATTAACCTGTATTAATATAAGTAAAGTAATTATGATGAAGCTATCAACTGATGCTCTCATGCTTGGTATTACGGAATAAATAATCAGCAAAAAAGATTTCACTTTAACACAAACATAGAATCCCACCACCCCCTTCCGTGTAAAACCTAAACTTAACGTCATTTTCGCTGTCTCAACTTTACATACGTACCTCTCATACTCATGTTCACTTTCATGACAGTTATTAACTAGTATGTTGTGGCCATCACAAAACTTTCCTCTACATAAATCACGTCAATTAAATCATTTAAATAGTACAAGAAATAACATCAATTTAGCACCAATTCATATCAAAGTATATCTGAATTTGAAGTTTGATGAAAATTCGTGCATTAGTTCTTGAGATAGAGCTATAGCGGAAATTCTGAAAAATGTAGCATAGCAGCGCCACCTGTTGAGCGATTTACACCAAAATGTATAAAACGTCAATTCATGTCAAGGACTAACTAAATCTGAAGTTTGATGAAAATCCGTGCATTAGTTCTTGAGATACAGCTCTTGCGGAAATCGTTAAAAATGCAGCACAGCAGCGCCACCTGTTGGACGATTTACACCAAAAATTAAACAGCACTAATTTATATCAGGGACTAACTGAATCTGAAGTTTGATGAAAATCCGTACCTTTTTTCTTGAGTTAGAGCTATTGCGATAATCATAAATAATGAAGCATAGCAGCGCCACCTGTTAGGCGATTTTCTCAAAAAAGTAATCAGCACCAAACTATATCCTGGACTAATTGAATCTGAAGTTTTATAAAAATTCGTGCAGTAGTTCTTGAGATATAGCTATTGCAGAAATCGTGAAAAATGCCGTATAGCAGCGCCACCTGTTGTCGATTTTCACCAAAAACTAATCAGGTCCAGTTTATATCAAGGTCTAACTGAATCTGAAGTTTTGTGAAATTCCGTGCATTAGTTCTTGAGATAGAGCGCCCACAAAATTTTTGTCACATACAGACTCACAGAGTGACAGAGTGATAGACTCACAGACAGACATTTTCTAAAAACCATCAAATAGTGTTCAGGGCATTCTAAAACGTATAAATTCGTCGAAAACCGGAAGTCGAAAATTTTCACGAATCCAATACTTTCTTCTTGTAAAGATAGAAGAAAGTAATAAAACATATAAGATCCAAATAATGTGCAGATTTTTCTGCGGACTTCCGGTTGGCGATCTCTACAGAACCTCAAAAAAAGTTTGCACGCCCGGATTTCTCAGCTAGTAAAACGGGTTAAAAAAAAAAAGGTGTTGAACAATTTATTATAAAAGTATGAAATCATTATAAATCATTTAATGCTTTTTAATTATTCGCTAATTTTTTAATTTTCTAAATATTTGTTCAATTTTGTGAGCCACTGCAATTGTTACTAAATAAGAAATGTCACACGAAAATTAATTTGAGAATAGTTTTATCTTTAAAATCCTTAAATTCATTTGATAACACATTAAAATTGTATAATACGAATAATTTTAAAAATCCACCGAACATAAGCCAGATTGCATAAATCTACAAATACACCAAATTAAATACTAAATCTTTTTTTATTATTATTTACTTTTTGGCAACATAAAAAAAAATCCTAAAAATACATTCTACTTCCTACATTCATTGTACCTGAACATACTATAATGGGCAAGCGGCAAAGTATCTTTGAATTAAGATACCTTAACCTTAATTAACACTAATTCGTCTGGTAATGGCCGGTTCGTTTAATTATACTGACTACTGTTCTGTAAACGAACATCATGACCTTCTCACTTTTTTGTTTGCTCCACCTTTTTACTTCTGAATTCTCGTCATTTTCAACTGTTACAGTCGAACACTGTTAAGACGCGTTTCAGGAGGGAGTGGACAAAAGTCGCGTATTAAGCGGGACGCGTATTAAACGTGATTTGCATAATGTTGCAGGAACTGGGCTTGTTTACACATTTATTCGTCTGAATGAACATTAGAGCTTTCATTTAAATGTTTACAGTTGAAATTTGTGCTTATACTTATATTTAGATTTAAATTTAATTGTACTCAACTTTACTGATTGTTTCTTTTTATAGTTTCGACTGGAATAATAACTGAAAATAAATATGGAATCAAACATGGGTTTAGTGTGTATTATTACGTTACAACCAAAAATAAAACAACAACTAGTCGGATACACCAATCCCAAAACTTTCTTCTATCTCATGAATGTTGATACTTGAAAATTTGCTATCACACTACCAAAATTAAACGGCAATCTATGCCCATCATGAGGATTCTATAGATATGAAATTCCGTGCATTAGTTCTTGAGATATGGCTATCTCCGAAATCGTGTAAATCCAGCAAAATTCAGCCTAGCAGCGCCACCTATTGGGTGCTTTACACCAAAACCTATGTTAAACAAAACTACCAAGCAAACACTTACGTCAAAGTCTAATTGAATCTGAAGTTTGGGGAAAATCTGTGCATTAGTTTTTGAGATAGAGTTATTGCGAAGATCATGAAAATGCCAGTACAGCGGCGCCACCTATTAGACGATTAACACCAAAACCTAATCAGCAACAACTTGTGTTAACGTCTAACTAAATCTGAAGTTAGATGAAAATCCGTGCATTAGTTGTTGAGATAGAGCTTTTGCGGGGATCGTGCAAAATGCAGCACAGCAGCACCACCTGTTGAGCGATTTACACCAACACGTAATCCGCATTAAGTCATATCAAGGACTAACTAAATTTGAAGTTTGATGAAAATCCGTGCATTAGTTCTTGCGATAGAGCCATTGCGGAAATCGTAAACAATACAGCATAGCAGCGCCACCTGTTGAGCGATTTGCACCAACACGTAATCAGCATCAAGTCATATCAAGGACTAACTGAATCTGAAGTTTTATGAAAATCCGTGCATTAGTTCTTGAGATAGAGCCATTGCGGAAATCATAAAAATGCAGCATAACTGCGCCACCTGTTGAGCGATTTACACCAACACCTAATAGCATCATGTCATATCAAGGACTAACTGAGTCTGAAGTTTCATGAAAATCCGTGCACTAGTTCTTGAGATAGAGCCATTTCGGAAATCATAAAAAATGCAGCATAGCAGCGCCACCTGTTGAGCGATTTGCACCAAAAACTAATCAGCATCAATTTGTATCAGGGACTAACTGAATATGAATTTTTATTAAATTCCGTGCATTAGTTCTCGAGATAGAGCCATTGCGGAAATCATAAAAATGCAGCATAACTGCGCCACCTGTTGAGCGATTTACACCAACACCTAATAGCATCATGTCATATCAAGGACTAACTGAGTCTGAAGTTTCATGAAAATCCGTGCACTAGTTCTTGAGATAGAGCCATTTCGGAAATCATAAAAAATGCAGCATAGCAGCGCCACCTGTTGAGCGATTTGCACCAAAAACTAATCAGCATCAATTTGTATCAGGGACTAACTGAATATGAATTTTTATTAAATTCCGTGCATTAGTTCTTGAGATAGAGCCATTGCGGAAATCATAAAAATGCAGCATAACTGCGCCACCTGTTGAGCGATTTACACCAACACCTAATAGCATCAAGTCATATCAAGGACTAACTGAGTCTGAAGTTTCATGAAAATCCGTGCACTAGTTCTTGAGATAGAGCCATTTCGGAAATCATAAAAAATGCAGCATAGCAGCGCCACCTGTTGAGCGATTTGCACCAAAAACTAATCAGCATCAATTTGTATCAGGGACTAACTGAATATGAATTTTTATTAAATTCCGTGCATTAGTTCTTGAGATAGAGCGCCCACAAAATTTGTGTCACACACAGACACACAGACAGACAGACAGACAGACAGACTCACAGACAGACATTTTGTAAAAACATGTTTTTCGGGTTCTCTGACCTCTAAAACGTGTAAATCCGTCGAAAACCGGAATTCGAAAATTTTCATGAATCCAATACTTTCTTCTTGTAAAGGTAGAAGAAAGTAAAAATAATTTTCCAGCTTGACTAATTTTTTTAACGGAAAGAAAAAATATCAAATCTTTGAAGCACAATTCAGTTTTTAAAATCATATTTAACACTTGTGATAATGAATACCATTATAATCTGCCCTTTTTTATAATATAAGAAAAACTATCCTTATTAATTTTTGTCTGAAAAATATTGTTAACACCACAAAAAGTAACGAAATCATAGAAAACTTAAAAGAATTATACAACCGCATTCGTATTTGTTCAATCTTTGCGAGTTTCATATTTTTACTATAATATGCATTATAAAACATAATAGTGATATAACATACATTTTAAACATTACTAAAAACAAGTATAATCATCTCTAGTCATAATAATTTTTATGGCATATCTGAGTATCCTGAATTCGTCTATATCTGTACTACAGTAAAAACATACACGAAGCGAGATGCTAAGAATGTTAGGACTCGGTACCAAAGAAGAATTGCAGTGTTGCTAATTTAACGGAGTTTTTTTTTTAAATTTAAATATCTACCACTATTTCCGATTAGTAATGTTCGCTTTAAGTAATCTGTTATTAAATAAAGTTAATATTACTATTCGGAAACAGTGTTTTTATATGAATAAAAAAATCCGCTAAATTGCAACAATGGAGAAAAAAGAAGGAATTCGCATCTTCATCAATAATTTCGCGTCTTAAACGTGATTTTTTTGTCTCAAAGTACCGGAACCGGAATACTCAAAGTCGCGTATTAAGCGGAATCGCGTAATAATTATTCGAGTATTAAACGTGATATTTTTACATTAGCCCTATGGGCGATGTTCAAAGGAACGGAAAAAATCCGCATATTAAGGCTCTCTTTCACTGACAATTTTTTTCCAACTTGAGCTCTCCATGTGAGAATTCTACCCCCCCCCCCCCTTTCTAAACACGCCTATGCTTTTCTACAGCTGTCAACGCAGTTAGGGTCAAGCGAGGGGTCAAACAAGGTGTCCAAGAAGGGGAAAAACTGCTTGAGGGCAGTCTTGGATGGATACAGAAAGGAATAGGCAAGAGAGGTTCTTTTACGAAAAAAAAAAAATAAATAAAAGCGAGCTTTCTTTTGAGTTTGTTGCAAAAGGACAAGATTCAGAAAGAATAGTTTTCACAGGAGTGTGAAAATCAGGAGTGTCAGTACTCAATTCGCCAAAAGCATAATCAGTCCGTAGATGAACCTGAATTCTTATGCCAAAATTAATTCCACTGTAAGCAATTTAGATCTTTGTTGTTTTCCTATATTGGTCTTATAAATTCTCAACAAATCTTTTAGTTGTTTAGGTATTATATTAAGGATAGACCGAAATAGGTATTTAAAACCGAAACAGAATTTTGGTAATCTTCCTATTTTAGGCCGAAAACGAAAACGAAAATGCCTAAAATTTTTTTGAGTAATTAATACATACATAAATATTCATAATTATTATTTAATTATACGTGAGGCCCAAGTTGGCTTTCTGTGAATCTGGCCAAAACTTTTTATTTTCTTACAAAATAAAATGTAATAAATTCGCCAACACAGAATTATTTTCGAATTATGCGAATTGCATATAATTAGAAAATGTTTTAGGTATACATACCTCGATTTATCTTTTGTAATGATTTTTTTAATGATCATCTGTTATACTAGAACTTTCTCAAAGAGTATTCAAAGCACTTCTGTACTTTCTAAAAATTTTCTATTACTAATAAGTCTGCATCTTTTAATGAGAACATGAAAGGCGTCTTCAAAATTTAGTTATATAGACATTACTTACATTGTAATTTGTACTCACATCTTAAGTCAGTCATCACTGACAATTATAATCAGTGAAGTTTATAGAAATAAACAAAGCTTGTCTCATATAATCGCCGCACTTGTTGTAAACGCCGCATCCGTCGGAGTGCTACTTTTGTCGACAGCAGGGCCGGGTTAAGCTTCTCTGGGGCCCGGGGCTACTGAAAATTTTGCCCCCCCCCCCTTCCCTGCTATTGAAAATTCCCCCTCCCCCCACGCACAACTTTTTTTCTCCTCAAACACAAACTTTAAAAATTGATTGTGTATATCGTTACTCAAACATTTTTTTTTTTTTTTTTTTTTTTTTTTTTTTGTATGTTTAATGGTGCTTTTAATTATTTTATTTAACCACATATTTTAACCTTTTATGTCCCAAATTATGAAAGAATGAAAAATCCATCTTTTAAAGTATTTTTCTGATTTTTTAAAAATTCATTAGAAGATTTTCACAATCAATAAATTTTAGAAGGATATTGCCAATTAAAATTAATGAATGAAATATTTATTTATAGGGATTTTGTAGAATATTTCTAACTCCTCTCAATTTTTTTACATAATAATTTTTTAAAGTGTTTTTTAGAATTAGGAAATGTACAAATATAATGCCCTTGCAGTAGAAATATAAAAATATTTAAGAACTGGAACCATCCACTTCCAACCTTCAGCCATCAGGAAAGCTAAACAGATGCGAATGAAAGATAAATCATCCATTTAAAAACACTTTTTTTTAGGCATCATCTTTTGGAACAACATAAAGTAAAGTATCTGTAACTCATTGTAATTGCATTACTGCTAATCGATGTAGTAACCCTTTATGTCCCAAATTATGAATTCATGAAATTTTCATCTTCTAAAGCATTTTTCGTGAACTTTTTAAACTGCATTAGAAGATTTATACAATTATCTAATATATTTTTGAAGGATTTTGCCAATTAAAATTAATTAAATTTGATATTAAAGGGATTTTGTGCAATATTTATAGCT
The DNA here is from genome assembly GCA_963932465.1 of Maratus speciosus. Lineage (NCBI taxonomy): Eukaryota > Metazoa > Arthropoda > Arachnida > Araneae > Salticidae > Maratus > Maratus speciosus. The sequence goes on from OZ010786.1 coordinate 347,671,463, forward strand.
CCACTCAAATCTTTTATTTAAAGTATTTTTTTTTTTTTAGTATTTTGTAGAATTAGAAAATGTACAAACATAATGTTTTTACAATAGAAATATTTCCGAACTGAAACTAACCCCTCCCCCCTCAATCTTTTAACGTCAAGAAAACTCAAAAAATGCTAAGGCAAAAGAAATCATCCTTTTAATTTTTAATTTTTTTTTTTTTTTTTTGTGAAACCAATAATGCTTTTGGAAGAAGATAAAGTAAAGTATCTATAACTTATTCTAAACTGTAGTACTACTAATCGGTGTATTAAATGAATTTTATAGCAAGTTATTTTAATGATACATTAAAGTACCGTCGGGACATAAAGGGTTAAGAGCGATTCCAAATAGTTGCAACCAGTAAGGAGATGAAGTATTGGTTTTTAAAGGGATGCATTTACTTTGTCGAATCGCTCTAAAATATCATGCCAAAGTGTACACATTAATACCCATTCAAATTTAGAAAACTTTTTTAATTAGGGATTTTGCTTCCTTTCTAGTATCATGTTTCTCTTCACAGTTCGTACTTATGCATTCTAAAACACACTAAATATTGTCATAATTGAAATATAGCTCTTTTACTGATTTGTAACGGCAGCACCACCTCGTTCTGCACTAACTTTTTAGGTATATGAGTTCCTCATTGAGATTTGGCTCTGTGAAAGTGGTGCCTCATTTACCTGGCGGACTAAAGAAATACACGTATAATTTTTGCAAATATGAAAAGAATTATTTAATATCAAAATTTACTTTTCTAAGTTCAATCTAAATGTTGACAATGAACTAAAAGTTCTAAATGTGTATGCGGAAAGTTTTTAGTTCTCGGCTGAAGTAAGTCAATTTTTGTACAAAATATGAGAAATTTTATTAATAAATTCTTTGTAATCAAACTTCCGCAATCAGGTAATCTTTTCAAATGTGAACAAATTAGCGTATTTTTAGCGGAGTCTACACGGCAGTTGGCGAGCGTAGCTTGTAGTGGGCAAACCGCCAAATTGTGTTAGAAAATGTAATTGTGAGATACATTTTTATTATGAAAAAACAATTTTTCCTGATTAAAAAAAAAATCAACACTTCAGACTTTTTATAAAATTTACTTTTCCAGTTTAATCCATATCTTGACAATGAATTAAAAGTTCTGAATATGTATGCCAAAATTTTTCAATTTTAATGAGATAAGTCAATTTTGTGCAAAATATGATAAATATATTCTCAAATACAAAAAAACTACTTTCTGACGCATTTTTAAATTCATTTTTGTTCAGAAACGTATAAAATTGTCAGGTGTTCTTATTCAGAAACTATGTAATCGAATGGCGTTTTCCATTTTTTGTTAAAGCAGAAGATCTTTCAGAAAATACGGCCCTTAATCCGGCCCTGGTCGACAACGTCACATTGACCTAACTATAATCAAAGTTTTCTGAACAGTGTAGGATGCCTCGTTTTTAATATCTTAAGATGTCTGAAGTTTTATTTAAAATATTTAAATCCGATTTTAAATATTTTTATGAATTTTTAAATTAAGGAAACTCAGTTGGTATTTAAAAAAAATCGTAAACGCCGCACTTGGAAAAAAAACGAACTTTTAATCTCGTAAATGACGCGGCGTTTCTTCCATAAAATACGGTACTAGCATATAAAGTATACTATCATACAAAGCTATATAATACTAGCATATAAAGATTATATAAAGATTATTATTAATATAAGATTATGTAAAATTTCACAGGAAAGTTTCTTTATTGTATATATTTATGTACAAAGGCTGAAATACATGTTATTTAATTATATATGTCGTAGGCTAATTGAGAAATCACGCTCTTTGCAAAGAGCCGGACTAATTGGAGAATTATCTTTCTTTTTCTAATTAGCCTGATATTTTTCAGGCTTATTGCAAAGAGCTTGGAGAGCCTTAGGCTAATTGAAAACTGACCTCTTGTTTCTCAATCAGCCTGGTATTTTTCAGGCTTATTGCAAAGAGCCTAGAAAGCGTTAGGCTAAATTAAAAATAACCAATTATTTCCCAATCAGGATAACTTTTTTAGGCTTATTAACCAATAACCCGACCCGAACACGAAAAAAATTACAACAGACCGTACTCCTATCCGAGCAAGACAAAATAATTTCCGTCGACACGCAACTCGACCCAAACCTGAAAATTCCATTTAAAAAACCTGAAATCTGACCCGAAACAACCGTGACAAAAATATTACAAAGAACCATAACCCGATCCGATCAAGAGAAAATAATTGCCGGTTTCAGATTTGGTTCGTGTCAGATTTCGAGGTTTTTCTAACGGAATTTTTAGGTTCGGGTCGGGCTGTGTGTCCACGGAAGTTATTTTGTCTTGCTCGGATTGGGTTATGGTTTTTGAGGATATTTTTTCCGGATTCAGATTTGATTCGAATAAGATTTCAGGTTTTTTTCAAATGGAATTTTTAGGTTCGGGACGGGTTTATGTCCACGGAAATTATTTTGTCTTGCTCGGATCGGGTTATGATTCTTTGGAATATTTTTATAGGTTTCAGATCTCATTCGGGCTATACTTCGGGGGGGGGGGGGGGGTAAACAAAATTTTTAGGTTCGGGTCAGGTTACGTGTCCACAGAAGTTATTTTGGCTTGCTCGGAACGGGTTATGGTTCTTTAGAATATTTTTGCCGGGTTCAGATTTGGTTCGTGTCACATTTCGGGTTTCTTCTAATAGAATTTTTAGGTTAGAGTCGGGTTGCGTTTCCAGGGAAATTATTTTGTCTTGCTCGGATCAAGTTATGGTTCTTTAGAATGTTTTTGTCGGTTATCGTATTTGGTTCCGGTGAGATTTAGTTTTTTTTTTTTTTTTTTTTTTTTCTTTTAATAGAACTTTCACGTTCTGCTCGGGTTGCGTATCGACTGAAATTATTTTGTCTTTCTCGGATCGGGAGTGCGGTCTGTTGCATTTTTTTTTTCGCGTTCGTGTGCCGTTATGGGTTAATAAGCCTAAAAATATCACGCTGATTGAGAAATAAATAGTAATTTTTCAGTTAGTCTAACGCTGTCTGGTCTTTTTGCAACAAGCCTAAAAAACGCCAGGCTGATTGAGAAACAAGTGGCCAGTTTTCAATTAGCCTAATGCTCTCTAGGCTCTTTGCAATAAGCCTGAAAACTATCAGGCTTATTGGAAAAAGGGAGATGATTCTCCAATTAGCCCGGCTCTTTGCAAAGAGCCTGATTTCTCAATTAGCCTACGAAATATACACCAGATTCCCTTCTTTATTAAAAATTTCAAAGACGACTAGCGACCGAAAGCTTTAAAGGTCGATAATATTTTTATTATTGGTGTAACAATTCAAAATTAATATACTTTTTTCAAATTATCAACAGAATACTAATAATTGATTGTAGGGCAATAATTAAGAACGTCTCATGAAATTCTGTTGAATAAGAAAAATGTAATACAGCGAAACTATGCAATCGACCGTTTAAATACTTTTTTAAAGACAGAAAAACAAAATTTAAAAATATTAATTATTTTAATTTTTCAAAATTTCGTTCAAATCGTTCATAAAATGTCTTTAATCCTTTATCTTCTGACGGTACTTATAAGTATCATTAAAATAACTTGTTATAAAATTCATTTAATGCATCGATTAGTAGAAAAAAATATAGAATGAGTTATAGATATGCATTACTTTATTTTGTTACTAAAGCATTATATGTTACACAAAACAAAAGTATTTTTAAAAGGATGATTTCTTTTTCCTTTGCATTTTTTCAGCTTACTTGGCGTTGGGGGGGGGGGGGATTTTTCAACTCGGAAATATTTCTGTATTTCTATTGTAAGAACATTTTATTTGTACATTTCTTAATAATTCCCTAATAATTTGTACATTTCCTTTTCCCTTTTTTTTTTCTTTTCTCGTTAAAAATTCCCCCAGTTGTAGTTAAATAGCATATTGAATTGTTATTCATTCAAACAAGTTTCATTTTGAATTTTTTTATTTTATTATTCAGATGATTTATAATCTTATAAACTTTGTATTTAAGTATTTAAATGAATTCTAGACAGAAAGTAAGTTTAAACGATTTTAAATAGAAATGATAAATTAATGAAATAATGAAAATGATTACTATAAATCTGTTAAATGGATTTTTTAGACATTCTGAATAAGGTATAAATTGCATAAGAGTTTTTTTTTTTTTTTTTTTTTTTCTTGCAAATGCAAATAATGTATTTTTCTGAAAAAACAAAAGCAAAAACAAAACATTAAAATTCACTTGTTTCCTTGAAACCTAATAAAATCTGAAATTTTCCATGCATGTAAGAAAGGAAAAGTTTTTATAAGTATGTCAAAAGAAAAAAAAAAAAAAAAAAGCCCAAAAAATTTAACTGTATGTATGTATAGTGTTTGATGCAGTTTTATTTCCGAAAAATTATATGTAATTCAATAAAAAGACATTGAAGCAAAAAAAAAAAAAAAAAAGCAGTATTCAGAGGGGAAAAAAAGTGTTTTACTGCCCTTGAAATACAACTGAAACAAAATAGCTCTTTCTCTTTATAAAAATAATCAGGAAAGCCCAGAAAACTATACCAGACTTCCTCCTTCCAATTCACTTGATTGTGGGTATCTCTTGAATCCCCCATTGTGACAGTCTGCATGTCAAAGGTCAAACTCTGTTCCCTCCTGCATTGATTTATGTTTTAGTGGGGGAATGAAATTTTTAACATTTTTGTCTAATATCTCAAGTTTAAATAGACCTAAACGAAAAATTTTAATTTGTATGAACAGATGAAAATACAGGCTTTCTTGTGTTGTTTTCAAAATTTTAAAACTCCAAATAGAATTGAAGTTATTTAATGTTATTTACATTTCGCTTACTTCTTAAGACTTTAGCATTAAATTAAAAAATAAGTATACATTTTAAAATTATTTTGTCAACGAAGACAGAAAGCGACATCTTTTAAGAAGTGCATACAGAAAAAATGAGTTAAAAATATTAATTTTCTGACGAGATATTAGACAAATAAAGAGGCATTAAATGGCCATTGGTTTAACATTGGAGAGGGAAATCTAAAATCTGAGTGATAAGGGGCCTTAAGCGGGATCGCGTATTAACCGTGAGCATCTAGTTACCGATCACAAAATTTTTAAGTTTTAAGTTTACAATTAAAATTTTAAAAAATACCCTTACTGATCTTAGAATTGCTTTTATACTCCAAAGGCTGTTGCACATTATAGGGAGAAGGAATGGCAAAGTGCCCACTCTAAGGCTTGATGCTTTTTATGATAACTTTTTAATCAGCATATGTTCTAGAAACAAATATCAGTAGTAACTATAATAACTGTAGTTTCAATTGCTATTTTACTTTTCTTTTTAAATTTATTTTAAAATGTACGCGTTACTTTAACAGAAAAACTACAAAATGGTCACTTTGCCCGCCTAGGCTGGGTAAAATGGCCAGCTTAGGTAAATGAACAAGCAAATCACATTGATTCATGATGTATATTTAATCAACATCAGCTAAAGTAACACACATTAAGAATGAATATTATGTTTCATAATATTTTAAGTATTAAATTGTTACAAGATAAAGCAAAACAGTAATGAGTATCAATATGACAAATTGAGGAATACGAGTAAAAGTTTCTCGAACAGACATGCAGGCTGCAAGTGTCGACTGTCGAGAATAAGCTTTTCTCTGCAGAAGTTATATTACCCCGATGTGTCTGCTTCCCAGGGTCGTACAAAGTGGTGGACGAAGGAAGCGGTCGCCCCGGGCGCAGAAGTTGAGGGTGCGCCAAATTTATACTATACATACCTCGTTTTTTCTCCTTTTTTGTAAAAAAAAATATGTATATACAGGGGTCGATCTAGACAAAATTTGGGGCCTATTTAGGGCCCCTTCACAAAAATAAATTTAATAAAATGGCCCCCTTCACAAAAATAAATTTAATAAAATGGGCCCCTTCACAAAAATAAATTTAATAAAATGGACCCCTTCACAAAAATAAACTTAATAAAACAGGCCCCTTCACAAAATTCTTTTCAATAAAATACACCCTCTATGTAACATTCTTTTTCATAAAAACTGTTTTAAATGTGTAATTTGTAAATGAAACCACGTCACGAAAAACAAAAACTTTAGCAAAAGGATTTAAAGAATGTTTTTGTTCATAAATTCTTGGTTCGAATTTTAGTAACTGGATTTCAACTTTCGTTACAAAATGTTATTTTTCACAAAAATATAATAAAATTCACAAAAATAACTTCTACTTTCCACAAAATGGGCCCCAAGAATAAAAATCTGCATCGACCCCTGATATATATTTACAGATTGAGAATTTTTTTCCCAATGAAAGTAAGTTCCTTTTTCGTTTCAAAGTTATTGCATTGTCCCTTACCCTATACCCAAATGCAGATTTATGAATAAGGACTTCTTTCTTTTGAAAAATTGTTTTATGTCTTTGTTTTAGTCTGTTTAGTTAACATTCTCTTTTCCGAGTCCGTAATTTTATTTCTGAGCTTGTGACAAAAACATTTACTCTCAAAATAGCATAGGGTTTCCCTCTGGGAATATAAAAGTGTTGCAAACTGTTATATTGTGCCGTTAGATACATATTTTCTACAACCATTTCCCAGATTCCCTTTGCCAATTTATAAGTGCAATTTCCTCTTATGTTATTTAGTTGTTTGGAGTTTCTGAATTAAAATTAAACATAAAGTTCCAAAAACAACGTGAAATATGTATTTAATAGAATTTATTTCTATTTCTGCACTTTTCAGTTTTGTGACACATCTTACAAAGAAAACGGCTGTATGTGTGTATGTGGAGGGGGGGGGGGGGCGCAAATTGAAACTTTGCCCCGGGAGCAGTTTTTTCTTCACACGGGTGCTGCTACTTCCTTTCAAAGAAAATACTTTTGAGTAGTATTTTGTATGAACAATGAATAAAAAATCGTTTGCGGGCAAAGTAGTCATCTGGCCGTTTTGCTCGATCTCTTTGTGGCCACTTTGCCCGGAATGACGCCAGTATAAAAACTGTGGCCTAACATCTAATTCTAATCTACATGACTTAGCGTTTTCAAACGCACATCATTTAAAAAGTTATTTCCCACTGATCAAACAGCATAAGAGCCAATAATTATAAAACTACATATTATTTCGCTATAATCAAGAAATTGTACCACCTGCCTAAAATCAAATATGCGAAAACACAATAAAATGAGTTCAGAACTAGAAAAATGAAGTTTTTCGCTTCAAAGTCGCAGAGAATACTACCAGCATCTGTGACGACTGTTTCACCCAGTTCTTACAAGACGATTTACTACACAGCCGAAAAAAACTAAATCTCTACTTTGCCCTCATTGGTCACTTTACCCATCCTTCCCTATATTTATTTTGGTAATATCCTAAATTTACAAAGCATGATGGAGTCCAAGATGGAAATTTTCCATTATTCGAGACGATAATTTCGGTTTTTAGAAATAGACTGGGAGGCGACCGAACAGACCATCACCTCATCGAGTTCAGGACTGAAATTCCAGAATTAATTAAAACTCGATTCGCATATTAAAACGCAAACGGTCTGCCAAGACATATCTTGGTGAAAAATACCTGAAAACCCGATTTTAGTGGTTGACTCGTAGGTTTACCGTTATGTTTTCCTGCTTCCAGTCTTCCATGTTTTCATACCTTTGGGTGCAGGAAAACGCAATGGTAAACCTACGAGTCAACCAACGGCTTTATATATCGATAGATACATTTACGAATCACTTTTAATAAAAAATATGCCACTCCCTCTTATCCGGATTACTCCAGTCCACATTAGTTCGGTTATGAGAATTTCTACTGTACTTGGTTATAGACCAAAACGCAATTAAGGCTGTTCTCAAATCCAAAAGGCAACTTTATGACATAAATTTTAATTTAGTTTTGTTCGGAAATGCATGAAGCTAGCAGGTGTTGTTGTTCAGAAACTATGTAATCAAACTGTTTCTTACGTTTTTTTTTTTGTTTTTGTTTTTTGTTTTTTGTTTTTTTGTTTTGTTTTGTTTTTCTTTGCAAATGCAATAGATTTTTCAGAAATTAGTTCAGAAACAGTTTCAAAGTGAGCGTTTTGAACCGAATTTCCGCGCAAAAAAAGTATAACCACTCAAGTAAGGGTGAAAAAATCTTTGTCACCTGATCAAAATCGCTTATAACTCAATAGGTAATTTATTTATCAAAAAATGGAAAACACAGTTCGATTCCAAATCGCTTCCATAGTCAGGCCTTCCAATTTTATATCTTTCCGTTAAAAAATGAATTTGTAAACGTGCCAAAACATTCTGCGCTTGTTGAGCAGAGCAGTTGAGCGAAACTTTAACGAAAGTAGCAGCCTTAATGAAAATTTAACAGTATATTTTCCACTTTCTCTCAGTTGAAATGGAACATTTCCGTTTTTATGCCTTGATAGGAACATATTTGTTTTTACATTCAAATAATCATATCAAAAGCCATTTATGTCACAGTAAGTATTTTTTCTTTTTAATTACAAATTTATATTTTTATACAGTCCCTAGATCCCATAAGTTACATTTAGCAGGAAAGAAAAACTTTCTTCGTTCTTTAACCCCTTTAGGAGTGATGGGATATATCATATCCCACCTAATTTTAATCAAGATTTGCATCAGCAACTTTGAATTGAATTTTAGCTTTATAAGTTTGGTAGAAAAAAGGTGCAAATAGCTTTTCCTTATTTTGATATTTTTTTTTTTTTTTTTCGAAAATTCCGGTGTGAGATCAACATTACAGAAACGCAATTTCTTGCCCCTGAAAGGGTTAACATGTAAAACTGTAAAAATTTCATTTTTATATGACGAAAACTTACTAAGTTATGATACTTTGAATTTTATGGATTTTCAGCGTTTTCTGCTCTAAAAATGGATAAACATAAAAACGTACTAAAAGCGGGCTTTTCCGTTTTTAAAACTAAATGTGAATATTGTAACGTGAACACCCTGTATTTCGATAACGAATAACATTTCTTTTTAACACTTCCACATCCATACCCATGTTATAAGGGTTGTCGCACCTATGAAAGCGTACGAACGAGCGCTAAATATAAGGATAATAATCAACCATTTTAAGCTTTCTCCAACGAAGCGAAGAAGTAACTGGGAGATCCGGAGGAGAAATTTCGTTGTAAGGTGCGATGTTAAAATCGATAAATTTAAACGGAATTGGATCAGTTGATAAATTATAATAATCTTCTTATGGTGAAAGAAGACAAAAGCCTTCTGGATAAATTACTTGAAACGGATAACATAATGCGAAAGTGTTATTACTTTTAAACTGGAAAAATCCCACATTTATGTCGAATTAATTTTTTTAATAGTGACAGTGCTCTCAGTGTCATTAAGAGGCTACTTCAGTCAAGCGCAGACGCTCGAAAACTAATGTTAAACCTATGGAAGCGTTCTTTTGAAATATGTCGTTTACATTTCCATATTTTTTAATTATTATTATTACTGTTATTAGGTTATTACTATTATGTATTGGATAGCTGAGATCGATCTCTGAAATGACCCTTTTTCCCTTTTTAACACTTTCCCACATAGTCGATAAGTGTTTGTTACTTCGGTTTGTCTGTCTGCCGCCTGTCTGTCCGTGCTCTAACTCGCGTAAATATACCCGGAATTACATGTAATTGATATAAGTTATTGTGGTTTGCCACAGCATGTTGGGTATTGAAAACGAAGCGTGTAGCATTCATAGTTCATTTACAGGGGCACTCAAAAGCATTCTGTTACATTATGGCCTACGGGAAGAAACCATTTGCGGTGTATTTTAATAGTATTACACAATTTTAAACATAATGAAATTTATATAACTTATTGAGGTGCACTAAAAGATGGTTACTATAAAATATCTGCTGAAACTTTTGTTCTTTGTCCTTAAAGTCATTAATAAAAACTCATCTTTAACTTTGAGTCGGATATCCTTTGCCATTGACTGAATAGATGCACTACGACTTCCTTTAACAATGTTTTCTCTTATGAACTGTATAAAATAATACATGTAAAATAGATCAAAGTAATATACGAGAACAGACGGCCATGCATAAAACTGATGGTCATGCATTTATACTGATTATCATATTAACGATTTATAGGGCTTGAGGCGCACAGGAGCTCGTTATAGTGTTTGCCGTCGTATAAACGGTTTATTGGCCTGAAGCACACAGGGCTCTGTTAAAATTACAGTAGAACCTCTTTTATCCGAAACTCTTTTAAACGAAACTCTCGGTTAATCGAAATCAATTTTTAAAGCTTTTTTCTTTCTTTGTTTACTATCACATTCTTTGTGTGCAAAAGCCATTTTGAATTTATACGATCATATTCCTAGTGTGAAAGCGGTCCTTTCCTAACCACGAGTACATATAAATATTTTCTATCCCCTTTCTTAGAATGCCTTTGAATTTAACTTGAGCTTCCTTAAGCTGCGGAGTGGAACGAAGAAAACGAACAAATTAGCAATTCTGAAGCTTTTGAATGTTAGGCAAAAGGTTTGGCTTGGCTGGAGCAGCAGTAAGACTGATACTGGTGAACTAATAATATTTAAAAACTTCGTGATAGAATTTCAAAGCAAAGGCAATCGAAACTGTGACAAACAAAACTTTGTTTCAAGCCCTTGTGAAAAATGTAAAAGGTACTCAATTTCAAAATTAAAATTCAGGTAATTTATTCTTGTTTCTATTTTGCTATTGCTTTATCTTTATTAAGCACTTGTTTCGATAATAAGAAATAGCGCATGTATTTCTCCTTAATCTTAAAATGGAAGCATTTTCGTTTATCCGAAAATTTCGATTTTCCGAAAGAGGGTCGGTCCCAATTACTTCGGATAATCGAGGTTCTACTGTATTGTCATTTTAACGATTTAACACCAACTTATATGGGCTCATGGGACCCGAGCCCACCCAATAATTTGCTTTTAGACTATACCTGATTTCAATATTCTATTATTACTTGTTTATTTTTCAATCCCTAAAGAAATAATTCTTCTATTGAAAATCCTTTTGTTTGAAAACACAGTATGGATTGCAGCAAGAGGTACGCAGGACCATAACTCAATCCATTTAAACCTAACTCAAATAATCCAGTTTAAATATTACTGTCTCTATATAATTGAGATGTTAATGAATGGTTACAATGTATAGATGTGCTTTGCAAAGAAATCCTTGCTGAATACATTCAGACTCATCCTTTTTAATCCTTTTTTTTTTTTTTTTTTTTTTTTTTGTATTATAGTCTAAATTAGCAAGTAAATGCATTCAAGCGAAGCAATGATAGGTTGTTTTCAAATAGAGATTGGTTATTTTCTGACACATTTGCGAATTCATTTTTCATCCTAAAAGCACAAAAATCGCAAGTGTTCAGAAACCAAGAAATCAAATAGAGTTTTCTATTTTTATTTTTTTATATACGATTAAACGATTTTCAGAAAATGCTTGTAAAAGACTTTTAACCCTTTCAGGGGCAAGGTACTTGTATTCAGAAAATGTTGAAATAATTTTTTGACACCAGTACTTACAAGAGAATTTATTTGTAAACAAGTAAAAGCACATTTTCGCGTATTTAATAAAGGTGAAATTTTCATTATAAAATTCCGGAGCCAATGTGGCAATTAGTGGTTAAAATTATGTGATGCCGTGACGGCATCACCCCCCTTCAAGGGGTTAAACTGATCTTTGACATGCGCCATTTTTTAGTCCTTTGAATTTTAATTTGCAGTCATATTCATAGTCTAATAGTAAATATTAGAGTCCATAAAATGTAGATCTCATATGGGAATATAATTTAATAAAATCAAAACTTTATAATCTATTTTAAAAATATAACTTCACTGTCATAACTTTGCCATCCATCTCCTTATCTTCAAAGAAAACAAAATGCCCATTTCATTTTACCCTAAGGGTCAATATCTGAAAATTGTACAATTTGCGTCCGCTGCCAATAATATTTCATTAATTATACTAAAACCAAAAACTGAAAAACGAAATATATTGTAACATTTGTTATATCAATTACCTATGATAAATGGGCATATAATGATGTATAAATAATTAGTTTTAAGCTTTAAACAAGCGAAATCATCATTTCAGTCCCTGTCCCCAGGTACAAATATCCAATATTAAATGTATTCTGTAAACATTTCTATAAATATTATTAACTTTTGCTATTATATATTTATACCTACATATATAAAGTATGGGAAAATCTAATTATCTTTTCTTAGTATAGATTGTATAGTAAAATATTGTAGTAAATATATTTGTCCCTGAGGTTGACCATCATCTCAGTCCCTCTAAACACGCATTTAGGTTTACAGATACTAGGTGGCACTGGCAGAATCATTTCCACTGCAACAGCAACCAAAGTTCAACTAGCCACCATGGATGAAGGTAAGTTGTTTTTCTCTTTGTTTCATATTTAGAAATATTTAGTTTTTGTTCTGAATAGAGATGAGTATTTTTTTATAGCATCATTCATGTCCCCCTATTTAACTTTTTATTTATAAACAAAAAGTTTATTGCAACTTTATTTACGTAACATACAAATGTCACATGGCATATTTAATAATTTATATATGGGCAAAATGATTCAACAAAATGGCTGTGCAGCTTTTAAGACAAAAACATCACCTCAGTCCCCATCATCTCAGTCCCAATTATTAGACACTGATTATTATGTTAACAGACACTTTCTTCCATAAAAGTTTATCCTACGCATAAAATATACATCCTTGATCTCAAAAGACTACAGCATTCAAATGACAGAACATGTATCATAGTATATAATTGTTTTTGGAAGTTGGTACTTTAATTCAAAAAAATAAAAATTCTGGAGTGAAATTGTCCAGTTTTCAGATATTGACCCCTAAAATGGTTGAGCCCAACCAATATTTCTCAAAAGTTGGCGCCACTTGCAGAGTTCACATAGAGCCGCGTTATATTGATTGTCATTTTAATGATTTATGAGGCGCGAATTACATAGGATCCCGATATAGCAAGTGCCGCATTAAAGATTTGTCAGGTGCGAATCTCTCAGGACCCTGTTATAGCAATTGCCATATTAACGATTATGAGGCGTGGATCAGATCACCGGGCCCCCTTAGCAATTGACGAGGTTTATGACTGCGAAGCACACGGTGTCCCGTTTTGTTTTTTATTTTACTTTAATTTTTACAACCATATTAAAAATTTTGGGCGCGAAATTCACAGGGCCCAGTTACGATGATAGCTATATCTTTTTAGGTTATCCCGTTTCTGTTTATTTTACCCGGAAGCCCCTCCTCCTCCCCTAGATTAGCACGGCCAACACCGGGCTGGCCTGTTAGCATTTAATGTGATAATTCAAGAACAGTTAATATGTTTTTACTTTGCAAAGTTGAGGCTTTATATTGCGCAAGTTTTGAGTACACTGGTGTCCAAAATTAAGGACCAATCACAAAATGCTAATTTTCAAGTACGCGAATACCCAAAAGGAAATAATATAATTCGAATAATTACTATCTCTACAGTACAGCTAGTTCATATAGCATTTCATTTATGTCACACATGGCCACAAGTGTCACAGTCACTACGGTGAAGCAAAAAATAGAAAATTCCATACATCTCATTATGAGTCTTAAATGATCACATTAGTTACATTGTGACTCTCATGTGACTGTCATCTGCAGATTGAATTTCAAAGTCATCGGGAACGCTGCACTGTGATAAGTTACCAATTAATGTCAAATTAAAGTCACATGATGACAATCAGGTGGCAGAGAGACTACTGTGAAGTCACCATTGTGCTCTTTTGTGAAAAGTCACCATGTGACTATAATGTGATATTTTTGGTGACTTATCATAATGCAACGTTCATGATAACTTTGAAATTGAGTCTAAAAATGACAGTCACATGAGAATCACAATGTAACTACATTGTAAAGTCATCTGGTGACTCGTGACAAAGCAGCAGTCACACTGGCGTCTCAGTGGAGTCCCATATAGTGATCATTTGAGACTCATGATGAGACGTAAGTAAGTAAGCACCCACCCTGGGAACCCGCTTTTGGCTTATGGTTAGGTGTAACCCCCAAGCCCAGGGCAGGGAAAAGTTTTACTACCTGCGAAACTCCTTGAATTTTTTTTTTCTTTTTTTTTTTTACAGTTTAGGAGAAATAACAATGTTAGATATATGACAATTATTGACAGTGTTTGCAATAAATATTTACAGATGACCCCTATAATTACATTTGAGAGAAATATTCATTATTATAACATATAAATATGCATAGTTTTTAGAATTTGATATTAAACTTTTTTTTTTTTTTTAACACAATTACCTACATATTTGCAACACTTTTATATTATTTTCAGGATTCACACATAATTTAAATCATAACATCAATTTAAACCATGTACAGATGTGATATTTGCAACACTTAAAGCTATTTTCAAGATATATGATGCAAAATTATTTTTAACTCTATACTAAAAATAAGTATTAAGGTACAAGATGCGAACAATAATTAATATTATGCACTATTATGAAAGTATAAGTAATTGTAGATAATAATTACCTACAAATTTACAGTACAATGATACTGTGTTTGAGATATTATGTAAGATACATGATGCAAAAATTATTTTTAAATCTACACTGAAAATTTAGTATTAAGGTACAATATGCGAACAATAATTAATATTATGCACTATTACAAATTCTTTTGAGTTATTTAATATTTGACAATATGGCCATATGGTCCTACTGAACACATCTTCTATTTGCCAAGTGTGATTGATAAACCGGACACGCAGTGGAATCCGCTGAATGTTTCCTATAATTAGGTAAGTGGAAACAATTTGTGCATCTATATTGCGAGGGAACTCCCGCAAAAGGGCACTCCGAAGTGCAGTGACCTCTCGAACATTTGGCGCAAATTGGCTGTCTCCTGCAGTAAGATGTCTGATGTCCATACAGCTGGCAATTGCCGCATCTAATTATTGGGCGAAAAGAACGAATATAGCACTTGTTGAGACCCACCTGTATAAATTTTTTTTCTAATAGTTCTTGTGATGCTTTTGTTTCTAATTGCAATATGATGTGATGTAGTGTAGAATTATCCCTCTTTAGAATTTTCAATAAGGTGATGTTTTTATCAGATAAATTTTCTTCAAGATATGATATTATTTCATTTGTAGGTACTGAGGATGGAATACCGGTGATTATTACTCTTTTGTAATTAGTCAACTTATATGTGATTTCTGTTAACTTTGTAATGTCAGGAGTGTTTTCTATCATTTTTAACAAATGTTCTGTATTGTCATCTGTATTAGATTGTATAATTATTGTATCTTGATTTCTGGCATTTCTGCAGTATATTATTGGAACTTCCTTCACTTTATTAAAGTGTTCGTTAAGTAATGCTTTGAGTTTTGGAATCCTTATGTGTTTAGCGGTTGTTCTAATTAATATTGCAGAATTAGAGTTCGGCAAAGCAGGGGGAACGCCCGTTTTTGTGCCATCACCGCATTTCACTCCTTCACAGCCCCCACTAGAGTACTCCAGGTTTCGCGTCACCAACTCCTCAATTTTCTGTAGTCTGTTGGATAATTGAATGAACCCTCCTTCACCATTTTCTTCTATTCTCTCATTTTCGTTATTTGCCATTATTGTTTGAGTTGCTATTGTTTTTAACTTAACTTCTGTTTGTATGATTTTTTCTCTAGTTTGTGATTTTAATTTCTTCTGTTGTCGTTTTAATTTATTAATTTCTTCTTGAAGGGTTACAATATTTGCATTAATCTGTTCTTTATTTTGTTCTTCCTTGACCAAAGAGTCTTTTAATTGTTTATTTTCTTGTTTCAATTCTTCCAATTTATTTTCAATCTTTACTTCTGCATTCGATCTTTTTTCCATTATTGTTTGAGTTGTTGTTGTTTTTAATTTATTTACTGTTTGTGAAAATTTGTCTATAGTTTTTTTCTTAAGTTGCCTCTTTTGACTTTTTATTTTATCTATTTCTTCTTTAAAACTTTCTTTTATTTGTTCTTTACTATGTTCTACCTCAGTTAAGGAGATTTTTAATTGTTTATTCTCTTGCTTCAGTTCTTCCAAATATTTCTCAAGTTTAATTTCCACTTTTGTACTTTCTTTGAGCTTTAATGACAATTCATCATTCTGTGTTTGCAGGATATCCAATTTATGTCGTAATTTTTTCATCTTTTCAAGAGAATCCTTATTTATTTCGTTGGAGTGTTGTATAAGAAGTTTCTCATCTCTTCTTGCTTTAGAAAAGATTGTTTCGAGATATTTTTTAGCTTCTTCTGAGCTACTATTAGATCTGTTATTTCCTTTCAAGTATTCGCTTACTTAAAAATTAGCATTTTGTGACTGGTCCTTAATTTTGGACACCGGTGTATGTATTTATTTAAAAGGAAAAGAAAAAGAAGATATGGTGGGAAAGTTTTTATTTGAATAACATAATGGCACAAGTTTTTTCCTTTACATACTCGTACATTTTTCTAATTTTGAATAATTCAAAAAGTTACTTTGTATTCAAGTAAAACTTCAAATGTCTGT
Source organism: Maratus speciosus (assembly GCA_963932465.1). Classification (NCBI taxonomy): domain Eukaryota; kingdom Metazoa; phylum Arthropoda; class Arachnida; order Araneae; family Salticidae; genus Maratus; species Maratus speciosus. The sequence continues at coordinate 347,688,074 of OZ010786.1, forward strand.
TAAAATTATTAGAAAACGTCATTAATGAATGATGTTTATTGAAGCAAAACGTTTCAATCTCAAATGAGTTCGAATCATACGTTTCACGTGTGTAGACAAGTATATGCGCAAACCGATAATACTGTTACAGCCATGCACAATAGAATAGTATGAAAAACAATGCAGTTTTTTTTTAATTATAGCTAGCAAATAAAAAAAATATATATATTTTTTTTAATATTATTAGAGAATAATGATTCGAATTATAAACAGGAAGTAATATACAATCAATTGTTTAGTGATCCATTAAGCTTTAATTGACAGATGAAAAGAGTCGTTTCATCATAATACTTGAGAACCTGTGAATATCTTGACATTTGAAGAAAAGTAAATACAAAAGAGTAATATTCAACTTGCATTTTAAAATTCTAAGACAGATGAGTTGAAAAATCTATACAAATATTAATAGGGGAGACGAGGGAGGGTTGACTCATTTTTTACAAAATATTTTTTTATTTTTTAAATATTGAACGTAGAATAAGGTTTTATATAACATTTTAATCATTACATAATCAGTTATCAAATAAAACTGCTATATAAGTGTAATATATAAGAAATTTGAAAAATCATTGATTTTAATCAGAAAGAAATAATAGGTCAAGGCTCCCCACATATGGGAGAGTTGACCCACTGTATGGCAGGCTTGACCACTTTGTTTTATGTTGAAATATTTGTGAAGAGAAATAAAATCAGTTTAAAAAAAGCGAAATAAATTTATGCTACATGCTTTAATTATTATTACTTTTTTAATTGAAAATATGATGCTTAAACAAACTTCTTTAGACGCAATCGCAAGTGAGAGGAGAATTTTTTTGTTTATAAGGAATTTATCCGAACAGGCATAATTATGAAATTTTAATATTTAAGACAGTATTCCGTTAGAGACAGGTTCCGTTTTCAAAGGGTTTCATGTATTATTATGTCTGTATTTAGTAGCCACTGTCCCGCCTTTTAGGTAGCTTTCATTACAAAAAGCTACCTATTGCAGCCGTTCGGAGGAAAGCGATTTCAAAAAATTTTGGTATATTTTCATCGATCATGACCCCCGGACCCCGAAACCCCCCTTCGTTCAAAATTGACATATATATATATATATATATATCTGACCTTTGTCACACTGTAACTCTCGTATTTATGAACCGATTTGGATGTAATTCGGTGTGTACATAGTACATACCAATTTCTCGACCGAGTTCGTTGGCCAGCTTCATCCGCCATTTTGTTTCAAAATGGCGGCCATTTAAAAAAAATTTTTTAATTTAAAATTTGAAATGTGGTACCAAAAAATTGAAAATGGAAAAATATTTTTTTTCTTATTCATTTGACCTTTATACAAAGATTCCGGAGCAGTTTTTGTTTCGTCTATATCTTAAAAAATGGCTGAGTTATAGCATTTTGAATTTCTAGCGTGGCTGACATTTTGAAACGTCCTGAATTTTGTCACGCGATAAAAGGCGTATTTATGAACCGATTTGGATGTAACTTCGTTTGTACATAGTACATACCAATGTCTCGACCGAGTTCTTTGGCCAGCTTCATCCGCCATCTTGTTTAAAAATGGCGGCTATTTAAATTTTTAAGAAAAATTTAAATTTGAAATGTGGTACCAAAAAATTGAAAATTGAAAAAATATTTTTTTCGTATGTGTTTGACCTTAATACAAAGATTCCGGAACAGTTTTTGTTTCGTCTATATCTAAAAAATGGTTGAGTTATAGCATTTTGAATTTCTATTTCGACGGTTATACACATAGCTATTTTATTAAAATCGGAGAAAAATATTTCATTAAGGAAGAAAAAATAATTCGTGAATATGCAGGAAATCGAAATCTTTTTGAGAGAAAATTCATTGTATGTCTTTTAGGAAGAAGAGGTGGAGGGGGCAGCTGCAGGTTATCTTTTAGGGTCCTGTGTGTCTGTTATTGCTATCTTTACCGTATTTTCAAACAAAATAATTTTGTTAATGTCAACGAAATAATTTATTTTCAGTGATTGAAAAACAGATAAGCACGAAAATAGAATGATGAAAATTGGGTGGGTTGGTAGAGCAAATTATTGGGTGGGCTCGGGCCCCACGGGCCCATATCAGTTGAAGCCACTGTTAATCTTAATCATACTAGCACTTATAAAAAAGCTATCAGTAAAGTATTTTTTTCTTAATAATCTTGTTCTATTTCTAATTATTTAATAAATTGCATTGCATCCAAGTAAACTTTTATAAGATTATACAGCATGTCTTAAGAACCAACTTTCATAAGTGTTAGTAAAAATCTTCTATGGAAAACGTTGTTTGTTGAAGCAAAACGTTTCAACCTCAAATCAGTTCGCCTCAAACTTTTCAGGAATGTGTGGGAGACAAGTATGGACAAACAGATAATATTGTTATAGTCATACACAATAGATTATTATGAAGAACAATGCAAAATATTTTAGCTATACCTTGCAAAAAAAAAAAAAAAACTCTTAAAATATTAGTAGAGAATAACGATTCGCTTTATAAACAGTAAACAATAAATAGTCAATTGTGTAGTGATCCATTAAGTTTTAATTGCCAGATGAAAAACAAAGTCGTTTAATATTAATACTAAAGTGTCTTCGGCTATCTTAGCATTTGAAGGAAAATAAAGGTAAAAGAATAATATACAACTTACAGTTTAAAATTCTATTAGACCGGGAGGCGTCTGCACAAACCATCACCTCATCGAGTTGAAGACTGAAATTCCAAGATTAATTAAAACTCGATTCGCATATTAAAATGCAACTCGTCTGCTAAGTTATATCTTGGTGGAAAACTGCAGCAAACACGATTTTAGTGGCTGACAGGAGGTTTACTGACCCATTCCTCCATGTTTTTATACCTTTGGGTGCAGGAAAATACAATGATAAACCTACCGATCAACCACTCAAATCAGATCTGCTGGTGGTTTGCACCAAGATATGACTTGGCAGACCAGTTGCATTTTAATATGCTGATCAAGTTCTGTCTAATCCTGGAGTAAAAATTTAAATTTCGTAATTTTTTAAGAAATGTTTTTACTGACCCAAATCGCCTTTAAAATATTTCTTTACCTGATTTAAAACATTTTTGTAATTGGAACTATGTCTATGACTAACGGTTTAGGAATTAGCCATTGGACACCGTTGAGACCGGACACCCTGTATATTACATATCGCTCACCAGCAAGAAAAGTGACACAATTCGCAAAAATCATTTTGCGTTTTATTCCATTAATCAGGGCCCAAGTAGCAAGTTTCTGTGCACAGAGGCACTTTCAATTTTTCGTGCCCCCTTAGATTGGTTGATTTACTGATACTAATTTTTGTTTTCTTTTAAATGTTACACACTTATTTGAAAAGTGACAACTCAAAAAATGTAAGTGTTCCGGAAAATTGAAAAACGGTTCCAGGAATAAAAATAACATATTTTTTCTTGAAATGGGTTTTTAACGACATATCCAGTTATGTTTTTGTCATTTTATGGTAAATATCACATTTTTTTTTTTTTTTTTACAAATATTTTATTTTTTAATGGAAATTTAGATGAAATTATGAAAAATTTTGTGCCCCTCTGAAATTCCGTGTAGGGCATGGGCCCGGGTGTCCGTGCGATATTCAGAGCCTGCCACTAATAGGTCGGTCATAGGTGCATCTTGCTAGAGGAAAAGTTTCATGTGTAGCTATCTGGAAAATTACTTTATTACGTCCATTCGTGACCCGAGAAGGGAGCAAATTGTGTGGGGAGGTAAAAATACTCAACCATCCAAACCTCATCTCATCTACATCTTTAAGGGTTTTATGCTTTTATGCACGTTTCTACTGCTATACGCAGCAGGGCCGAAACTATATAGCCTTTTTTGCACCCGGGGCAAGCATGGATTTCCTCAAAATATACTTACAAGAGAATTTTACTAATTTTCTAATAGCCGACTTATTTTAAAATTTAAAATGTGTAATACTGAACTACGTAATCTACAATGGCGAATCCAAGGGGGAGGTCACGGGGATCATGACTCCCCTCTGGACACCAACAAAATATTCTAAAGATCATTTTTAAAATGAAATATACAGTTAGAGTCCCGATTATCCGAGTCCTGCTTAACCTAGTTTCCGCTTTCCCCAAGTTATTTTCTTCTGATGGACTAATGGCTTCTATTATTATGAAACATCCATTATAAATGAAGTGTTAGTTGAAGATGAAAGAGCAGCCGTAAAAAGTTAGAACTCTAATTTTCTTCTCATTTCGACCAGAAAATCAGAGTTCTAACTTTTTACGACAGCTCTTTCATCTTCATCTAACACTTCATTTACAATGGCTGTTTCATAATAATAGGAGCCATCAGTCCACCAGAAGAAAATTATCCATTCCAAAGGTATAATCCTTCATTTGGCGCCCCTTCGTTCTGGCGCCCGGGGCACATGCCCCCTCTGCACCCCCCCCCCCCCCCTAGTTTCGGTCCTGATACGCAGAGCTAAGTGCTATAATTTCACGGAAAACATGCGAATAGTCTTTTGCCTCTTTTGTGAAATTTACTTTTGTCGAGATGTGTCACTTTTCTTGCGGGTGAGCGATATCATGATCAGGACTGATTAAAATTACGGTTGAGTCACCGTTATCTATAACAAGTTGGAAATTGCTAGTCAAACGTGGCAAATGAGGTGCGTTCGTACTATAACTAGTTTTATAAATATTTTTTGCACCGTATATTGTACCGAATGTATATTTTAATGCATTTCAATAAGTGCATATCCATTTCATTCTGTTCGAAAGGCTGTAACATCATTAAATGCACTTGAAATAATTTTTTCCCATTGGCCGTCATGTAACGAAAAACTTTTGACTGTCCCTGTAATTAAACTATACATCTGATTTTCATGAAACTTGAAATGACTCGACAAAATTTTGCAACAATTATGTAGTATTTAAAATTTCAGACCATTCGGAAGGCTGTAATAACATCATTAAAATGCACTTGCAATAGTTTATTCCCATTGGCCTGTAATGTAACAGAAAAATTTTGACTGTCCCTGTCATTAAACTATACATCCGATTTTCATAAAATTTGAAATGACTCAACAAAATTTTGCAACAATTATACATTTAAAATTTCAGACCATTCGGTTGGGCGGTTTTTGCTCTGTTATATGCGGACAGACGGGCTGAACGACGACTATAGGTGCTACGTATTTATATAATTACGAACGCACCTAAAAATGACTGGACAATTTCCTGCAAATTTGTAAAATTGTTTGATAACATGAATGACGAATCAGAATTAATCATATTATCCTCGTAACTCTTTGATAATTCAAGAGTCTAGGACAAAAGAGAAACAAGAAGAAAAAATCATGCGTACAGCATCTATATATACATTACGCTACCGTATGTGGCACAGAAAAAGCGATTATTTTTTAATTGTTTAATGGCAACGCCCGAATGAAACACATCTCATTGGTTATTGAACAGCATTTAATGCATCTCCATACCTATAAGTGGGTACCATAGGGGAAAAACCTGTTCGGTCGCCAAATGCAGCCAAGTTTTCGCCAACTCGACGATATATCACCAAATCTGGCGACCAAAATTAGTCGCCAACTTGGCAATATCTCTAATATTTCGCCAAATCCCCACAGACTTCCATTGTAAACCATTAGGGTTTACTTGCTTACAGGAAATCAACAAATTGAGACATAATAATGCAACAAAAACTAATATTAGCTTAAAGGATTATATTAATTATATTTAAGGGAGTCCAAGTAAATTAAATTATGAATAAAAGTTACATGATATAATGCTTAGCATGCTTTCCCGAACATAAATTTTAAGGGAGACCAAACTGGTCGCCAAGGGCTAGTAGATTATGAAACACTTTCCAACACCACTCACAATACTATAACAAAACCTCACATTTTACTAAGGTAAAAGATGACGTCTAAATGAACAGTTTGGAAAACGCATAACGCAATTTGAAAACCCGATTTCTACTATTACCACGAATAGTCGTTAAAATATACGATTTTTTTTTTCTGTCCTGTATATGGTCTACAGATATGTATGCATACTACATAGTATGCTAAAAGTTGTTTCATAGTATGCTAAAAGTTGTTAAACTCATAGCACAATTGAAAATTTCCACTCAGCAATGTCCACCAACAAACGGATGTTGTTGGGAACTTTTGTGCGACCCTGTATATGATCTACAGAATTTATACACACCAAGTAATATTAAAAAAATAGTTAAATTTAAAAACTCATACCACAACTGAAAGCGCACTTCCAGCAATTATTGTTCGTAGGTTTCAATAATTCAATTATTGCTCATTTTCTTCTACAGCCAAATTATTTTGTGTGTCCTTGTAAATAAACGATAAGTTCTATGCACACGATATTCTATATTAAGAACCTTGTACTTCATCTCAGTGATGTATATCAATTTCAATACATATGTTTAAAATACTATAATATCATTAAAATACGCGGCAGACGATTTTTCCCCATAGACCGTAATGTAACGGAATTCTTTTGAGTGGCCCTGTAAATGAATCGAAAATGCCACAGACTTCATTTTTAATACCGTACATGCCATAGTAAACCCCAATAACATATATCCGTTTCATGGTAATCGAACTATATTTACGAGAGTTAGAGCACGGACAGACAAACCGAATTCATAAACACTTTTGAGCTATGTTGGAAAGTGTTAAAAAAGCGCAGTAAATACGATTAAACCGCAATTTGTTCCAGGCACAATGCATCGTTGCTCTTTGTTACATTCTTTTATTTAACTTAACTTACGTGTTTTTTGTATGTAAAAATTGAATTACAAAAAGCAACGGAGTTCATAATGCGTCAAGCCAAACTCACCAAAATAGGGCATCTGGCTATAAAACTGCCACAACGAGATTTTTTTCAACACTAAAAAGTATAAAATATCTCTCTATTCTAAAAAAAAGTAACTACCGCTGTCACCGCCGCCGCCGGTTTTGAATTTTTTGTGACCGGAGGTCTTTCTTCGTTAATATTAAGAAAAATAATGCATACAAAAATATGAAAATCGGTAGTATTATACAAAAATGTTTGATAAACACGCTGATGCAGACAGTTTTGAAATCGAAGAATTATTTTAAGAGATATTTAATGCTAAAGTTGGACAAAGTAGTTCCACTAAAAAAGTTTTATAGGAGCAAAAACTATACATCGGAATTTAATAATTTTTAGATCATTTTATACGTTATAATTTCCCGGTGTACAGAATTAATTTATTTTTTTAATTTGACTCATTTTTCGAGGTTTCATTTCTATTTTAAATTCAAATTTTCAGCATTTCGAGAGATATTTTTTCTTATTTCAGAAAATTGTACTAATTTAACCTGTTGCCAACTTTATAAACAACGGAAACAATAATGTTTGCTTCAAATTAAAAATTTATTTACACGTGACTATTATAAACAGAAAAAAACTTTCAAATTAGAATTAAATAATTACTTATAAAAAACAGGAACTTATTGAAAATTACTTCATCTATAATTACACATGAATTTTAACAGAGAAAGGATATTGTAAAATAATAAATTTATTAACATGCGTTAGAAGTCTTAAATAGGAGAAATTACATCACAATTACGTCACATTACAGTTATTACATAAAATGAACACAAAATAATGTTGCAAAACAGTATAAATTTAAAAATAGCGCGAGACATTTACTTCATATTTTGAGATGAATTTTTCAACTTTTTTTTTTTTTTTTTTTTTTTTTTGGACAGCGCAAATAATATTTCATTTCTAATAAAAGCATTGTCACGTGAATATTAAAAAGGGAAAGAAAAGTTTGGTGAAAATTACGTCAGATTAAAAACGATATATTTAAAATGCCTTATTTAAAAGGACTTTCTTTTCGCTTTGTTAAAAAATACCGGGAGACAAAGACTCTGTTTACTTAATTCATTTTATATTAGATGATTTTGAAATGCCATTGTATCTTTTAACAGCAGCTGAGAGAAATGAATAGAAACCCGTTTATAGGGAGATCGCTTTTGTTTTTTTAATTATAATTCAATCTTCCAAAATCTTTTTAAAGCCGATCAAATTAGCGTGCTTTTAGAGACTGCAGTGTCTGAACGGGGGTTGGCGAGCGTAGCTCGTAGGGGGCCGAGCCCCCTAGTAATTAAAAAATAAACAGTACTATTAACAGTTATTATTTATTACATCATGGCAAATTAAAAATAATTTTAAGGCATTTTACCGCTGGCTGGCACCGGCAGCAGGTGATAAATCGACATGTAATCTTTATACTTTATGGTTACAACAGTTTACGAGTTGCAAAAAGCAATGGAGTTCATGATGCGCTTAGTTAAATTCGCCAAAAAAAGTTATATGGTTAAAAACTGCAACAACGAGATTTTTTCAGCACTAAAAAGTACAAAATATAATTTTAAAAAATAGAGTATAATATTTTTAAAAAAATACTCTTTTAGTATTTATTACATATGGCAATACATTTTTTCGTTTTATCAACGTAATCATTTCTTTAGTTCTGAAAACAATCCATTACAATACAAAAGCAGCCATTTGAATGTCTATATTCTGAAGTAGGTGTAAAATCAGTATGTTCATGGAAAGCAAAAACGAAACATAGCTCAAATTTTCGTCACCTCATTCTAATACTTGAATTCATATCATATCGTCTATCTTTTTTCATCTCGAAATCGAAAGTGCTTTGAATTGCTTGATGGACATTTGTCATACTCTGGAGGTTAATGGATGCCATTATTTGAGAAACAAAGACTAAACGATCCGGAATGCTTTAGAAAAAATAAATAAGATGCTTGCACAACGATCGCAACAACTCGGGTGAAACGAGTGAAACAATGGCAAACTACTTAGACAATGGGACCGAACAATATGGCAGTCTTGCATGTAAGACGTAATTTCCAACGTGAGAAAAAAAAATGCGTCTAATGCTGCTTTCAACTATAATCTTTTCAATTAAAAAATAAGGTGTAAAATTAATTTATGTTTTCTTTTGCAAGTTTGCATGATGACCCGATTTAATCAGAGCCGGCGCAATCATCAGGCAAAAGGGGCGGCTGCCAAGGGACCCGCGACACTTGCAGACTTTTTAGGGGCCCCAAGCCTATAATTCAAAGTAGTGTTTACCCTGTATTCCTGTATAAAATACAATGTGCGTCAGGTATTTGAAAACAAATCAAAGCCTGCTTTCAAACAGGAATATACATTAGAGATAGAGCATTTTTTTTTTTTTTAACGTTCTGTACAGGTCACCATATACACACTGGCTGACATAATTCATTGAAATCACTGCCAGTCGCGATAACCGCCTCTACAGGCTGTCAAAAGTCAAAACCAAAACCAGGGCTGCGGAGTCTGTGGGAAAAATGGCCAACTCCGACTCCGGGATATTTTAACGACTCTGACTCCGACTCTGGGCTGGCTAATGTACTAGTGTTGCCTGTTGATCAAAGTTATGATGGAATATAAGGAAAATAAAGCTAAAATCTCACTATTTCGGCGTTGATTCTCTTTTTAGGGCTTCAAAAATAAAAATATATATTTTTTACTCTTTATAAATTTTACAATTTCGAGCCTGCAAACCCGAAAAATCCAACTATCGAAGTTTAAAAAACACAAAATGGAATATTTACTATTTTGGATCTGCGGATTGAGAAGAAAAAGCGACTTTTGGTGATACAAACCGGAAAAATTTGAGGGGGGGGGGAAATGAGGAAAAGGCTTCTATTACAATTAGCGGGTTCCTAGTTTTTTTTGCCTCCAAAAATAGCAAAATTTATAATTTTCGCATTACCTTCGGTAAGTAAATTTCATGAGCTGAAATTTTAAAACCCGTCCCCTAAAAAGTTCGGCAATGCCTTTGTATTTATTCTCACCCCAATCATGCCCATCGTAAATTGTTCCTGCTTTATAGGCGTAGCTTGATTCTTTCAAATTTGTTACATTGGGCTTGTCAACCTGCTTATTTTTTTTTATCAATCTGATAAGGCTCATTAATGTAAATGGTCTTAATTCTACTTACACGGCCTGTTTGAAAAACTGCCTTCATTTTCCGGCCCTTGGGTCCTTGCAGACCTTTGTACCTCGGATTCTATCCGCAAACCCCAAAAATATGAGGGGAAATACTTATATACTAAATGTAAAATATCTACTACAGTTATGAATTAAAACAGTTTTCATCTACTCTGTACACGGGTAATACCCTGTACTTACTCTGTACCTATCCCCGTATCTATTTTGTACACCGCAGTAAATCGGTGATCTTTAACTTGAGTAGCCCTGATATAGTCAGTAAATAACAATAATAATTCATATTATAGATTTAAAATTACATATAATTAGTATAATTTCACTTTAAAATGTCTAACGAAAAGATCTGGAGTCTGAGCCGGCTTATTTTTTAACGACTCCGACTCCGCAGCCCTGGTCAAAACTGACTGCAGGTGATGATCAGATAATTGTTGGGAACATTTGCCTCTGCATACACAACGACTGCCTTGAGAGCCGCAACATTGTTGTGTGGATGACTATTGGAGTCGCTCTAATCTAAACTACGCCACATATGTAACAGGCCATTCGGTTAATATCTGGATAGCTGGGAGGCCAACAAGTTAAGGATGACATCATCATGAATGTTTTGGACATCCATTTATGGTTTGTATCGGCTGTATGGGATAGTGCAGAGTCTTGCTAAAAATCGTACGGCCTTCCACGTGTTGCAGAAAAAATTTAGTGGTTTAACACCTCGGTATAAGCAACGGCGTTGACTCTGGCACCTTGAAGAATGTAATGTGGAGGCATCAGATCGTCTTCGCTTCTCAAGATCCCCCAGAATCGTCAGCGAGGCTGGAAATTTTCTGCACATGTCTGTCGGAGTCGGAACCTCTTCGGGCATTTTATACCATCACCGATCTTTTTGCGGTTCACTTTCTTGTTATATTCCTGGTTCTCTCAGGCAAGAACTGCACTCTCCTCATCACATACGACCTCTAACGAAGGTCCTTGTGAATCACACATCAGATTGTGGCCTCATCAACCTGGATCTCCTTAGCGATTGTCCTCTTCGACTTATAGTCCAGGGAAAATGTACCAAAAAAAAAGGGGGTTGTTGTAACTTAGGTGGTTATTTTAGCCATGTGACATGTGGTAAACTGAATAATCTAAAGGTAATTATATATAAAGTTGAATAGCAAAAATGTGGGAATTAGACTGAAAATATCAAGGTAAATATACTTTTGTTTTTCCTGGAATAAATTGGTCACGAAAACAAAAATTTTACTTCAACTGAGGTTCCACGTGACCATGAACTAAAATGAGCGTAGACTTTTTTTAAAAATGAAAAAAAACACCAGTTTATTAACTGTGTGCACAAATACATTTCAAATTAAAATCTCGTTGACCACTCACAAACATTCTCCTTCAGAGAAACTTTCCCTTGTGCATGATCAAGAAAAAAAGTTTTATCTCATAATATATTACTTGGCATACCATTCAAAAGTTAAATTCTTTTTTTCGATACATTAAATAATAGAATTTATCTCTCTAAATAAACTTAGTAAAGCAAGGTAAAAGAAAATGGAAAAAAGACTTATCTGTAGGACATGTTGAAGACGACTCGCCTCGTTGAATAGAATGACTCTTCAAGCCACTTATTCCGATTCTGAGTGAACCAACAAAAGTGGCACAACTGGATGACACGATCTCACATTTCTTGTACTTCTAACACGGTACCAACTCCAATACTACCGTTCTACTGAATCAAATTTTTTGCAACCACCGCGTGGTGTGGGTTACCACACACTACAACACACGCCAACAGGCACATCACAAATTCGCCAACAAAAAATAACACATAATAGAACAAGCCTTATTGAACAAGGCGATGAATCTGCCAAACTGGCAAACGGTCGAATCAAACAGACGCTGGTTGGTTGGAAGCTTCTAGAATAATGTGGAAAATTCTTTGAGAGGCTTCACCCAACCAATGAGAGGAAAGGGCGGTAAAAATATATGACTGGGAGTTGAAGTAGAAGTATATGAACTAAGACTTAACTATTGAAATTAAATGAATATTAAATAAAATAAAACATTGCTTCAAAATGGTAAAATGAATATCGATTAACATGATATTTTAGAATCGATATGAACAAATGATAAATTTTAGAAGAGCAGAAGAGTAACTTAGATTAACATTGAAAACTGATAGGCTTCGGAAACCATGGAGGAATAACAAAAATGGAGATGAACTCAAATAAGAATGTTGTGAAGAAATAGATTTAACAGATTTAATCGATTCTCTTCACAACATATTCCTTGCTGTCAGAGAAAAAAAAATTTGAATGCACGAACTGAATGAAATGGAGCATTAATTGCTAAATTTCAGAAGGAGAAAAGAGAATTTTTTTTTTTTTTTTTTTGAATAAAAAAACCAAATCTGAATACAACATAACAAGAAATATGAATGAAAAAAAAAATGAAGCAAGGAAAAATTAACCCACCAATTTGCAGAGGATCATGCACAGGGATTTATATACAATTTACTTACACTTCTGTGGTCATTACAAATATAAATGAATTTACAGTCACAACTTCTGTGTCAACAATCTTATTTATGGTGCTCCTCTTATATGAGTTACAATTAATTAGTTCACTTGATGAGTTACATCTGGAGAATACCATCATTCTGTCCAACACATGTTAGAAACACTGAAATATAAAGACACAGTATAAGTAACTGATCAAATCAGCAAATTTACAAAGCAAAAAAAAAAATTGTGACTTTTTTTTTTTTTTTTTTTTTAGGAAAACAGGACTGCCTAACTGGTAATCAATAACAGCAAACTGCCTTTGGTTGCTTTTTTTTTTTTGAGTTAAATTCATGAAAAGGCTGTTTTATTAGTTTAACAGAACAAACAATAAGTTACTATCATTATCCTTTAAGTGATTAATGAAATACTACCTAACTTATCATTCATTAAGTAACAAGTGATTAAAAGTTATCACATATTCTATCCTTCAGTACATGTTTCAAGTGCACTTAAAAAAAATATTAAAATGAACAATTGACACTAATTCCATTATGTGCCATGAACAAAACATTACTTTCATAATACTAAAAGATTTTTTTTTTTTTTTTTAACTTGCCTAAGTTTATTACTAATACAATCCGTGTAGAAAACAACTTGGTTCTACAAAAATGAGTAAGATTTGTCTAAATGTTGATTAAACGTGTACTCCATAATTTCTTTTTATAGAAAAAGCAAACTTAAATCTTTACTGTTTCATCAACATATACTAGTAATTTTTATCTCACTTTTATTTATTTTTTTTTAACATATTTATACCTTTCAATTTACTCTTAATAGGTATATAAAGAGTGAGCAATTAATATAGCTAATGAAATAACAAAATTACACATTTCTAATTTTTTTACACATAAATGGATAAATTTAAACAAAACAGTTAAGAAAAATTATTTACACAAATGATATGACTTAGTTTTTTTTTTTTTTTTTTGTATTCACACAGCATCTAAGATTTTGTCTGCCCATCCAATCGCAGACATTGTAAAAAGAAGAATGTGAATGAACACATGAAAAATTGAAAAAGGTGGTTTTGTGCATCCGCACGGGGATGAGGAGTCTTGTCTGCCCATCCGGTAACAAACACTCTCACATACCCAAAACTTTCAGAGTAAAAAAAATGAAAGAGGGCTGACTTTGACTTATGGTCTCAGTCCTAGAGGGGAAAAGGGCTGTGAAAGGACTTGTTCAGTGCAAACCAAACAAGCCCTACTCCTCCACATTGGTTTATTAACCAGTGCAAGGAGTCGAGTCGACTTTCAGTAAAATTTTGTTTTGAAGAAAAACTGTTGGTACAGACCAACAAAAAGGGGTAGCTTCTGGTACAGTGACATGTGAAGCATACAGGGCAATAATTTTGAACTGCAACACAATGTCGAAGGGAAGAAATTGTATAGTCGTAGAAAAAAAAGATGTGATGGGTTTTGCACAGCATCACAAAAATATTTAGAAAAGTCAAGATCTAAAGTACCAGTAGCTGAAGTTGTCACCAATTGGTATTATATAATAAAAAAGAAAAGTGCCCAGCTAAACTGATGGCATTGAGCTCACAGACTATTCACACTAATTGTATATTATACTCTTACTTTAAAGAATAATGCCACTCAAAAAATAAGTGAAGGGGAATTAGCCCCCGTTTCCCCCTTTATACTTAACCAGTAAACCTCCAAATATAATCAGGGAAGCTCCTTATCATAATAAACCGGTATACCAAATTTGAAGCAAATCGAATAATCTTGCAAAAAAAAAACATTTATCTAATTTAAGGGGGTGGACTAACCCCTCTTTATCCTTAACCAATTAATCGCCAAAACGAATCAGGGAAGCTCCTTAACATAATAAACCGGTATACCAACTTCGGAGCAAATCGAATCATTCTGCATGAAAAACCCATTTATCTAAATTAAGAGGGGCGGGCTAACCTCCCTTTTCCCCCTTTACCCTTAACCAATGAACCCCAAAACTAATCAGGGAAGTTCCTTAACATAATAAACCGGTATACAAAATTCGGAGCAAATCGAATCATTCTGCATGAAAAACACATTTATCTGAATTAAGGGGGGTGGACTAACCCTGTTTTTCCCCCCTTTATCCTTAACCAATGAACCCCCAAAACTAATCAGGGAAGTTCCTTAACATAATAAACCGGTATACCTAATTCGGGGCAAATCGAATCATTCTGCATGAAAAAACACATTTATCTGAATTAAGAGGGTGGACTAACCCCGTTTTCCATCCTTTATCCTTAACCAATGAACCCCCAAAACTAATCAGGGAAGTTCCTTAACATAATAAACCGGTATACCAAATTCAGAGCAAATCGAATCATTCTGCATGAAAAACACATTTATCTGAATTAAGGGGGGTGGACTAACCCCGTTTTTTCCCCTTTATCCTTAACCAATGAACTCTCAAAACTAATCAGGGAAGTTCCTTGACATAATAAACCGGTATACCAAATTCGGAGCAAATCGAATCATTCTGCATGAAAAACCCATTTATCTGAATTAAGGGGGGGTGGACTAACCCCGTTTTTCCCCCTTTATCCTTAACCAATGAACTCCCAAAACTAATCAGGGAAGTTCCTTAACATAATAAACCGGTATACCAAATTCGGAGCAAATCGAATGATTCTGCATGAAAAACCCATTTATCTGATTTAAGGGGGGTGGACTAACCCCGTTTTTCCCCCTTTATCCTTAACCAATGAACTCCCAAAACTAATCAGGGAAGTTCCTTAACATAATAAACCGGTATATCAAATTCGGAGCAAATCGAATCATTCTGCATGATGAACCCCTTTATCTGAATTAAGGGGGTGGGGTGTGGACTAACCCCGTTTTCCCCCCTTTATCCTTAACCAATGAACTCCAAAAACTAATCAGGGAAGCGCCTTATCACAGTGAACCTAGGAAAAAATTTTGAAGCAAATCAGATGTTTCTATCAAGAGTTATCGCGTTACGTACATACGTACGTACATACATACGTACATACATACAGAACGGGCGGGCACATTAGCTCTCAGGCTTTGATAGCCTGTGAGCTAAAAAAGGTCAAAACTATATTTTCCAGAACACTTTTTTTTTTTTTTTTAAATACTTAATGAAGTTGCCAACAATAAAGGTTGATAAGACTCATGATGATAGATTACATAGCATGATTAACATAATTATTTTAGATCATAATAGATTTTGCAAGTTTAACATATTGAAAAAAAACACTTAGCTTATGTGAACATTAAAAGGAAACTTATCTTAAACTGAATTTAGGAGTTGCATAATTGTCTTCTATATCAGGTCCATCATTCCACAGGAGACTACAGGGCAGCTAAGAGTTTTCCGCCAGCAGAAGGTCAGTTACCAGGCAGCTTCCATGGAGAGTCTCACGTCAATCCAAATACAGGTGGGGCGCCATCCATCTGGATCCAGAATGCTTGAGTCGGTGAATAAGACATAGCTGACAATGGAGGAAAAAAATTTTTTTTAGTAATATTCAAAGTTGGGATCTAACTTTTTCTTGTTGCGAGTTGGTCTGACAACTCTTGTTATTTGAGGACTGTTTTCAGAGTTGTTGGCACTGTTCACACAATCATTGGCACTTTGAGCACTTGTACTAGGTACACTGTTCGAAGGTTGTTGGATTAGATGTTCTTTTCTTTCATCTAATCGAATTAGCTTATTTTGGTGGATATAGAATGGTGATGCATTCTCATTTTCCATTGACTTAACTTGTACAATAGCAGGGGAAATAATTTTTTGCACAATGAAAGGACCTTGATTTTCTTTTTTAAACACTTTAGGGAATTTTACTAACACTTTGTCATTCACTTTGAGTTTTTGAAATGTTCTTTCTTCACGAGATTTCTTGTACACTTGTTGTCTGTTCTTCTCATTATTCAGAAATGTTGTGGTATAAATTTCGTCTAAAATTTTTGTTAACTCGAAAATGTCATGTGCAGTGTCTAAAATCTTCCATTCAGATTGATTTTTATAATTTGAGTAGATGTCGTTAAGTTCTCGAGCAAAATGGACAAAGTTTGGGGTGAATTGAGTTGCAGGATGAGTAGTTGAGTTGTAAATTGATTGATGAATCTTCATTGCTGTATAAACATCATAACCTTCAGTTAACATTGTATTTATGGCAGTTTTTATTTGAGTGTTTATGCGTTCACTCAATCCATTAGCTTGTGGGTTGCAAATGGTTGTATGCTTGACATAAATCTTGATTTTTTCACAAACAGTATGGAATAAATCACTTGTAAATTGTGAGCCTTTGTCTGTGAGGACAATATTTGGTTTTCCATGAGTGGAAATGTAAGAAAGAAAAGCTTTTGTTATAGCTGATGCTGTAATTTGATTTAAATTATATAATTCAAGGTGTCGCGAAAAATGGTCTATAACAGTTAAGATGAATGAATGATTTTTTAAAGGACCAAGCAAATCCATAGAGATTTTCTGAGCTGGTTCTGTAGGAACAGGAGCAGGTAAGAATGGAGTTTTAGGAGGATTCTGATTTTTTAACTTTTTACATGTCTCACAACTGTTTACAAAATTTATGACATCAGCGATCATATTCTTCCATGTGAATCTTTTTCGAATGTTGTGCAGGGTTTTGTTATGACCTGTATGAGTTATATGTGCAATCTTGATCACTTTAGGGATTAAGGATGTAGGAACTACAGCTCTATGTAAAGCATTTTCTAAGATGTGAGAGGCTCTATTAAAGCATAGTAAATTATTTTTAGGGTTTATATAATATGCTTTATTTTTATTTTGGATTTTTTCTTTTATCTCCTCAATAATTTCTCTTAATGCTTTATCTTTATTTTGTTCTTCTCTTAAATTTTGATCTGAAATGTCATTGCAAGAAATATCACTCATATTAATGTTGTTAATTTTTTCATGTTGATAGTTATCAATATCTGAATCCACAACATTAGGTTTTGACGGGTTTCCCTCATTTACACTTTCAGATTGTAACATAGGAGGTAAATTTTTGTCAAGATCAAGATTATTGTTAAAGATTGGAAGAATGTCTTGAGATTCTACTAATTCAGGGTTAGTGGACAGGTCTTGATGAGGTGGGTCTTCTTGTAGTCTACTAAGGTAGTCGGCTAATATGTTTAATTTACCAGGGATGTGTTCGAATTTATATTGGAACTCTGACAGTTCCATGAGCCATCTTGTGATTATGTCTGCAGGTGAATTTGACTTTTTGTACTTTTCAAGAGGCTTTGAATCTGACAATACGAAGAATTCCCTGTTGTAAATATGATGCTTAAATGCAGTTATGCCTTTGAAAATGGCATATAATTCTAATTTCAAAGGTGGATATCTTTTTTCGGATTGAGTTAATGACTTTGAAAAATAAGAGATGGGATATAGCTTATCACCATCAAATTGCATTAAAATAGCTGATATGGCATTGATAGAAGCATCCGTATTGATATAGAAAGGTTTGTCTCAATTAGGTAAATGTAGGAATGGTTGATTAAAGAAATGTTTTTGCAATTTTGCAAAGGATTGATCATGTACAGAAGTCCACTTGAATTTAATTTTTGGAGAAGTTAGTGCAATTAAAGGAGCTGCTATTTCAGCAAATTGAGGAATAAGGTTTCTATAAAATGATGCAAGTCCTAAGAATGATTTTACTTGTTTCTTTGTTTTAGGAATAGGAAAACCTGTTATTTTTTTTATGTTTGAGTCTATTGGAGAAATGGTTCCATTTTGTATGTGAAATCCTAAGAAATTGATGGAATTGGTGTGAAATTGGCCTTTTTCAGGAGAAAGAGTTATATTATGCTTTGCAAGAACTGAAAACAACTTCTCTAAAGTTTCCAACATTTGTTTAAATGAATTAGCACCTATGACCATGTCATCTTGATAAGAAAATATGTTGTCACATTCGGTTAATTGTATGATTTGATCCACTAGTTGTTGAAATGTAGATGCAGCTGTTTTTAAACCAAATACAAGTCTGTTATAAGTAAAGGTACCCCAAGGAGTGATAAAAGAAAGTTTATCTTGGAGTTCCCTAGGCAATGCAATCTGCCAATATGCATTTGGCATGTCTAATGTAGAGAAAAATTTATACTTTGATAATTGGGAGATTAAGTTGTTAATTTTAGGTAAAGGATAAGAAGCTGGAATGATTATTGCGTTAAGTAATCTTAGGTCGAGAGCAAGTCTGTACTTTTGTTTTTGACTAGGATCTGTCCTTTTTTTCTTAACCAGTAACATTGGACATGCCCATGAAGAGTTAGCACGGTTAATAATATTAGCATTTATCATTTCTGATAATTGTGATTTTGCCTCAGCTTCTAATGCTTGTGGTACAGGAAATGGCAAAGCCTTAATGGGATGAGAATTCAAAAAATTTATTTCTGGGGTTACTAAGTCTGTATGACCAAGAGTTTTTAAATTCTTCGAGAACACTTGTGAATTTTGTAGAAGTGTTCTTAATAAATTCTCTCTTTGATCAGAAGGCAGATGAGTTAACTTAAAGTCCTCTTTAATTAATTGTTCTTTCCTAAGTCTAATCACATCTTCTGATGGTACAATTACATTGCATAGTTCATGAGAGTCAGAATCAAATTTGTACTCTTGGATATCATTTTCTGTTAAATTGGTATAATAACCAAGAATTGCATTTTTGTTAATATGGACAAATTCCTTGGAATTATTTTCAATTATAATAAGGAACATGTTTTGTTTGATATGTTCCAGCGAATGAATACTGTCAACAAAATGTAATTTAGGATCTTCATAAGAAGGTGTAAAAAGGAAAAAATTGTCAGGCATATTTTTATATTTTACTTTAACATACAAGCATTCTTTAGGAGGAATTGTAATTGTACTTGAATTTAGAATTTTATTACCTTCTACATTATTTATATCACATGGTTTAGCTTCATTTATAGACTGATGATTACTGACAACTGTATGTACCATAGGAGTATGATTTGATTCATTTACTCCAATTTGATTTTGTGTTACACCATTATTATTGTACATTTGATTATTAGATACTTCAGGTTGACAAGATTCATTAATAGTAGGATTTAAGTTATTATAATTTGTCAGATCTAATTCAAACCAGTTTGTTAATTATTCATTAGAACTAATTGTATTTATGAGATTATTTTCTTCGTTATCATTAACAAAAGGAATTTTCTTATCTTTGTAAAGAATAGCATTAAAACTTGGAGCTATTGTGATTGAAAACTTTGAAAGAAAGTCAAAGCCTAATATTACTGTAAATTTATTGTTGCTTATTTCAGTAATGTAAAGATTATGTGAAAAATGATTACCATGAATTCTTATGTTAATTTGGATACATCCATAAAATTTAACTATGGAATTGATGGTTTTTATTGACACCTTTCTTGAAAGACACTTATAGGGAACTTGCTGTTTTAAGAAGTGAAAGAATTCTTCGTCTATAAACGACAAACTAGAACCGGTATCAATTAAAGCGTTTTGGGAAATTTGTTGAAAGTTTATACTAATACAAGGTAACTGTACTGATTTTTCAAAAGCTGAAAAGATCCTATGATCAACATCATCTTTTTGTACACTATTTTCATTACTATGCAAGTCCACCACAGATTTAGAAGAAACTTTATTAGGTGTGAATGATAATGAAGTATTTAAACTCTTGTTAAGAAAGATTCTTGTTTTTTGACGAGGAGGATTTGAGGTTTCTGGCTTTAATTCAGGAGACGAGGCTAAGCCGCCAGATGTATTCAACCTCATTTCTCGTTTAAATTTTCTTGAAATTTTGAACTTTTTCCCTGATTTTTAGGCTTATGTTTGTCATCTCTTTTGCCAATTACTTCCAAAAATTGATAACATTGGGGCATAAGATGGCCACGCCTAGAACAAAAGTTACATATTTTGACCTCACGGTTTTGTCTGTTGAAATGATTATTACTTTTGAATGAATCGTATGAGTCGTCTCGCCTTTTATGTTGAAATCTTTGATTATCCTTTTTGGGATTAAAGTTCTTTTGTCTTTTAAATTTAGGAAGTTTTGGTGTGTTTTCTTTATCTACATGAAAGTTTTCACCGATTTTGGCAACTGGCGATTCATTTTCATCAAATATTCTCTTAAGTTGCTCAGCTTTTTTTAGAATTTCATCAAATGATGATAATTCATACTCTAAGATCTTTATTTTTATTTTTTTTGGTAAGGTACTAACAAATAAGTCTTTTTTAAGTTCAGAAATAGCTGCCTGATCCAATTTTGGATACTTTTGATGCAGCGCTTTGTCAAGACGAAATGAAAAATTGTTTAGGGATTCATTTTCCTCAAGTTTGAGACTATTAAGATCAGTAGGTGTACTTTTCTTACTAAAGAATTTTTCAAATTCTTTTCGTATAGCCTCAATATCATTTTTACAGTTAATGTAAGATGAATCTAAGTAAAATTGCAAAGCTGGACCTACCAATTTGCTTTTAAATAAAGCTAAAGTCTCTGTTTCTGACAGCTTATAAATTGATTTTACTTCTTTGATTTGATCAAAAAAAAATTTGACAAGAGTGGGATCCCCACTGAATTGTTGAATCTGAATATTTATATGTTTGCTAGCCATTTTAATAAGTTATTTGAAATTATATATACTTTAGTCAGGAATATTTGAAAAGTACTGCATTGCTAAGTTTTCTATATTATATATATATATACTTAATACACATATCAATACTTCAAGGCAATTGGTTTAATACAAAAATATATATTGAGCATCATAAGTGAAAGAATTGAATAAAAGTCCTGCATTTGTTACTTTCAAACATGATTATTGAGTCAGATTTTAAGTATACCTCAATATATTGAATTATAATTATACGTGAAGAGTTACCTCAAATTTCATTATATAACACTTCAATTATGTAAAAGTTTTGATGGAATTATTTTAAACACATAGGAAGCAAAAATGATAAAAAAGGTCACAGAAATGATTATTTTCTCATATTTTGAAAATATTATGTATAAAGTAGTTTCCAATACAATATTTCAAAAAAAATTCCAATTTCATTCCTTAATTTATACATTAAATCAATCATTTTCTGTCATTTCATCATTGTAAAAGAAATATAATTGTTCTTGATAAGCAAATATTTAATTAATGTAGTTGTTTCATGAGAAATTGCATGTTATATGTATTTATTCTCAACTATCTACACTCAAACACATAAGAAAAAAAGAGACCTCAGGTGAAGAGGGATTCGGCATCACATGTTGTAACTTAGGTGGTTATTTTAGCCATGTGACATGTGGTAAACTGAATAATCTAAAGGTAATTATATATAAAGTTGAATAGCAAAAATGTGGGAATTAGACTGAAAATATCAAGGTAAATATACTTTTGTTTTTCCTGGAATAAATTGGTCACGAAAACAAAAATTTTACTTCAACTGAGGTTCCACGTGACCATGAACTAAAATGAGCGTAGACTTTTTTTAAAAATGAAAAAAAACACCAGTTTATTAACTGTGTGCACAAATACATTTCAAATTAAAATCTCGTTGACCACTCACAAACATTCTCCTTCAAAGAAACTTTCCCTTGTGCATGATCAAGAAAAAAAGTTTTATCTCATAATATATTACTTGGCATACCATTCAAAAGTTAAATTCTTTTTTTCGATACATTAAATAATAGAATTTATCTCTCTAAATAAACTTAGTAAAGCAAGGTAAAAGAAAATGGAAAAAAGGCTTATCTGTAGGACATGTTGAAGACGACTCGCCTCGTTGAATAGAATGACTCTTCAAGGCATATAATCGGATGCTACATAGTAGAATTCAGTATCATTGGATACTACATTCCTATTGGTCGAAATCTGATGCGTAGGGGTTTTAATTTTTGGCGCCCGATTGCTTGCTTGGCAATTTGGCGATATATTTTTTAATGCTCTGTCGTTCGTTAGCAAAGTGCCTTTCACTGTTTATGTTTTCTGTGTGTAACCGATCTGCTCCACGTGGTTCTCGTTCTTTCGTCGATAGAAAAATTAGCATTAGTTAGCATTTTGCATATAACATTATTATTTCTTTAATGTTATAAAAAGTGTAACGTTCTGAGGTGTTGTATAACAGGTGAAATGGATTTATCAGCTGAACACTATACATATAAAGAATTACTTCCTGACGGGACTTGTTTAATTTTTATTAAAGAAGTGAGAGATGAGCTTTCAGCAAAAGTAAGGCACATTTGATAATATTTAAATTAGATAATTGTATATAAATTAATATATATTAAATATTCAATATAATTTATTTAGCCATTTAGTACTGAAGAATATGGAATTGCATTTCTAAAATTTCTTATTAAAATAAAAAGAATTAAATTTTTTATCGTACCTATTAGTTTATCCATAAACTACATCAAGATGTAAGCATATTGAATATAGTAATATATACATACATTTTTTTATGGACATATTTTTTAAATTTCTATCTAACAATTTCATAATTAATAGACATTTATTTACTGCTTAATATTTTTATTTTTAAGAATAATTTGTTTTGAATATTTTTTTTTCCTTAAAAAACAATAAGAGTAGTTGCATTTGAAAATATTATGATATTAAAAAGAGTTTAAAAGAGAAAAACTGTTTTTTTTTTGTGTGTGATAAGCTTAAATATATCACTATTTTATTCTGCAGTTTTTTTTTCTTTTCGAAAAAACAAAAAATAATCTATAATAAGAATGCTAAATCTTCTTCATTACTAACTGTTCTATTCTATTTGATTGATAAATGTTGATAATAAGTTACCATTTATTTACGTTTAAATTTTCTTACCTTCACAAAAAAGCTATTTCATTCATACATTTCAAAAGTTTCATTTATCATTATAGGCTAGATGTGCCAGTAATGGACACTCTTAAGGAATTCCTAATAAAATTATTTTTTTATTAATAGTTATTATATTTCAGTTTTTTTTTTCAATATTACATTAATCTATCAACAATATTTAACCATTCTTATAGTCTCATTTCCCAATATGAATCGAAATTTAATTTTAAATAACAGAAATATATTAAAACACCCAAAAGCCCAGTAATTCCCTCTGTCTCAGTAATGGACACCACATAAAAAGTAATAGCTAAATATAATTGTTTTTGACTGTATTTAGAACCAGAATTTAATGAAACAAAATAGTTATTTTCAAATAAATTTAACAATTAGGATACCAGTAATTAATAAAATATTTGTGATAATCATTTACTGTTTGCATTAATTATTGTAATTATCAGAAGATCAATGTTTTAATTATTTTAGATGGGTAGTTTAAAATACTAAATATCAGGCAGTTACAGCTATCAAGTTATTGAAACAGCAGGGGATTTAAAAGATAATTACAGACTTGCCAAGTCTCCTGATTTTCACATCTTTTCCCATACTCTTGATTTTTCACTTTTTTTTTTTTTAATTTTATTATCTTATCCTCCAATGTATTGCAATTCAGGGATAAAAAATCCAATTGTTCTTTAGTACAACTAATCAGTAGTATTTTATGTGATAAATTACACTATTTGTTATGAATTATGACTCTTTAAGGCAGGGCCGAAACTAGCCTTTTTTGCACCCGGGGCAAACATGTATTTTGCCCACCCCCCTCTCTTCCACAAAGTATATTTACAAAGAGAATTTTACTAATTTTATAATAGACTTATTTTAAAATTTAAAATATGTAATAATAAAATACGTAATACTCAACTACGTAATCTACAGTGGCGGATCCAAGGGGGAGGTCCCTCTGAACATCAACAAAAATATTCTAAAGATCATTTTTAAAATGACATATTCAGTAGAGTCCCGATTATCCGAGTCCCGCCTAACCGAGTTTCCGCTTTCACCAAGTTATTTTCTTCTGATAAACTCATGGCTTTCATTATTATGAAACAGCCATTATAAATGAAGTGTTAGGTGAAGATGAAAGAGCAGTCGTAAAAAGTTAGAACTCTGATTTTCTGGTCCAAATGGGGGGGAAAAAATGGCTATAATTTTTTTTTGCAAAAATCTTATGGCCATTTTTTCCCCCCATTCAGACCAGAAAATCAGTTCTAATTTTTTACGACTGCTCTTTCATCTTCACCTAACACTTCATTTATAATGGCTGTTTCATAGTAATGGAAGCCATCAGTCCATCAGAAGAAAATGATCCTTTCCAAAGGTATAATCTTCATTTGGCGCCCAGGGCACATGCCCCCCCCCCCCCCTTAGTTTCGGCCCTGCTTTTTGACTGCTACTATGGACATGTTTTGATTAATTAACAATAATTTGTCTTGGGAACTTCACTACAGATTTATCTGTTTATGAAGAAACAAAATTTCTTCCTTTAATATGTAAATCCAATTTTGATAGTGTATTTGCTGCTATTAGTACCTATTTAAATTGAATAAGTTTTTTTTCTTCTAAAGAAACAAAACCTCTTATAAATAATCACAACTTTAACCATAATTTAGTTATTATTTCATGCTTCATATTTTTCTACTTTTTTCTTGCCACTTTTTAAAATCCCTAAGTATTACAATTAGTACAAAGTAAACATACAGCTGAAAGTTACATGTTTTGCTTTTACTATGAATTAATTTATCGAATTAATTTGTAATAATTTTATTAAAATACATAGTTTTAGAACACTATATTGCTTTAATGACAAATGTTACATAAAAAAAAAATCACAGTATCCAAAAAAGTAAAAAAAGAAAAAAATGGTATTTGTTTGTTAAGCCTAATAGTATAACTATTTTACCCTGCATAAGTTGTTTTTCTCAATAAAAAAATAATTTTACATTATTATCTAATAAAAAACACAGCAAGATAATTCTAAATAAATGGTTTATGCTATACAATTGATAAATAATCTGAGAATATGTTTTTATTTACTTTAAATCGAAAGTTTTCTCACCACCAGTCCATATCATCCAAAAATTAAAAATGGCTGCCAAGTATAATAATACAGCAACAAATGTTCTGTCATTCACTGAAAAAGATAACCGATACCTGTAACATACTAATTTGGCAAAAGAAAATTCCTAAAATTACAATTTGTATATTTATGAATTTATTTTTGAAACCCTCCTATTTTACCCTATTCAATGGATTTTAGAGTTAAATCTGCATATTTTGTACGCCATGGAGTGATCATTTTTATTATTTATTGAAAAAGTACCACATACCAAAAAAAAAAAAAAGTTTTTTTTTTAATTTAAAATAGTACATAGTTCCATTATCTAAAACTAGAATGCTCTCTGTGGAAGATTCTTTGATTTAAGCATATAATTCACAAGTAATGTAAATTTTAGGGAAAAAACTATTTTGTAGGGAGTAGGGGTATCATTATTATTTTGACGTTACTTCCAGACACAAATAAAATCTCCATCTACCAAAGTGTACTGATAGAAGATTGGCATCTGGTGGATTCTCTGGTGTTGGGATAGACCTTATTTCCAGCTTGATTGCTCTCAGAAAATCACAGGTGTGTAGTTTTATTGTAGAATAATTGACTACCATTAGTGATCTTCTGCAAGCAAGTGGAAATTGTTTGATGGCCTTGGACAACAGACTTGCTTATTACTTTTGAAAGGATTGTGGATTCATTTTTTCCTTGAAGAACATTTAAAGGATATTTTAATATATTAGAACTCCCACTGCTATGTCAAAAGAGGAGACAGTGAGGTAAGTTTATTGAAGTAATGTCAAAAATAATATTGATGCTCGCTAAAATTTATTACAGTTTTTTTATTACATTACTCACTAAAATATATTTTCCAAAAAATAGCATGTTATACTACAGACTATGGGAAAAAAATGTCGCACGATAAAAAAAGTAAGTACAAAAATTATTTAGCTGAAAATATTTTAAATGATAGATAATGTTGTGAAATTAACTTTTTTATGTTTCAGTTTGGGACGTAAAATAAAATCTGCTGCTAAGTTTACAAAAAGAAAAAAAAAAGTAGGGGGAAGAATATGATACGTGTTAAGTTTAAAAAAGAAAAAAAAATACGGTTTTGTTTATGAAAGTAAAAAGACCATTTTTTAAAAATAAAAGTGTTTTTAAAAGATGGGGGCAGAATAATTAGCTCTTTATAAACAATACAATTGCATTCATTATTCATAATTTTTTCCTAATTTATTTTTAATGTGTCGTTTCACTTCATTTAAATGCAGTATATTGAATTATAACTATGCTATTCAAGAGGAAATTACTCTATTATTATTAAAAAGTCATTTGAGCCAAAATTTTAGTTTTTTAACTTCAAAGTTGCTTTTATGTTAGTGATTTCTATTATACCTTTAAACAGTTGACTGATAATTTTATTATTTTCTTACTTTAGTTTTTATGCATTTACTTCTTAACACAGAGAGCTTTGTATACATCTTATAATCTTATTAGTTTAAAACGCTCTGGAAGGGGTTTTAACCATACCCCCCCCCCCCCCCCCCCCCCCCCCCCGGCTTTTTTTTTTTTCTTTGCCAGTGGGTACATACAGTCAGTTTTGCATCACAATTCATAAGTGAACCTCTGAAATCATACATATAGTGTTAGTAATATGAAGAAATGAAAATGTGAATTGAAAGTTTCAAATATAGAAATGAAGATGTGATTTGAATAGTGGGTGTTGAATTGAGGTCCGTGATCTGCAGATTTACATATTATAATCAATACTTGTTCTGCTTCGTTATGTATAGAATTGTTTTTTCAAAGATGAATTATCAAATATTGCAAATAAAAAATCACATCCTTTGGAATAGCATTTGTGACTTTAAAAAAAAGTTCATTCGTTTGCATGGAAAGTGCCCGAGTTTCATCCTTTTCCTGAGTCATTCCCCCACCCCTCAAAGATTACTATTTATAAATGAAAATACATGCTCTTATTAAAATAAAGAAAGAACAACAACTGTTGACTGAAAATTGAACTTATTTAAATCAACTGATTAAACATGTCAAGATTGTATTATGTAGTTAAGATTTTAAAAGTAGTTTAATATCCTGCTATTTAATTATGTATAATAAAATTAGTTTTTAGCATGTAATCTAGATGTTAGTTTATTTAGAGATGAGTTTATTCTGTAAAACTTTCTCTGATGTAGAGTAAAACATTAACAATTAAATGAAAAGTAGCATTTATAATATTTTTTTAATCATTACATTTAAAAAACATATTTTATTAATTAAAAAACAGTATTCGTAATATATATATTTTTAATATTACTTTTATAAATCTTCACCGGTATTTAATTTTCCTATATATGTTTGAATTTCTTTTACCAAAAGAATCATTGTGCAAATTAATTCTTTATGCAGCCATATTTTAAACACAAATGTTTCATTATTAACCAATAGATGGCGCCTATAGCACATAAGTAGGTTTGTTTACAAACAATGAGGTAGTTTACATTTGTTTTCTTCTATAAAGTGGTTAAGATTTAAAATATGTTTTTGAAAGAAATAAGTTTATTTCTTTTGTAGTACAAAAATGGAATCTTTAATTTGTTACTTTTTAATAACAATGTGTTAATTTATCTGTTATTTTCTATGTGTTCAAATATTAATATTTATTTGCATGAAGATTTTTAGGCCTAAATTAATAAATGTAAATACTATAATTTTTAAGTAACACAGTTTTTGTTACACATTATGTGTTTGGTAAGTTTTGCATTTTTAGGAATTTATTTAAATTAAATTGTTCACAATTTTACAGAATTTCACCTTATGTAGTATTTTTTAAAGGCATTCTATTAAAATTGAGTAGTCCTGTTTACTTTGTTTTCAGTGCAATTGAAATGGCGTTTCTTTTGTTAGTTAAGATCAGCAATAGGGAGATTCATTTTTTATTTAATGCTCTTAATTCAAATCCTGCTAAAATTGTTTGATGTGACAAGACAACAGAAAATGTAGAATGTTTAAATCATTATTAAACAATTAAAACAATCTACTAAAATCTATAGAAGTATACATGAATTGTAAATCTGAAAAAGAAAAGTTTTTTTTTTTCTCATTTTGTTTGCTTATAGAGATTAGGTGAAGGTAGTTCTTGCCTCAGAATTTATCTTCAATTAGATAATATTAAGCAAAGTTTGGTTTAATTCTGGCAAACACTCAGTTTCATTGAAAAAAATATAGTGCATAAGGAATTTGTAGTTGGATCTTACAGAGACACATCACAGAACAGCCCATTGTGCATGCAGTGTTTTTCATGTATGCTATCGTTATTTGACAATTCAGACAGCCTAAGCAATATTAGTGGCAGGGCTGCCACAGGCGGCTTTTTTTATTTTCTGTTCGCACCAGTACTTTTCTAATATAAATTTTGAAATATATTTCTCTTGCAAATGTTCTCAAAGTGTGTGTTTAAAATTTTCTGTTTTGAGTAAGTGGTACCAGTTAGAATTATAAAATAGTCACCTGTGGCAGTGGCGGCAAAACACTTAGTTATAACAAGAACTGTTCATACTTTGTAATGATGACAAAAATAAAAACATATGTACCATTAAACTAAATTAATGGAAGCTGAAGTTTCACTGGATCTGTATGCCAAATAATTTTAAGATTTTTTGTTGTTTATAATATCTTTGATATTTCTAATTTTTGCTTTGTGAAGAAAGAATATGATAAATCCCAAGTTAGGGATGTATTGAATAGTGATTTTCGCTAAATACTCCTATATTTAAGTATTTAAAAATATTAAAGTTAAATTTAAAAACACTTTACTCAGTGACCC
The DNA here is from genome assembly GCA_963932465.1 of Maratus speciosus. Lineage (NCBI taxonomy): Eukaryota > Metazoa > Arthropoda > Arachnida > Araneae > Salticidae > Maratus > Maratus speciosus. The sequence continues at coordinate 347,717,462 of OZ010786.1, forward strand.
GGAGCCGAACAATTTTTGATACTCCAGCTCCGCTCCTAGATAAAATACTGTGGCTCCAACTGCGTGCTTTTGAGTTGCAGATTTTAATTTACACATTTAATTTTTTGCTCACAAATTCTTTCTTTACCTTTATTAAAGATCTGACAAAATGCATTTTTCTTCTCATGAAACTTGAAATGCTTGTTCAGAAAGTATGACATCTTTTGCTTTTAAAATAGAAAGTTTGGTGGAATTTTAAACACAAAAATCATAAATTTCTTCTACACTTTTTAAACAACCAAAATTGTACAACTTGGGCATTCTCACAATCTTTTGACTTTCGGGAATAAAAATCTGGTGAAATTAAACTTGCTAAAATAAAATTTTAATCTGATAGACGAATGGCCTTAATGATTCAAAATAAAGAAGCCCCCATGCCCCTTGCATAAGTCGGGGCCTGATTATAATCGTGATTTTTTAAAAATCATTTTTATTCTTAGTTTAGAAGTAAAAAGAGTAATTACAAAGGAATCTTCAAATTTCAAAAATTTTCTTTTTTTATAGGAGGAGGGGGGGGGGGGGAGCGAAGTTTTCATTTAACCCCTTGAGGGGCGGTGGGATAAAATATATCCCACCTAATTTAAACAAGATTCTCACCAGAAAATTAGTACTAAATTTTATATTTTTAACTTTGGAGGAAAATCTTTGAAAAATTGCTTTTCCTTATTTAAAAATAAAAATTTTCGATTATTCTGGTGACAATTCAATATTTAGAGTCATTTTTGCTTGCCCCTGAAGGGGTTAAAGCAGTATTTACAATTGTGTGCAAAATAGAGCAAATTGTGCACAAATTAGGAAAATCCCTCGTTGCATTTTCCCCCTTTAATTCTTTCACAGGCATGTGATTCTTCCGCAAAATTGTTTAACTTTCGAGAGAGACCACAATTTCTTTTCTTTTGTGGAATTTCACAAATCAAATTTGTGAATTTCTTCAAGTGATGGAGAAAAAAAACGTGAATTTCAACAAAGATCTCAGAAACAAATAGGCATTTTCTTCAATTGGTCATTGTAAAAAAAAACAAATTGCGAATTCTGCTGAGATACCACACAAAAAAAATAGCAAATTTTGCCAATCGGTTGAGGAAAAAGTCACAAATTTCGATAAACGATCAAAGGAAAATGTTGGAAATTAGTGGCCAATATTGTCACTTGGTTACAGAAAATTGTTAATTTTGCCATTCAGTCGCAGAAAAAAAAATCTTGTCAATCGATCTAAAAATAAATAGATAAAAATAAAAGGGCCCAGATAAACTGATGGCATTGAGCTCACAGGCTATTCACAATAATTGTATTATACTCTAATTTCAAAGAATAATGCCCCTCGAAAAATAAATTAAGAGGGATTAGCCCCCACCCCCATTTTCCCCTTTATACTTAACGAATGAACTTCCAAATCTAATCAGGGAAGCCTCTTATCAGAATAAACTGCATACCAAATTTGAAGCAAATTTGATAATTCTGCATGAAAACCCAGTGATTAAATTTAGGGGGGATTGGCCGGCTGTCCCCAACCCCTTTATACATAACTAAAGAACCTCCAAATCTAATCAGGGAAGCACCTTATCAGAATAAACCGGTATACCAAATTCGAAGCCAATCGGATAATTCTGGATGAAAAACTCACTTATCTAAATTAAGGGGTAGGGATTAGCTCCCGTTCCCACCTTTTATGCTTAACCAATGAACCCCCAAAACAAATCAGGGAAGCATCTTATCAGAATCCCAATAGCAGAAAATTCTCCAAGTGTCTGCGACAGATCTTTCAGGGACTGAAAATAATCTGCAGGTAAAATGTTACAAATGAACCTTTCAGTGGCGTGGCGTGAAAATTTTCGGTGGTCATCGCAATTATTTAAGTTTGTGGTGAAAAATTATTAACTCTAAAATTCAATGGTTGAATGTTCAAAAAAGAAACTTTAAATCTTACCTTCACTTATACATGAACTCCAAATGTTCTGCTAAAACTGGATCATAGAGTTTTAAAAGCTTATTAAGAGTTTTAAAATATTGCTTGGTCATCGCCGCATCCAGCGATGACCGGACGCCATGCCACTGGAACCTTTAATTAATTAATCCTTTACTTTTAATGTTTTTAAGCATTTTACTCATTTTTATTAATAATAATCTTAAGTTTTAGTAATAAATAATAAAGAACTAAACATATTATAAAGTTGGAAAAAGATCCAATGGGAAAAAAAAAATCTGCAAAAGGGAAAAGATAATCTGCGACGCACGTCACCCATCAGGAACATTCGGCTACCGGGATCAGAATGAACCTAGAAAAAAAACATTACAGCAAATCGGATATTTCTACCATAAGTTACCTCGTTACAAACATACGTACGTACATACAAAACCTGCGGGTACATTAGCTCTCAGGCTGACTGAGGAAAACTGAGGATTTCACCAAATGATCAAGGGGAAAATAAAAAAGAAAATTGCCCAGCTAAACTGATGGCATTGAGCTCACAGGCTAATCACACTAATTGTATATTATACACTTATTTTAAAGAATAATGCCCCTAAAAAAATAAGTGAAGGGGAATTAGCCCCCGTTTCCCCCTTTATACTTAACCAGTGAACCTCCAAATCTAATAAGGGAAGCTCCTTAACATAATAAACCGTTATACCAATTTTGGAGCAAATCGAATAATCCTGCAAAAAAACCATTTATCTAAATTAAGGGGTGGACTAGCCCCCTTTATCCTTAACCAATGAACCCCAAAACTAATCAGGGAAATTCCTTAACATAATAAACTGGTATACCAAATTCGGAGCAAATCGAATAATTCTGCATGAAAAACCCATTTATCTAAATTAAGAGGTGTGGGCTAACCACCCTTTTCCCCCTTTATCCTTAACCAATGAACCCCCAAAACTAATCAGGGAAGTTCCTTAACATAATAAACCGGTATACCAAATTCGGAGCAAATCGAATCATTCTGCATAAAAAACCCATTTATCTGAATTAAGGGGGGTGGACTAGCCCCCTTTTCCCCCTTTATTATTTTCCCCCTATTCCTAACCAATGAACCCCCAAAACTAATCAGGGAAGTTCCTTAACATAATAAACCGGTATACCAAAATCGGGGCAAATCGAATAATACTGCATGAAAAACCCATTTATCTGAATTAAGGGGGGTGGACTAACCACCTTTCCCCCCTTTATCCTCCCAATGAACCCCCAAAATTAATCAGGGAAGCTCCTTAACATAATAAACCGGTGTACCAAATTCGGAGCAAATCGAATCATTCTGCATGAAAAACCCATTTATCTGAATTAAGGGGGTGGACTAACCCCCCTTTATCCTTAACCAATGAACTCTCAAAACTAATCAGGGAAGCACCTTATCACAATGAACCTAGAAAAAAATTTTGAAGCAAATCGGATGTTTCTGTCAAGAGTTATCGTGTTACGTACGTACATACATACAGAACGGGCGGGCACATTAGCTCTCAGGCTTTGATAGCCTGTGAGCTAAAAAGTAAATTTTGTGAAACGAATCACATCGAGTCAGATAAGCCAATCCTTCCATGGTCGGGTTTCTTTCGTTCTTTTTTTCATAAGTGCACATAGTTGCCGCTTTTTTTAATACGAATATTTTTATGCAGAAATACGTGTTTTGTACAATCGCGCAATTTCTGAAATTAAATAAAGGGTGTTCTTATTTAGAAAATTTTAAATCGAAAGGCGTTATCCGTTTTTTAATAAAGACATATTTTTGAGAAAATATTGTCAAAGTTAGCGTTTTGAATCGAATTTCCGGAAGTGATGGCACAGGAAAGGCGAAAAACTTGCAATCACGTGACAAGAATCACTTATATATTGATAAGTAATTTATTTATGAAAAATGGAAACGCTATTCGATTCTAAATTCCTTCAATAGTAAAGCCTGTCAATTTTATGCCTTTACAGTTAAAAATTAATCAGAAAATGTGTCAAAAAGTTTTGCATTGTTGACTTATAAGTAAATCTCATTGCATTGCTGACTTATAAGTAAATCTCGAACCAGATCCACGCTGCCTACGGCACAGTATAGCAGCACACACTGCAAAATCATATTAAATTTGATGTTTCTAATAAAACCAATTTTGAATCTAACGAACCGAACCTCAAACTGTATCCGTGCTACCTACGGCACTGTATAGCAGTTGTGCTTCGCATGCACTGTAAAATCTTGTAAATAAGCCAATTGGGCTCAGACGAACCTCGAACGGGTTCCTGCTGCCTATGGCACCGTATAGCAGGTGTGCTGTGCATGCACTGCAAAAATGTTATGTTCCACTGCCCGGGGCTTCCCAAAGATATATCACATGAGGTGTGTTGGCAAAATTTAGAAAAGTGCCCCCCTGGAGGGGACACTTTATGTATGGGGGGCAAAGCTAATTATTAGAATTTTAAAACTCTGAGTGTCAGGTGCACCAGGAGAGGTTTTAGAGTACCCTCACAAAAATTTTCAGCTTTATACGTGCAGTAGATTTCACTACCCATTGTAGACACACATATACAGAATGAAACTTCTTTTATTAGTATAGAGTATAGATTCTTGCTTATTGTTGCACAGGACACATTTTTGCACAAAAAAAGAAAATTATAATCATGTTACTTTAAGATTGACACATTCTTTTTTACTATTACTTCTGGAAGTAGCGTTAAAATTACTTCCAGTATGTATTAAAAAGTACTGAATTTATATTTTTTAAAATAATTAATGCTACACTACGAACTACTATAAAAAGTAGCATGTTCGCTACTTGCAACTATTGTATACAACCAAGAAAAATACACTGGTTCAACTTAATTTTGCGAAACTTTATCTATACAAAGGTGCACCAGCGAGTAGGTACCCAGTCTGATGCTGTATGTGGGCTTTTTTTATTTATATAAATTTATGTTGTGTGTTTATAAACATCTACAATGTTATTAACCTGTACCTGGGAAATTAAAACAGGGAATGTGTGGCTTCAGAGACTGCAATTATTTATGAATTCAATAATTATTTCTTATTCAAATGTTAGTCTGAATGAGTACAATTAACTTACAATATAAAGCAAAAAATTTTAAAGAAATTTTTACATAGAAGGACGGTGTAGTCATAAAAAAAAACAGAGGGTATACCCTAGTGTGTATATATACTATAGCTTTCTTTAGAAACAGAGGGTATATGACATATACCCCCGTATACCCTCTACTACATCCCCGAGAAGGACATTCCTATAACAGGGAATTTCCTTCATCAAAAAATCTTCACAATGTTATTTAACAGGCTTCACCTTCCCCATTCTGGATTAAACAGAATACTATAGTATTTGTTTTTGGCAATATATTTATTTCTATAGATACAGAAGCAGCTAGATGGATTTATACAATTGCAATGTTTATGTAGAAACTATTAAATGGAAATGAAACGTTTTATTTTAAAAATAGAACTATCCAAAATTTATATTTTTTGAAAAGTACAAAGTATTTTAAGTTTTGGTACCTTAGCAAAATATCAACATTTGCAAGTACTGTGTTATTCTAAAATAACTAGTTTTAGCTTCAATACTAAACAAGTGGATAAGTGTGATCACAGATCGCACAGAGGGCTTCGTTTAATATTCCTTTCAAAACACTTTATCATTTTGCAAATGCTGTTAGCATAGGCATAGAGTTTTCAAAATTATTGGAGGGGCTCAGCCAGTGGCGGAGACAAGGGGAGGGGGGTCTACATTCCCTGCGACAGGGAATTAATTTACTAAGTAATGAGTACAAAAATAGCAAAACGACAAATAACTGCTGAAAGTTTCCCTTTTATGCAGGTTTTTGCCTACATTAGCAGGTAAAAATTCAAAGCGTTCCTTTTGATGGGATCATGAAATGTTTGCCATTAGACAAGATTTCATTATAGACATGTTCCGTTTACACATGTTAACCTTGTATACATACAGTAAAACCTTTGTAAAAGCAATCGTAAGCGACCGAAACAATATTCTGTTTAAGATAGGTTTCTGGCTAATTAAGTAAAATTGTACGGCAATCTTTCCTTCTGTAGTATGAAAAGTTTCCATTTATGACAGGATTAGGATTATGGGTTGGGTTGATTTTTGACGGCCAATTATCTACACGAGGGATATAGGCCCAGGGGGGAAGTGCCCTCCGTGGGGGTCTTTCTAAGGGAACTTAATCCGTATTTACGCATGGAAAATCCACGGCTCGAAGAAAACCACGAAAACTCCGAACGATTAGGCCGACGGGCGCGATTGGGTTCGAACCCAGCACCTCCCGTCTACCAGCTTCGAGAGCAGAACCTCTCAGCCACTGGTGGGGCCGATTAGGATTATGCCATAGACAGGTTTTACTATACATATATCATAAATATCTATATATCTAATAATAAAGACAACATCGCTGTTTGTGTGTGTTTATTGCCTATGACTAGAAAATCTACTGCCCGCAGAGGTCTGAAAATTTATATGAGAATAGTTCAATGCAGGGATGGATGCCCCTGAGGCTCACATTTTTAATTTTTTGATAATTGGCCAAGATATTAATTAAAAACTCATCAAAAAGGAGATCTTTTTTTAAAAATTGGCGGAGGTGCGGTCGTGCATCACCAGAACCTATTTTTCGAGTGGAAAGGAAGAAAGAACTAAATACATTTCTTTTTCCGTTTTGTTTTAATGTTCATCAGCCGTGCCGTTTAAAATATGGAAAGACGGACGACATATTCTTATACTTCATACTTTTACGTCTCAAACGCCGCAATCAGTTACAAAAAATATTATCCTTAACTTTTGAATTTTTTTTTTTTTTTTCAAAAAGGGATTTCTCAGCCGACTTTTTCTCCCTTTCGCCAGTGCTTATTTAGGGCTCAATTTTAGAGGTACAGTCGTGGAGAAAAAAAAAGTAAACACCCCCCTACTAACTCCTTAACAAATTACCGTAGAAGAAAGTTACTGGTACCGAACGATTGGAAATAAAGTCTACTTTTAAATGATGTATATAAAATTTGCTTAGGGGCCATCTGCATATTAAAACGAACCCAAACTTTATTTTTTTTCAATGGCAATACCCAATTTTAACAAAATATTTCAAACCTTCGGTTCAAACTATGCCTAGACACCAAATTTCAAGTCATATGAATGATAAGTTTTTTAATTATAAACATTCAAAATTTAGTACTTCTAATGTTAAATTACATTTCCATATTTTATTAATATCTCCTGAAATTATACTCCTAATGTGCTAATTTTTTGTGTAGCAATAATACTAAAATACCCAAATGTTGAATTTGTAATTTTTATAATTTTATGATATGAATTATGAAATTAATATTCGAAAAAATTATGAATTACAACCTACAATTTTTTTGATGGATTTAGATTTATTAAGTCCTGCTTTATGGAAATCCAAAATTTTCCATTTTTCTTCCAAGTAGTTTTCAAATTATGCTTAGAAAACAGCAAAATGATGGTTTAAGGGGCCGTCTATGATAGAAGTGACTAGATATTTTGAAATATCTTTATGCTATCCTGTAATCTAGCAGTCCACAATGACTGCTTGAGTGGCGCTTAAGATGCCTTGATCAAGAAGGGGCTCTCTCGGCCAACAACCGAGTACCGAACTTCATTTGAGATACAGCCCCTAAAATACACTCGTTTTAAATTAAATAATTTCTTGGAAACTTATCATACAAATTACATAAAAATTTGTTTTTAGGCTAATTGAAGTATGTAGAGTTCATTTATGCTGTCAGAATTATGTACTGCTATTGAAAAAACTAAGTTATGGTTCGTTTTAATATGTAGCCTAAGCAAATTTTATATTACATCATTTAAAAGTAAACTTTATTACCAATCGTGTGGTACCAGTAACTTTCTTCTACGATAATTTTTTGCATTACTTTTTGTTTTCCACGACTGTACCGATTCACAAAAAATACATATTGAAAGCTAAGATCTTCTCGTCACCGGTGGAATCGGTTTTCTAAAAGACTAATTTTAATTCTTAGAACAAATTCGCGACTGCAGGTCACTTCACGCCTCACCATGACGAGATTATCTTTTTTCCACAATCTTTTTAGAGCATTTCGAAAGACTGGACTTGACATCTAACATAAAAATTTCGTAATGTTCGAACCAGTAGAAAGAAGTATTTAAAAAAATTAATAAAATCTTAGAAAATTTGGACGCAAAAGCTAAAAAACAGTTTCGGCGCGGTTTCGCTTGACTTTGGCACACGTTTTCGCTATTAAATATGCATATTTTTCATGAAATTTTATGGAGTATTCGGGTACAGTAGTACAGTTATATTTATAACACATAAATTTCGGACAGTTCGGACGACAAAAACTATTTTTTTATATTATGTTAAGGAACTCGGTGCGAAAACAAGAAATACTAGTCGTATGTGCCAATCCCAAAACTTTCTTCTATCTCATACATGTTAATACTTCAAAATTCGTTATCATAGTGCCCAAAATTACCCAAAATTAAATGACAATCTACGCTCATCTCCATCATAGTGATTCTAAAGATATATGTTTTTAAATTGTGTGCATTTTAAAAGGAGATATAAGCATCGCATCGAAACAAACAATTGAATTTTGGCATCCACCCTCTTGCAAGAAAAATTTTCAGCTCAAAGAGCATAAAAGTGACACCTATAGTGCTGTATACACCCAAGACTAATAAAAGATCTATTTATATGAAAGTGTAACAGAATATGAAGTCTTATTAAATTCTGTGTATTAGTTATTGAGGCAGAATAATTGCGGAAATCGTGAAAAACGGGGCATAGCAGCGCCACCTATTGCACGATTTACACCAAAACGTAATAAAGGACAACATATATCAACGTCTAACTGAATTTGAAGTTTGATGAAAATTTGTGCATTAGTTTTCAAGATAGAGCTATTACGAAAATCAGGAAAAATTCTGCATCGCAGCGGCACCTGATGGCCAATTTACACCAAAAAGTAATCAGCATTATTTTACATCACGGACTAACGTGGAATGATAGAAATGGGAATGCTCAGAAAAAAAACTGAAACTTTGGGGAAAAAACCCGGCTTTTCAGTTTTTTTCCGAAGGGCTTTTTTTCAATTTTACCAAACTGAAAAAATTGAAATTTCATTTATAAAATAATGCAGTCAAAATTTAATAATTGCTACATTCTGTTACTTTTATTTATTTTTTTTCTTCATATATAGTGTCCCTCATGAAAACTTTAACATGGAAAATCTTATTTGTAAGCAGGGATATCTTTAGAAAGAACTTGAGTCCTTCACAGTTTTTTCACCTTAAAACAAAATTCTTTCTCTTAAAAATTGACATTCCAGAATTTTTTTTCAATCTCCAAATTAAATCATTCACAAATGTAATGATTTTTGTATTTAAAAAAAAACCTGTTATATAACAGTACAGAGTTTATATTGACTTATATGAGCCTATTGACCTTTACCAGTTGAGACCGTGGTAGAGTTCTGCACGGGCCGAAAATTCCAGGTCCGGCCCGAATCATAGAAAAAAAATTCGGCTGGGCCCGGTAAAAAATTTAAAAGTTCGACCCGAGCCGGCCCGTAGTAAAAAAAATATTGGCCTGTCCCGGTATAACAGCTAAAAGTTCGGCCCGAGCCCGGCCTGGAAGAAAGTTAAAATCTCGGCCCGGTCTGAGTGAATTTCTACAAAACATTGATTTTTACGTCGATTTGATTGAAAAATTTTCTTGTACGAGGATTTCTGACCAAAAATATTTATCTTAACTTTTTTTCATGTTTATAATCTTCATCTTTATAGAAGTGCTGTAGGCTGCAATATTTATTATTTTAATGTATTTTTAAGTTTAGGCCTGGCCCGGGTTTAGAGAAAAGATTTAGATCTGGTCCCCACTCAGCCTGATATTAATGAAAGAAAATGGACCTGAGAAAGTGTTACTTGCTCGGCCTGAATAAGAACAACTGAATATGTACTGTTTATTGTTACCAGATCCTGGTGAATCGCCATTTACTACAGAGAGACCGCTTGACAGATTTGAACTATTTTAATTTAATATGAGCTTTATGCATGATTTAGAGACAAAGAATTTCTCCCTTTATTTCTCCCTATGCTTTGGAGGTACTGGTGATTCTTCCTGACTTCTAGTTGCATCATTTAAAAAAAAACCTAACTCCTCTCCCCCCCCCCCCCCTCCTTCATGAGTTCTTCAAAGCTCGTAAATTGGAGCCACTTTCTTTGTAGGTTCGGGAAACGGCGAACCATCTTATCTGTGCTCTAATCAGATCATATCGGACACCATTTGTTGTCCGTTAAAAACGTGAATTTATTACCCTATGTTTATGACGCCGAATCAAAAAAAAAAAAAAAAAAAATTCATCCCAGAAAGTGTGCCCAGTGTCCAAAGAAGGAAGAAAAACCCATCCTTGGAGAGTGCTTAGTTTTTTCCCAAATGCCACGCTAAAATTTTCCAGTTGTTTTACTTGCTTATAAAGAATAAAAGTAAACAGCGAATTTAGAGAAAGAACAATTATCCATCAAAAACATTATACGCTAAAAACTTTTGTAAATTGTATGGAATTCCAAAATCTGAGGGTTTTTTCTATGTCAGTTGACGTTAAAAAATATAGCCCATCTGAAAAAATATTGGAGGGGCCCAAGCCCCACGGGCCCATATAACTCTACGCCTATGGCTGTTAGTTCCATATTTCACAACCAGTGGGCACACTCTATTCTAAACAAACCTCTATCCGAACAAAACTCCGTTTTACAAACTATCCGTAGATATATTAGTCAAGGGAATTCGGCCCCGTAGCACCCGAGACAGATAGGTTCCCCCTGGCGGTAAAAAGTGGAACTAAAATATGTAAGTCTATGGTGCATAATATGAAAGAGTGGTCAAAGGGGTGTCGGCAAAAGTTAGAAAAGTACCCACCGGGTGCAATGGTAGGAAGTTAGAAAAATTGCTTAAAATATACAAGTTAGAACCCGGAGGGATAAATAATAAGACTTTTTGAAAATTTTATGATTTTTCGTGTGATCGCAAGTGTTCTGCTATAAGTATGCAAAATTTCAAGTCTTCAACTTAAATAGGGGCTCAATTAGAAAAAAAAAGCTTAAAATACACAAGTTACAGCCCAGACAGGTAAAGATAAGACTTTTCAAAATTTTATGATTTGTCGTTTGATGCGAGGTATTCAGCTATAAGTATGCAAAATTTCAAGTCTCCAACGTATATAGTTTCTGCGAACGGGCTCTGTGACGGACAGACAGACAGAAGAGCGAGACGAACAGGATTTCGTCAGATGAAACGAAACACTAAAAATGATAGCAAAATAGAGATAAAAATAGAATTGAAAAAAAGAGTGATATTGTACTAAACATTTTTGATTTGGCAAATTAAAATGTAAACATTAGGAAATATTTATTCATTACATTGGGTTTCATTAGTATGTGTATTATTTTTATGTGTTAGAATTAAAGATAGGGCAATATTTTGGACGTTTTCATTTGAACTTTCTTCAGACCTGTTATTTAACTTTCTCTTCTTTTTTGCTTGGAATGGTCTTTGAGGTATTATTCTTTTGTTTGTTGGAAGGTTTTTATTCAATTGTGGGGAAAATGACACAGAATTAATCTGGCCAACATCATTTACTTTTGGTATTAAAGATTTCAAGTTTTTTTTTTCCATTATATCTAGCTGCTCGGAATTTGTGAGAGATCTAATGAAATCTGCATATGCACTTATTAAAGACTCCTGTTTCTCTGTATGATTTGCTTGTGAATGTGTGTGGGGGATTGTTTGGCTTAATTCTTTAATAATTATTTCTGACTCTGGATATTCATCTATAATCAGTGGCTCGTCAGGGACAGTGTTTATATGAACTTCATTTTTAATTAATGTTTGACATAAATAATGAATATGTTTACACATATTCCATCTAATGGAGGAATCCGTGCATGAGCAGATATATTGGTGGATACATGTTTTACATTCCATACATAGAATTTTACAATGGCATGTTGTTTTTATACTTTGAATTTCGTATAGCTCTGTGTTATTTTTTGATGCGACTGTCCAACCCTCTTCATTTTCTACAATCTCAGATGTTAATGTTAAACTAGTTTTATGTCTATTTCTCAGAATTTTCACTTTGCTAGTCAGTTTCCCTTTAGTACAGGCGATCAACCTGTCAATCAACTTATCCCTGACAAACCTCATTATAGCATATATGGCTTTATCAAGTCTCTTGACATTTTTCCCCTGTAAATAAATGTATTTTAAAGTGCGATGCATGCGCTCAATGTGCATATTTGTATTGATGCCACAGTGTAACCTGTGGCAATAGGCCCATGTTTTAGTGTTTTTCATATAAAAAGTTTCAAAATAAGAAGCAAAATCTTTAGTGTCTTCATCATTTTTAAAAAAATCTGTTACATAATCTGACAATAAGTTAAATGTATTTAAGTCGCGTTCTAATAAAAGAAATCTAATTAATTTATAAGCATTTGTTCGCTTTTCTATACCATTAATCTTTTTCAAATTATTTCGCCATGCCCTATCAACATGACAGGTACAGAAAAGACGCTTTTTCTGGCAAACCCATTTCTGTATATCAAGCATTATAAAAAGCATCTGCCATATCGGACATAAAAACATTTGGTTTAAGCTCCCCCACTCTTTCCTTTATACATGAGTAAAAAATAAAGATAAGACAGGCTGATCTGTTCTATTAGATATGAGGAAAGCACAAGGAAAACCTTCTCTCATATCATCTATTACCATTAGTGTTATTAATTCAAATCCATAATTGTTCATGCCATGAGGGCCATCAATGCATATAATATCCGAACTATATTTTTTAAGAAATTCACCCTGACCCTCAGTCATAATAATTAAATCGTCACTTTTTAAGAATGGATGGTCTGCACAATTATTACCCTGTGTTTTATAAAATAACACAAATGGATGCTCCGAATTTTGCATCCATCATTATGATGATGGAAATTGGTAAAACTTGGCAATAACTCTTTTTAATATGTTAAGATGTGAAATGTAGAAAAAATAAGTGCCCCCCCCCCTCCCCCTTTCTTCGTGCATGAAAGTTCAGCTTTTTTTGTTGTTATACTGGTCCACTGTTGTTTTGTAATACAGTTAAAGGGGGTATCACCTTCTCTTCCGTAACTGTATAATGTCTCAGAGGGGCCACAGAAATCCCTCCTGGAGGAAAGTATCTGAATTCAACACTGTTTTGGAGTATATACATATGCAAATATATGATGCATATATAAACTTTGTGATGATCTTGGCAAAGTCATAACTCTAAGTATGGCATAATCACAATTGTGGGTGCTGCTACAAGAAATAAGTCCCTATTTTTTATGTACAAAGTTGTTTTGTCACAGATGAATAATCAAACATTAAAGACAATGACACAAACTAAGAGGTTTTTAACAATTCATGTAACTTAATAAATTATCTTTATTTGAATGAGAAGGGCTTGAGCTCCTTCTTTTTCTATGCTTTTAAACATTATTCTCTGTTTCTTAATTGGCTTGATTGAATTTCAGATTATAAAAAGAAATTAATCCGTTTTAATATTTTAAAAATGTATTAATTACATGAAATAAATTTGAAGCTGTTTATAAAATAGGTGTTGTTACAGTCTGGTAAGCATAACTTAAAGATTAAATTTGATTACTTAACTTTTAAGTTAAATCAAAAGATTTTATTCCCTAAGAAAATTAATGAAATTTCACTTTTAATAAGGTCCACATTATAGGTCAAAATTAACTTTTTTACTCGCTGGCCAACAACAAATTTACAAATACTTGATAAAAAAATGTGCTTCATGGAAAAAACTGGCACTTCATTGAATAGGGAAATATAAACAAGTAATTACTGCAGTATGTTGATGCATAGTATAGAACAGACAAAAAAAATGAATTTTTGAAGTTATATTTCAATTTCTAACAAATCTGACATCCATCCCCACCCTTCTCTTTTGTATACATACTTTCCATTCAATCATCGCAATTGTTATCTTTTAAGTCTGGGCAGTGGTGGCAATAGAGTCAATCATCAACTTTTCAGTTTTACTTGCCGATTGGTGAGTGCTAATTTTATCATATAGCCCACATGGGGTTTCCATTCCTGAAAGTTGACTAATTTAAGTTTTCTAGTAATGGATACTGGTCCTAAAACTTTAAAAATAAATGAAATTTTGTAAATGATAGCCATTTGTATATATGAAATTCAAAGTTTCCTATTATTATCAAATCAAAAACATGCAAATTATAGTAAGAAAATGAAGGAGATATAAAGTAAATAAAAATGTTTTTAGGTACTTTTCTGTTAGCCGAGTGCCAGTGTTATACATACGTGTATATATATAAAAAATACCTTTGAATAAAAATTTATCTTACAAGTTCATATAATGATGCTAACCAAAATTCTAAATGAAGATGTCATGAAAAATACAATACATTAATCAGTATAAAAAATATTACAGTAAATCTAATCGGCATGCAGAACCCACTAAGAAAACTCAAAATATTGAAAGACTTCAATACTTTAATATAATATCGTAAATCTTATAAAATAGTTGAATAAAACAAAAGTGGAAAGCAATATTTATCAGAGGAATTTTTTTTTTTTTTAATCTCTATTATAAACCCCACCTAAATTTAACTGTTTTTACTTTTGAAAAAAGGAGGGGGGGGAGGGGCTTACAATCGGGATTTTACAATATAAATATATATGCACACATACATATGTATAGATATACATATATATAAATATAACATTGGCACCCAGCTAACAGGAAAGTACCCGTTTTTAAGATAATTGTAATAAATAAAAACATCTCTTAACTTGTTCATTAAAGTTTTCACTGGAAAACAGTTAGATAGTGAAGCATTATTTTCTGCTTCCTGGTTTGATTAAAGTTGTCAACAACAATCCTGATAGTAAAACACAAAGTTAAGAGGTGACAAAAAATAATACAAAAAATAAAACAAAAAATAAACTTGTTATTGGGTATTTATTTTCTATACTAAAATCTTTGGAGTGTGTCCATTACAGACACATTTATCCTATTTTTATTAATTTAAATCAAACACATTTTGTCATTTTTATTATTTACTGTCACGTCACGTACTAGCATTATGAAATTCTAATGGCTTTAAAATAAGTGTCTTGCAGTGTATGGAGATCAGAGATTGCGCTAAAAAAAAAATCTGAAATTATAACTGTGCAAGAACAACAATTAATGAGTAAAAAATAAAAAAGAGTTAAATATTCAGATGTTATGCCATTATAGAAAATATACTTATAGAAGCAATAATAACATTTTTCATCAAACAAATAATATGTTTATTATGATTATTTATTTTATAAATGATACTGATTGAAATCTACCCAAAAAATATAAACATAATGTTATAGCTATGTAATATCAACATGTAAACAATGTCATATCGATAAATGTGATTTTGTTTGAAATTGAAAACTCGAAGGAAGGCTTGTTACAAGCCGAATGAAAGCTTCCCCAAATTCATACTACACGTTAGCTGCCAGCGACAACATTAAATAATAACAGCCAAAGTAGAACGGAGATCAATTTCTATCAAAAAAATTGATGACGATCCGTAATCCCGCACTCCATGTTGCTGAGACGTTTCAACTTCCTTCGAAAACAACCGGTAAATAATAAACAAAATCCTTTGGCTGTTGGCGAAAAAATGGATCCTACGTTTAGGGTTGTTAACATTGAACACGTGACAAATTCAACGAATGAGGTTCCAGAATCCTCTGCTACGAAATTCTACTATGTAGCATCCGATTATATGCCTCTTCAAGCCACTTATTCCGATTCTGAGTGAACCAACAAAAGTGGCACAACTGGATGACACGATCTCACATTTCTTGTACTTCTAACACGGTACCAACTCCAATACTACCGTTCTACTGAATCAAATTTTTTGCAACCACCGCGTGGTGTGGGTTACCACACACTACAACACACGCCAACAGGCACATCACAAATTCGCCAACAAAAAATAACACATAATAGAACAAGCCTTATTGAACAAGGCGATGAATCTGCCAAACTGGCAAACGGTCGAATCAAACAGACGCTGGTTGGTTGGAAGCTTCTAGAATAATGTGGAAAATTCTTTGAGAGGCTTCACCCAACCAATGAGAGGAAAGGGCGGTAAAAATATATGACTGGGAGTTGAAGTAGAAGTATATGAACTAAGACTTAACTATTGAAATTAAATGAATATTAAATAAAATAAAACATTGCTTCAAAATGGTAAAATGAATATCGATTAACATGATATTTTAGAATCGATATGAACAAATGATAAATTTTAGAAGAGCATAAGAGTAACTTAGATTAACATTGAAAACTGATAGGCTTCGGAAACCATGGAGGAATAACAAAAATGGAGATGAACTCAAATAAGAATGTTGTGAAGAAATAGATTTAACAGATTTAATCGATTCTCTTCACAACAGGGGTTACCTTGCAAATGGTCGGGTAGAAGGTTTTTTTCTCCTGACTTGTTTATAATGATGCCAGCATGGAAAAACCAAAATTTCTCAGGGCTAAATTTTCTGTGGCCAAAAAGTCACAAAATTTTGGGACTTTTTTTTTTTTGATTTTATAAAAAATATCTCGAGACCCGTTGCCGTAGCATATTATTTGCCAGTTACAATATTAAAGAGGACAAAATTCTCTACAACTCTCATATTTATAACTTTTTTATACATTCAATACAAAGCGGAGTACGCCATTTCAAAAATAGGACAACTTTTTCAATTTTCTTAAAAACCGTGAAAAACGTAGTTCTACCACGATTATTCAAATGTTTCCCATGGATTTAGTCGTGTATGTCAACTTCTATATATTGGTAGCAGTAAAATATGTGTTTCAAGGCGAAAACTAGCCTTTTTTGCACCCGTGGCAAATATGGATTTTGCCCCCCCCCCCTCCCGCTTAAAAAGAAAATTTACCACGATAATTTTAATAAATCTCTAATAGCCTGATTTTGAAAATTTTAAGTGTGTAATAATTAAATACGTAATGCTGAACTACGTAATCAGCTTTGTCAAATATTGATTCATTAAAACTTTGAAAACCGAACCGAAAGGAGCCGAAATATATTTCGCTTTAAATAGGTTTCCATCTTAGCAGGTATAATTGTTCATATTCCTTCTCTTGAAAATATATACTTGATCTTTAGTTAGCTGTATATATGAGTTCCGACATTCTACGACTATTCTACGAATTTAGGCTTAGGGCTGCGTCACTCGGAATACTATCGTCTTTCATGATGGTATGGAGAGCGATTTTACATTACGGTCCAGAGAGAAAAATCGTTTGTGGTGTATTTTGTTCATATTACACTCAAGAGCTGCGCTAGAGGGGGTCCGGGGGGGCATATGCCACCCCGTCGGGCATACCCCCCCCCCCTTCCGTCGGGGTCATATTTAATCTTCGTCGGGGAAAATTTTTTGACTTGAGTGTAGAATCCTACATCGGTTCGGGTAACCCGATTTTCCCGACCCGAGTCGTGTCCAGTCGGGTGCATGTTAGTTTTTTTAAAAAAGATCTCTGGTTAGTTTATAGAAAACCCGACCCACGGATAAGTTTGCCGCTGATTTTTTTTTCTTTTGAAGTCGGATTGGCTTGGCTATATGTTTTCGGTTTCGGAACGAGTTTTGATTCTTACACGTCGGTTTTGTTTAAGCTGATTTTTCTAAAAAGTGCCCAGAATTATATCTCAGATTAGAGTCCTGCATCGATTCAGGTTGCCCGATTTTACCTACACCCAGCCCGACTCACGGCTAGGATTGAGGATAACATTTTTAGTTGTGGTTGGGTTCGGTTTCGAGTTCAGTTTTGATACTTAAGAGAAGTGTTGCCAAGTGTCCCGATTTACGTGGAACGTCCGTGCAATTTTTCCCCTTACCCAAATTATGTCAAATTTTTTATGAGTTTAATCTAAATTAAAATTTTATTCCTTAGTCTACGACGAGTAAATTTACGAATTTAACCACATGTCGGTTAGTCTGACAACGACCGGATGTTACCGAAAACCTTTACATTTTCTCTAGAACTCATGTTTACTCCTTTCCAATGTTATTCGATTGACCGCAAACTTAGGCGCCTATTAGAAATACGATTTCAACGAACAGACAGGACGTGGATACACTATTCAAACATATTTAAATTGATATACATCTCCGAGGTGCTCTATAAGATGCTTACTATTGAATATGATCTACATAGCATTCATCTTTCATATACAGGGGCACACAAAATAAATCATATTTCTCTCTGTGAACAATAATTGCTGGAAGTGTGTTTTCGGTTGTGGAACGTTTTTTTTTTTTTAATTAAAAAAATTGCATATTATTTAGTGTGTATAAATTCTATAAATTATATACAGGGCTGCACAAAACATCTGAAGTACATTTCCGTTCATTGTTTCCGTCAGTGTTGTTTATGACGGCCGATTATCTACACGAGGGATATAGACCCGAAAAGGGAGTGCCCTCCGTGGAGGGGTCTTTCTAAGGGAACCTAACTCGTATTTACGCAAGGATATGCAAGGTTCGAAGAAAACAACTGAAAACTCCGAACGATTAAGACGACGGGCGCGATTGAGTCTCGGGACCGCAGATTTTGTCCGCTATTTAGAGGTATCACAGTAAAGCCTCTATAACGGGCATAATAATCTTGAATAGCGAACCTTCTATCTATTTAATAAACATTTTTTTCTATTCCCAAAGCCTATATATCTGTATATTTTTACTTCTGATCTTCTGAATAACAGACATCTCCGAATAATAGACAAATTGTGCGATCCTGAGGCATCCACTATTCAGGTACTTCTATAATCCTAATCTACAACAAAACAATCTGTACGAACATAGTTTCTTTCCATGATCAGAATGCTTTTATTACAAATGGTATGACGACGTTTCTTGGCAATCAAAAGCAATAACAACTTTGTCACTACAATATTGAAATTTAGTGCTGACCTCTAGTGTTAACATTTAGTAAATATAACCTAAAAAATTATCTATTTTAAGTTATAGGAAATGGAATGGATTGAGGTTTATTTATATCTGTATACTCTCATATTGGTAAAAATTCAAGCTTGAAAATGTAGTTTCCTCCAATCCCTCTAAAAGAAAATAAGATATTTAATTTATCTAAAAATTTTTCCAAATAATTCATCGCAAAACTTAAAAACGTGTTTCATCCATATGCGAAAAGTAAAAAAAAAAAAAAAAAAAAAAAAAAAATCAACAATCATGACAATAGTGTTTTTTTTTTTTATTAGTATACTACAGTGCTTCGAAACCCTTAAAAAAAAAAGATATTAAGAGCGGCAGATTATATTGACCCATTGGCGCATTGAAAATAAAAATACCGCACAATTAGCAGAAAATATTGGTAGGTACTCCGTACTTAAATAATAATAATTCATTTCATTATTCATTACTTATTTTTAGTTATTTGTATTTAATACGTTATTAAAATTACTTTGTGATTTTCAAATAAAGGTAAGATTTTAAATCATATAAAGAGTATTATATATATTTTAAACTTAAAAAAAAAAAAAAAAAAAAAAAAATGCGCAGAATAATTTCAAGTGATAAGAGGGCGCACAAACTTTACTTGCTCCAGGGCGCTGAATATGTAGCTACGCCACTGTATATATGTATGTATATATCCATATAAGTGTATATATATATATGTATGTATAGCACCGGTGCCCGGCTAACCAAAAAGTACCGATTATTTTATATAGATTATAAAATAAACAACTGTCTCAGGAACAGTAAAGTGACATTGATTACCAGTTATTTTAGAAAAAAATACTGTTAAAAGTATTTGCTGGAATATGTAGATTACTCAGCATCCTATATCTTATCTATTTATTAAATGTTTAAAATTTAACTTTTTTTTCGCTAAATACAGAGTAAAGTTCCCCGCCTTTTTAAGAATGGCTCATATATATTTTCCATGTTTAGTACTATTATATTCCATGATTGTAATAGTGTCCAATTTATAAAAGCTATTAAAATTCAATGCAAAAAACCCCAGAAAACCATTGTTAGCAATGTTACTTCAAGTAGGGGAGACGGGGGTACCTTTGAACACTGTAAATATTTTCCTTTAAATAAATTACATTTTTTAAATATATACGGCAACACAGTACTACTGTTTCAATGTAACAAGAATACAAAGCTTTACTATTTTGCATGCACACTACTGTCTAAGCAAGATCTGTATATTTTGCTTTCTTGAATCTAAACTTAACAAAATAAAGTTGTAAGTGTTTTGTTGATAATCTTATATCCCTAAAATTATAATTTACTATTTACTACCTAAATAAAGATGTTAGCTTTAACTTATAAGGTTTGTTTTATTTAAATTCTCAAACCTAATTGAGTAAACAGTTGTAATGCTAAACTCCATGTGATGGGGCACCATTGAACAAATAAAACTATGAAGTAAAGAGTTATAGACGTATCTAAATATTATTGTTGAAATTTTTTTTTTAAATATGAAAATTAAGAGATTAATTGTTATTATGCTTAATATGAAAATTGTACTAATGCAGGGCTTCAACTACAGGCAAATTCAGGACACGCAACAATAATTCATGAATTAGCAGATCTGTCCAAACCCTATACTGTTTCATTTACAATGGTAAACTTTATTTCTGGATTTCATAAAACAGGGTTTTATCCATTTTATATAACAATTTGAATGTAAATGATTTCATTTTAGTTCAGTTTCATGCAAAAAGAACTCTTCATTACGTTGGTCAGATTAAATTGCTTAATGTCTTTGTTAAAAAGAACATATGATGTATTTTTCCAGACGCATCAGATACCAATTTGGTTGATTTTATGGATATTATATAAAAAAGTTGTCACAATTAAACAAAATTGGAGGGATCCTCTGTTCTATCTCAACAATGTGCTTTGATGGATACAAAGTTGGTTAAATAATAAAAATATAGTAATTTCAGTTAAATGTAATTGCGTGATTTTATTCTTATTATTTTATATTTTGGAAAGATACGCAGTTTTTAATAAAACTGTCAATATTTTCATATTTTGTTTATTTGTTCAAAGGTGCCCCTAGCTTGTTCAAAGGTACCCCTAGCTTGTTAAAGGTACCCCTATGTGGGGCAAGTTTGAACAGAAAACTTTCATATTTTTAAAGCCTCACAACATATTTAATTTATCTGAAAAACTGTAACTTTTTATTTCATATGATTCAGAATTGCATTCTTTCACTCACAGAATATTTAAAATTCAATAAATATAACTCAAGTAAAAAATATGTGGATTTTTTTTTAAATGTTCAAAGGTGCCCCCCCCTCTCCCTTACTATGTCAGTGATCTTATTAAGTCAGGTTAATTATTAAAAATTGTTATGTTAACCTGGTATTTTTATATTAATACATAAGCATTATTTGAGTCTAGTTGTAAAATAAACAAAAATGCTTAGTGAAATTCTGTGTGTTAGTGTTATTTTGATTAATTGTTTTAACAGACTATTCATTCAAAAATATTTATTTATATAATAACTGCAATATTTTGTAATTAAAAAAAATAATTTAAATTCACCCCCCCCCCTCCCATTTTTTTTAAGTAATGGTAAATCTTTCAGAGTTCATTATTGCTAATTTTAATTTTATATATTAAACATTTTGCATCTTTATAAAAGTAATATAATTGTCTATAAAAACAGACATTGCATTTTTGCTGAATTATAGAAAATTAAATTGCCTAAATTAAATAAAAACCCCAAGTATTGCATTGGTAAAACTGATTTTATTTTATTGATAGCCTTTACAGGTTAATATCTATATGTATTCTATTATGTAAGATTGCAAATGTCTGGGTAAAGAAAAAAAAATGTTTTCCTCTACTTCTCAGAAAATAAATATAAATTTAGGAGTTGATGCAAGTGCAAGGTTTGGAGCCCATTTTCTGAAAATAAAAATTATTCTAATGAAATATAATATTTTGTAATGAAAGATGAAATCCAGTGATTCAAATTCAAATCAAGCATTTATTAATAACTTATTTAATACCTGCTAAAGTTTTCCTTTCTGGTAGTTTTATTCTGGTAGTTTTGTTTGCAAATTAGATATTTTACAACCTAACAATCACAAAAAAAAAAGTATTTTTTATGGAATGAAATTTTGTGAAGGTTTTATTCCTAAATATCTTTTAGCCATGGCCAAAACCTTTTGCTTGAAAAATTTAAACATGAACTCAAATAATTAAAAATGAACATCTTAAAAATATATATTTCAGGAAATAAAACTTAAAAAGAGTCTGTAAATAATAACAGTTATTATTTCCATTATATAATTATGTTTAAAAAATAAACAAAATGTTTTACTTTTAAACCATTTGTAATTCAGGAATTACTGGAATTTTTAAAATCTGCACAATTTCCCTCTGCTTTCTTTTTTTACATGCTTTTTTCTTTTTCTTTTCAATGATAATAATGAACAGAATAGTAGCAAAATTCAATTTCAAAAACCGTGCAAAACTAAGAACGTCAAATAATGCGCTTGATTGATTGATCGACAGCGAAGCGATTCTGTGTGCTGATTGGTTTGTAGTATTTCTCTAATTTCTCTAATAATTAAATTTCTCTAATACATTTATTTTCATGCTCGTGTATCTTACAATCTCATCGCTCCATGGATGAAGGAAACAATATTTTTAAAAGTTGAGAATTTATAGCAGTTGCATGGCAACAAACGATATCTGATACTCATATATATTATTCTTCATGTTCTATTTGTTCGTCTTGTGAGTGTTTTATTAAATGTTGTGGTGTGACTCAAAAATGGCTTATTTATTCAATATAAATACGTAGACAAGGGCTAAATTGGTGACCCGTGCTGGAGCACGTTAAAAGAACTCTGTAATAAGTGAGTAATATTTCATTTTATTTTGGAAAATGACAGAAATTAGCGCTGTTCGTATTCCACCGTATAACTTTAATGATGTCGGTCTTTGGTTCGCAATGTGTGAACATTCATTTGAATTAGCTCATCCAAAGGCCATAACAGAAAGTCGAACTAAATTTAATTATATTTTGGCTAACTTACCTCCAAATGCCGCATCTGTTGTACGGGATTTAATTATCAAACCGTCCGATAAT
This sequence comes from Maratus speciosus, assembly GCA_963932465.1. NCBI lineage: Eukaryota > Metazoa > Arthropoda > Arachnida > Araneae > Salticidae > Maratus > Maratus speciosus. The sequence goes on from OZ010786.1 coordinate 347,740,702, forward strand.
ACACCATATGAGGATTTAAAAAAGGAATTAATAAAACGGACAAGCGACTCGTCAAAATCTGAAATAAGGTAATTGTTAGCTGGTGAACAGCTAGGTGATAGTAAACCCAGTGATCTTTTAAGAGTAATGCAAAGAAGAGCTGAGTCCCACAATGTATCCGATGAATTGATGTTGGAATTATTTATTTCACATTTACCGTCATATGTACAGAGCATTTTAGCATCTATCTCACCGCTGTCACTTGATAAAGCAGCCGAAGTTGCTGACCGAATTTTGGAATATAATCCCACCGCAGTAAATGCTGTTTCAGTACCATCAAATGCTAATTCAGAAATTTTATGTAAAATTAAAAAACTGAATGATCGAATTAAACAACTGGAATTACGTAGGTCACGAAGCCCTTTTCGTCGGCGTTCCTTTGGGAGGAATCGTAGCATTTCAAAAGATTCCAGACAGCAATGTTGGTATCACGAAAAATTTGGCGAAAAGGCCAAGAAATGCTCCGAACCTTGTTCATTTTCAAAAAACACAGACGGCGAGGTGTAGCGGCGACAGCCACCTTGCATAAAATATCTCGTCGCCTCTTTTTAAAGGATCGAAAGACCAATATAAATTGTTTATGCGACACAGGCTCCGACAACAGTATTATTCCTGCGTCATTTTCCCACAAGAAAAATACCCCTTTTATGACCCTAACTGCCGCGAATACCTCAAGAATCAATGTATATGGAGAAAAGCTTTTGACACTTGATTTCAATCTCAGAAAAACTTTTCGCTTTCCCTTTTTACTTTCTTCTATCTTCAATAGAAGAAAGTATTGTAATCGAAATTTTTTTCGACTTCCGGTTTTCGACGGATTTGCATGTTTTAGGGGTCAGAGATTCCAAAAAACATGTTTATAGAAAATGTCTGTGTGTCCGTCTGTCCGTCCGTCCGTCTGTCTATCGCCATTGTACCATCAAAAAATGTATGAAGTTATGTATAGAATTAAACCAAAATTTTATTATAAGTTTTTGGCTATGGCAAGCAGGTCCACCCGGAATTTGGAAAAAATTCGCCGGTAGGGGGCGCTGATATAACAATTTTTGTGCGATTTTGAATATTGTACCATCCAAAAGTGTATGAAGTTATGCATAGAATTGAACCAAATTTTTAGTTTAAGTTTTTGGATATGACTAGCAGGTCCTCCCTGAATTTGGAAAAAATTCGCCGGTAGGGGGCGCTGTAAATGCGTTTTTTGTGCGATTTTGAATATTGTACCATCGAAAAGTGTATGAAGTTATGCATAGAATTGAACCAAATTTTTATTTTAAGTTTTTGGCTATGGCAAGCAGGTCCTACCTGAATTTGGAAAAAATTCGCCGGTAGGGGGCGCTGTAATAGCGATTTTTGTGCGATTTTGAATATTGTACCGTCCAAAAGTGTATGAAGTTATGCATAGAATTAAACCAAATTTTTATTTTAAGTTTTTGGATATGGCAAGCAGGTCCTCCATGAATTTGCAAAAAATTCGCCGGTAGGGGGCGTTGTAATAGCGATTTTTGTGCGATTTTGAATATTGTACCGTCCAAAAGTGTATGAAGTTATGCATAGAATTAAACCAAATTTTTATTTTAAGTTTTTGGATATGGCAAGCGGGTCCTCCATGAATTTGCAAAAAATTCGCCGTTAGGGGGCGCTGTAATAGCGATTTTTGTGCGATTTTGAATATTGCACCATCGAAAAGCGTATGAAGTTATGCATAGAATTGAACCAAAAAAAATTTTAAGTTCTTGGCTATGGCAAGGAGGTCCTCCCTTAATTTGTAAAAAAATCGCTCGTAGAGGGCGCTGTAATAGCGATTTTTGCACAATTTTTGTGCCATTTTGAACATTGTACCGCCGAAAAGTGTATGAAGTTATGCATAGAATTGAACCAAATTTTATGTGTTTATTTTTGGTCATGTCACGAAGGTCCTCTCTGAATTTGGAAAAATTCTGCCGGAAGGGGGCACTATAATTGCGATGTCTGTACCATTTTCATTATTGTACCATCGAAAAGTGTATGAAGTTATCCATATAATTGAACCAAATTTTGTGTGCATGTTTCTGGCTATGGCAAGCAAGTCCTCCCTGAACTTGAAAAAATTCCGAAAGAAGGGGGTGCTATAATTCCGATCTCTGTGCCATTTTCATTATTGTACCATCGAACAGCGTATAAAATTATGCATACAATTGAACCAAAATGTTTGTGCTTGTTTTTGGCTTTGGCCAACAGGTTCTCCTTGAATTTGGAAATATTGCGCGGTAAAGGGGCTCCGTGCTAGCGATTTTTGTATACTTTTCTTGATTTTTCGTAGTTCTATTGTGCATCGGCGGCTCATGCAGCGGCGGGAACTCGCTTCCTGCTATGCCGGCTATTCGCAAACAGCTGATAACGACAGAATAAGGAAAAATTAATAATTTTAACAAATATCATGATACAGATTAACTCGTTTTTAGTCCGTTTAATTGACTTGAGCAGAAATTTAAGATGAAAATCAAAGTTGGTATAGTATTGAACTAATAATATTGAAGTATTAACATGTGTAACTAGGTTTTGAAATATTAAGATGTATAAGATAGAAGAAAGTTTTGGGATTGGCACATCCAACTAGTTAATAGGTGATGTAAGCACTCCAATTATCGGCGCAGATTTCCTATATCATTTTAATCTAATTTCAGATCTTCGTAATAAAAAGTTAGTGGATAATGTTACAAATTTAGCTACTCCCGGTCATATACATACAGCATCTGTTCATTCTATCAAAACTGTTTCGGGAAATAGTATTTATCATAAATTACTACTTAAATTTCCAGATATAACTAAACCTCCTCGTGCTGATCAACAAATAAAGCATTCAGTATTTCACCATATAGAAACTACCGGATCTCCTGTTCACGCCAAACCAAGAAGATTAGCTCCAGACAGATTAAAAATAGCCAAAGCCGAATTTCAGGAAATGCTTGATCTTGGTCACATTCGGCCATCCAAAAGCAATTACGCTTCACCACTTCATATGGTTCCTAAAAAAGATTCTACAGATTGGAGACCTGTCGGAGATTACCGAGCACTTAATGCACAAACAGTAAAAGATAATTATAGCATTCCAAATATTTTAGACTTTACTTCGAACCTTCATGGTACAAAAATATACTCCCACCTTGATCTCATAAAAGCTTACCACCAAATACCAATTCATCCAGATGATGTACATAAAAGTGCCATTATTACACCGTTTAGCTTATTTGAGAGTACAAGAATGCAATTCGGCCTTTGCAACGCATCTGCTACATTTCAACGGTTCATGGATCAAATTACACGAGATCTTCCATTTTTGTATGTTTTCATTGATGACATCCTGGTAGCATCTCGCACACCAGAAGAACATCTCGAGCATCTGAAAATCATATTTCAGCGTTTGCAAGAATACGGATTAAGCTTAAAACCATCAAAATGCATTTTTCTAGGTTTTAAGGTATCTGAATTTGGCATTGAGCCCCTACCAGATCGTGTTGATTGCATTTTAAAATTCCCTCAACCTACTACTCTTACGCCCGTATTCACCAACGCGGGTTAACTCCCGAGTTAGTGTTAAATGCTGGGTTATCTCAAAATCGGTATTCACCAAGCTAAATTCGCGAGTTAACACTGGTTTTAACCCCGTGTTTTTAATCCTCCGAAATCGGAGAGTTAACTCTCGGATTGCCTGTGAACGTGGGTTAGCGCATGCGTAGTAACGTATAAACAAACAAAATGGATGCCGATGCTGCTTAAAATTTTATCATCTCATCCTATCACAATGATTAAAACGGAAAAATAACAAATTTTAGGTGTGTCCAGGCATATCCTGTGCCCTGTGGATTCACTGTCTATATTGATTCAACTTATATTTCATGTTCGAATAATCAAACGTTGATTTGTTTATCTTAATAAATATACGAATCGATGAAAGTCACCGAGAATAAAACCTTTTCTTTTGTAGGTATTCGAATTTCATTCCATAACGCTTGGCGTTGCTGAAACACAATTTCAGCTTTCAACGGATTTTTTTTGCGGCGGAACGGGGGGTGGGGGGTAATATTCTCAATAAATGTTTACATTATTTGAAAAATGCAATTTTGTCTTTTTTTTTACAACTTGCTATTTTTTTTTCTAATTAAAGCACATACATTTAAATAGTTTTTCAAGTAAGTACCTTGTCAATTGTTTTAATCGTTATTTATTTATTTATTCCAGTAATGAAGGTTCTTTTTTTAGTCAGTATTGCATTATGAATATTTTTATTTAACTTATGAGAGCTCTTTCTAACACTGAAATATTGTCAAAAGTATCTGAGGCAATATACTTGAAATAAACAAAATCGTTTTCCAGATGTGTTAAAAAAAAAAAAAAAAAAAAAAAATCAGTATTGAAATAAGAAAATTCTAAATTATTCACTATGTTCGAATAAATGTAGTTTAGTGAATTAACTTTCTTGGCCATTATATTCTTAAGATATAAATATGTCTATAAATATACAGTGGATAGATTTCAGATGTGCATTTAGTATATAATAAAATAATAAAAACTTATTTAACAAATGAAATATGTTTAAAAGTACTTATTCTTATATTTTTTAAATATAATAATTCAGATTTAATTATTTTTGCATAATTTTGCTGTCTGTTTGATGTAGATAAAAAAAAGTAGCATATTGTTTATATGGTTAGGAATCTCCCCAGTGCTCCATCCAATCTCCATTTAAAAATATGAGTAATAATAATCTCTTCAATGCCGGCTAGATATAGTTATGAAGTAAGAAATAAACCATATCATGACTCTCATGATATATTCTCAAACACGATTACTGCATACAGTGATTTTTTATTTTGTTTGTTTTTCACGGGAGTGAAGTGCTTGTGCATGTATAGGGTGAACTACCCAGTAATTGACCATTTAGTGAAAGTTCCTTCGCATTTTTTTTTTCTCTGCTAAATTTAAGGAGATATTTCTTGAAACTTTTTTTTTAAAGCAACAATCACTTATAAGGATCAATAATAAATAAACATTTTTTGTTTACATTTTTGCAATTTTATTTTATTTAATATAATAGTTGTCAAGTGAGATTTTGCCAGTAATTGACCACTTAATGTTAGAAAATGACCATCACTGTGTCAGTAATTGACCACTCTGAAGTTGAACTGATAAACCTTCTTAAAATTAATCATATGAAAAAATGGGGAAGTTTGCCAAGTTTTATGCTACAGAAACTGAATGTCTAGCCTCCTGGACAGCCAGAAAAAAATTGGGGAAATTTCAGATTTCTAAAAAAAAAAAAAAAACTGACGAATTTAAAATTTCTGAGAAATTTTTTAGAAAAAGAATTTCAATCATAAAGCCAAGGATTTTTAAACTGCAGTAGTAGCAAAATATGTAGCTGTGCTCTTTATAAAGACTGTTCGAATCTCTTAAAAATATATATATTTTTTTTTTGCTTATCCTCTTTTACTCTTTCCTTGGCAATTATTAAGGTTTTCAGTATGTAACATCACACAATCTCGACATCTGAAAAATTATTGCCACCTGGCTAACCGTAAAGTTCCAATTGTTTTTATTGGCATGGAAAACTTAGAAAAGTAAAGGAAATTCATCACTGAACTTGGCTAGTCTGTCACTCTGTATGGAAAATATAGGTGTACATTCTATATATATGAGCACATCATGATCTGCTTTTAAAAAATTAGTCAAGAGATTTTTTTGTAAAAAAAATTTAAATTGTTTCTGAACAGAAAACATATTAGTGAATTTCCACAATGTTTTGTAAGATTGAAATTAATGGTAAAACATGATATTTATATGTAAATATAGACAAGAAAAAGATTGTTACTATTTCGAAATTTATTCATAAAAAAATCCATTAATTATTAAAGTTAACACAAAAATGAAACTTAATCCTCATCTGTTTCACCAAAACAACTGACACACATGAAGTCAACTTCTTTGTCACTGTGTCATCCAATGCAAATTGTTGCCTGTGTCTCGTGGACGCACATTTTAGTATGATAGGGCTCATCCCAGATTTCTTTAATTCCTATCATATCTTCTTCCATCCAGATTTCTTCACATGCATTTCGCACCCAATCATTTATCAGATTTTGCTTATATGTAGAAGTCTTTATTGCTGCTTTTTCACCTTTTTTTTTTTTTTGTCTTGTTTTCTTTAATTTTTTAACTTGCCTTACTTCCTGCCTTCTTTCTCCTGTTTCTCTTCTTTACTTTCCCTATAATTTAGTCATGCTTTAAAGCAGCCATGCTCAACCTGCAGGTCACATATGGCCCAGTAATCTTTTACTTGTGGCCTGAGATACATAATCATTAATCGCTATTTATAAAATTGATATATGCATAAAATATATTTAAGATTTTCCCTATTGTTTTATATTTTTGTGGGATGACAAAATATGTCATCATGTTATTTATAATTAATTTTAAATTATATTTAAATGTTCTAAATGCCCTTTTCGTTTAGTGAAAAGTTTTTTTTTTTTAGTTGTAGTCCTATTTGTGCTACAGTTATGCATACATTTCTGAAGCACTTGACAATCAACACTACTTTTGTCCCTCAAAACTTACTGTAATGTTAATGTAAATTCTGTATTATTATGTTTTATTATTATACAACTGCACTTAATTAAGGTTGAACTTTGTCATGGATAAAATTAGCATAAAAAACATTTTATATAGCAATTTTAACAGCATACTTCCACAACAATTGTAATAGAAATCTACCACAAACTATGTTTGGAGCTGATGGTGGTAAAACTTTTTTTATAAGATTTGTGTGACAAACCCTAATTATATTTAGAGCCTCATTATACTAATTTTGTTATCTTTACATTTTAATTACACTTTTCTTGCATTATTATTATATAAATGTGTTACGACCCTCTTAACATAACAAATGTGTGCTTGCTTGATCAGTAATTGACCAAGCACATTTAGTTATTAACCACCCTGGTCAACTACTGAAAGAACTCATTTTTTAAATAAAAAATTGGTGAATATTGCTTTCATAATAGAAATCTATGTATTTTTTTAAGTATCAAAAGGAATGGATGCAAACAAGCAAAAAGTCAGTAGTTGACCATTTTGGTCAATTACTGAATGCTTTCAACATTCACACATCTAGTAGTTGACCACCCCCCTTAACATCATTTAATTTATGAATTTAATATTAAATGCATAATGATTAACTTAAAACAAACAAAAATGAACTACACACCTCATTTGATGAACCAATGGAACTAAATTAAACTTGATGCTGCAAGATTAATAAAACAACTCACAAAACAACACTACTATTACAGAATGTATTCACTTTTGATATTGTTAGAAGGGGCATTTTCTTTAATTTTTTACATTCAATCAGAATATAGATAGCAAAAGTAATTTTTTCCTATGCAATTCATTGGATGTTAGATATTTTTATTCAGCATTCAAAAATACTTTATCAACACATTGATTCTTGTTTTTAACACATAAATGTGTTTTTGGTCAATTACTGGCATGTGGTCAATTACTGGAAGTTCACCCTATATAATGCATATATAATGACCAGGGGTGGGGAATTTCTAGAAAATCTTGCCAGCAAGAAAAATTAAATGTACAGATGAAAATTGTTATGACAAAATTTACGCAACTGCAAAAATAGTTGATTACTATTACTACAAGGCATTTTCATAATTTTTTTTTCTATAAAATAAAAAAATATATATTTTAAAAGTTAATATAGAATTGAACTTAGTACCATGTTTATATCGCAGTAATTTGGAAAGTTAAAAATATAGCTACTAGAAAAAAAAAAAAATTGGCCGTATCTCTATACTTTGCAGTTTTCAAAGACTACCTAACAGTTTACTCGCCAGTGGCAAGTAAAAGGATGTATTTCCCCATCCCTGATAAATGCGACATTATTAAGTTCAAAGTATTTTTGAGATTCTTCAACAGTGGTAGAATTGACATAAAAATGCCACTTGTCCCAAGGACCAGTAACAGGGGTCGATCCAGGCAAAATTTGGGGCCTATTTAGGGCCCCTTCACAAAAATCAATTTAATAAAACAGGTTCCTTCACAAAAATCAATTTAACAAAATGGGCCCCTTCACAAAATTCCTTTTAATAAAACAGGCCCCTTCATAAAATTCCTTTCCATAAAAACTTACTACTACTATTTATTATTTTTATTTTATTAGGTTTTAAAATGGGTGATTTGTAAATACAATCAGTTCACCAGAAGAAAAAAAAAAAAAACTTTAGCATAAGGGCTTAAATAAGTTTTTGTTACTAAATACTTAGTTCGAATTTGAGTTACTCGATTTCAACTTTCATTACAAAATGTTATTTTTCACAAAAATCTAATAAAATTCACAAAAATAACTTTTCCTTTTCACAAAATGGAACCCAAGAAAAAAACCCTGCATCGACCCCTGAGTAAGCATAAGAATTTACTGGCCCGCAGTCATCATCACTGACCCGCTACATAAAAATCTATAAAGTCCCTTTAATGCTTTGAGTGCCCCCCTCCCCCTCCTAGAATATAAACCAAACTTCCTTTGCAGTTATCCAAAATTTTCTGCGTAATAAAATGTAAAATTATAATTTGCTGAAAATTAAACAGTATCTAAAGAAAAACTTAATTATTTCAACTGACTACGGAAAATAAAATTATGTGATTTGTGCTTGGCAGAGTCAGATAATATAGGCGAACGCCGTTCGCAGAAAATTTTCAAAGTTTGCAGACAGTTTTAATGTTTTTTTTTCTACAAATGTCTTTATAAAAAAAATTATTAAGATCCTGGGCGGCGAATTGGTGCGACGCACGTCACAGACTCTTGAGAAGGTCTGTAGACTATTTTTTCAACTGGAGAAGAAAAAAAAAGTTTGCTAGAAATTATTTGTCATGTACCATGGTACAGTATTTTTTGGAAGAAGCGCTGTGGCGCATGCGAGTTTAAACCTTAAAAATATTGTAAGTGCAGCGCTTATGCCCGAACGACGGGTAGAATGCTTTTTTTTTCTCCTGTCAGGGCCGGTAACAGAAACAGTACAGCAACGAGAAGGGTGCTGGAGATTAATTTAACAGATTAAAAATAAATTTTGTGTTAAAAAATAAATGTTAAATGTTGATCGCTTTTAAATAAAGTTTATTTGGTTGGAAATTTTAGCGAATTTTTTTACATTCGGAAGGAGAATATTGTTTTAATATCTTAGTAAATATTATCCTCTTTTCAATAAAGTCTAATTCAGAAAACTGGAGGAGGGGGGGGGGGGGGGGGTTAAGTGCATGTAGCGTAATGCGAGGGATTGGAAAGAGGATGTTTGTCCTTAAGTTCGGCAGACTGTTTATAAAATTTCTACTTGTGTTGCAGACTGCAGAAAAAAATTCTGCATAACCCTAGATAGATAACCTACGTCGAATCGACGTAATCGATTTATAACTCGTTTGTGGTAAATGGTATATGGTATAAAATGGTTTAATGGTAAATTATAAGACTGACGAAGAGATTCCTTATCTTTAAGTTTCGTAAAATAAGAAGTTCCTTGATTTGTTCCTTATTGTTTTTTCGTAATAAAATTTAAATAAATACTTATGTTGTTTTATGTACTCGGCACACAATTACATACATTAACACATATTATTACATTTATAAACCTAGTATACACTTAATCGAAAATATGCTCACTCAAACATTCGCACGTCGAGTCGACGTATGGTTATCTTTAGTGTATAGTGAAATATGGTTATCTATCTAGGGTTAATAATGCTTTTAAATTAATATTTTTCTTTTAGTGATGTTGCTTAGTGGCACTCCACTCGCATATAACTTTTCAGTTTTGCTGTTAGCAGCGATATAGGACTCAGAAGGGGTGCAGCGTTTTTTTTTTTTGTTTTTTTTTGTTTCAGAAAATTTTTAAGAAATTATTTGAATTTGCAGACAGTTTTACATTTTATCTAAATCTGGTGCTTGGTTGCAATTTTCTCAGGGATGGGAAAGTTTATGTTTACCTGTCAGAGGGAGGGAAAGTTACTGGTCCTGCGGATCACTAAATTTTTCAAATTAGTTGGTCTGATTGAATTTTTTGTGGTCTCAGACCAGCGGACCACCAAGGATTTCAAATGCTGTTCAAGCTTGCTGTATCCAGTTATTTTTATTTATTTGTTTGTTTGTTTTCATGGCAGTGAATTGCTCATACAAGAGTTAGAATGATTGCTACATTTCCAAATTTCATACGATTTTGTATGTTTGAACTTCTTAATTATCACTTTCTAACTGTTATATAATATTTTGTATACACCCTTATTAAATTTCTCATACAAGTTACATAATTTTTTAGCAGTTTTAAACATGTTTGGAGACAAAAAGTCAAACCATAGATTTCAATGAGGGGGAGAGGGGTAATTTAGATTTTTGGTTATTTATTTTTATTGAAATTACAAAATAATAAATAGAGCAAAACATGTTAATATGATTAAATATTTTAAAATTTATATGCTCTGTGAGGCAAAAGAAAAAGGGCCATTTGGACAAAAGAGGGATTGGGGGGGGGGGGGGGGTTACGACTCCTTTCTGATTGAAGAAAATTTCTAAGAATAGTGTATTTTTAAAATGATGCATACATTAATAGTTCTGTAATTTTTTTCCCCTCTGCTCAACATGAATTTTTTTAAATACTCCAAGAGTCATTTTTATAAGAAAATGCATGAAATTTGCAACATTACTCTGTAAAACTGGACTGTGATTCAAAATGGCTATTTTCTGAGTCATGCACAAAGTCACTTTTAATCTCGGAACATTTGGAAGTGCTCTTCAGTATTGTCTGTGGTAAAAAGACCAGAGGGTATATACCATAGATAAAGTAGAAAGAGGTCTGCATGGGCCACAATTTCCAGGCCCGGGATCAAATAAAGCCTATCTTGTCCCGGCCTGGGCCGATGTAAAAATTAAAAGTTTGGCCCGTACAAAAATCAGTGAAAACTGGCTCGGCCTGTGCAAAAATCAGTTAAATCAGGCCCAATCTGGCCCAACTCGCAGATTTTTCTTAACATACAATTAAGATTCTTTAAAGATACTGCATATATATTTATGGGATAATTTTGCAGTATATTTTTAAATTACTATGTGTTCGCCTGACAGAAAATACACAATAGAAACATTAATGATTGCTTAGATTCTTAGACGTTTCAACATTCAAATAAGGATTCATTAAACAATTAATGTAGTTTAGAATAAAAGAAAAAAGGAGGGGTAAAACATCATAACTTTTGAAGCTGTATAATAAAAAGTAAGAGTTCTGAAAATATTTCTTTGTCGTTTATTAAGGCTTCTTTCAAATCTAAACGAGCTGCTTTCTGACACATTTCTGAATGCAATTCTTTTTTTTTTCGGAAACGCAGGCCCGAAACTAAGGGGGGGGGTATGTGCCCCGGACGCCAGAACGAAGGGGCGCCAAATGAAGAATTATACCTTTGGAATGGATCATTTTCTTCTAATTCTCTTCATAATTTTTTTTTTCAAAAAAAAAAATTATGGCCATTTTTTTTTCTATTCTGATCAGAAAATCAGAGTTCAAACTTTTTACAACTGCTCTTTCATCTTCACCTAACACTTCATTTATAATGGCTGTTTCATAATAATGGAAGCCATCAGCCCATCAAAAGAAAATAACTCGGTGAAAGCGGAAACTCTGATAATCGGGACTCTAGTGTATATTTCCTTTTAAAAAGGATCTTTAGAATATTTTTGTTGGTGTTCAGAGGGGTCTCATGACTCCCGTGACCTCTCCCTTGGATCCGCTATTGTAGATTATGTATTACATATTTTAAATTTTAAAATAAGTCAGTTATTAGAAAATTAGTAAAATTCTCTTTGTAAACATACTTTGCGGAAGAGGAGGGGGGGGGGGGGGTGCCAAAATCCATGATTGCCCCTTGTGCAAAAAAAGCTAGTTTCGGCCCTGCAGAAACGTATAAGATTGGCAGGTGTTCTTATTCAGAAACTATGTAATCGAATGGCGTTAACAATTTTTTGATAAAGGCAATATATCTTTGAAAAAATACTGGCAAAGTTAGCGCTTTGAATCAAATTTCCGGAAGCGACAGCACAGGAAAGGGGAAAAACCTGCTGTCATGTGACAAGAATCTCTTATATCTCGATAAGTAATTTATTTATCATAAATGTACCATGTTATTTGATTCCAAATCCCTTCAATTTTATGCCTTTACAGTTAAAAACAAGTCTGAAAATTTCGCGTTGTTGAGCTGTCAATTTCAGAACCACCTTGAGGTATATTTCCAAAGATTCCTTTAACAGGAGTTCATTATCGCCATTAATATTTTTACAAAACATATTGCCTGCCCTACACATCCTGAGAACAATTAAGTCCAGTTCCGGTCCGGCTCGAATATGTAGAGAAAACTGCAAATCTGATCTCATCGCAGCACGAGCCTGCTGAAAGAATTAAGCCAGGACTCAGACACCATGTAACTGTCCGATGCCGATCTCTACACTCGACATGTTACATTTCTGTATTGATGTTGTCAAAGTAGTATTGGCTCATGACGCACATTTAGACTTATTCCCATGAAAGTCATATTAATTGAAAATGGCTCATATTTTATCGGCATTGTTCATATTTATATATCCAGCCCAGCTTGACTATGTAGAGAAAACTACAAATCTGATCTCGGTGCGGCACAATCTGCTGAAAGAATTAAGCCAGGACTCAGACACCATGTAACTGTCTGATGCCGATCTCTACACTCGACATGTTACATTTCTGTATTGATGTTGTCAAAGTAGTATTGACTCATGATGCACAATTAGACTTATTCCCGTGAAAGTCATATTAATTGAAAATGGCTCATATTTTATTGGCTTTGTCAACATTTATATATTGGGCTGTCAGGCCTGCTTAATTTTTCTTATCGGCCAGGCAAGCTTGTTCAATTTTTTTTCCGGCCCGGCTCGTTTGAAAGCTTGCCTTGATTTTGCCAGGCTGGGTACAGGCCTCAGGCAAACCTCTGATGCAAAGGATATACAGTATAGCTTTACTTGAGAAACAGACGATGTATGGAGTTTCTTCAAAAAATAAAATACAGAATGTATATGCCATATACCCTACACTACATGCCTCTTATTCAGAATGTATGTAACTGAATAGCCTTTTCTGTTTTTCGATAAAGGGAAAAGTCATTATAAGACAAAGCCTTATAACTCAAGCAGTAATCTATTTATTGAAAAATGAAAAATTGTATTCATTTTTAAATTGCTGAAATTGTCATGCCTACCAATTGAATGCTTATACACTGTAAAAATGAGCTAGAAAAGTTTCACATTGTTGAGCGAGAATTTTTTTTTTTTTTTTTTTTTTTTTTGAGAGCTGCTTTAAGCATCAATCAAAAACACTGAACATTCCATTTAAGGTAAATTTTTAAATATAGGGATACCTTGGCTAACAAAAATAATTCATTCAGGAATTACATTTGTTAGCCAAATTGTTCATTAACTGAAACTGTTTTGCCAATCAATTAAAATACAGTGCTGCTGCGTTATGTTAATTTGTGTGTATATATATATACCGGGTGTCCCAAAAAGGACTGACTGATTTTAAAATTCAATAACTTGCAAACGGTGACAGATATTTAAAAAATTCTTGCAGGAGGGTTATGCATAAGGTCAAAAGTTTTTTTACAGTGATTTTCAATTTTAGTTCGAATTACAAACAATAGATGGCGCTGCGATCAATAGACGCTGAATTCAGGCTCGATTTTTGGAACTTCGTGGCCCGGATAATACATTTCCATCTCCTTTTTCAGCATGGAACAAGAGAAAGGACTAGAAATCGAGCCTGTATTTAGTGACTATTGCTTACAGCGCCATCTATTGTTTGTAATTCGAACTAAAATCGAAAATCACTGTAATAAAACTTTTGACCTTATGCATAAACCTCCTGCAAGAATTTTTTAAATATCTGTCACCGTTTGCAAGTTATTAAATTTTAAAATCAGTCAGTCCTTTTTGGGACACCCGGTATATATATAAAATGTAAGACAAATCAGTGTTTCTTAGCCAAGTCAGAAAAACTGAGAAAATAATGATCATATTTAGTTCTTTTTTCTTTTAGTGTTTAATTATTTAAGGTGTTTTGAAGGAAAATTTTTATAGTACTACTTAGTTATCCTGTCGACCAAAATTCTATTGCTAAACTATAAGATTAAATGCCAATAATGGTTGATCGTAAATGTCACATTCACTTGACTTTAAGCAAATTACATGTGTTTATGTTTATGTCATCAAGTGATTTTTATTTCGACACTTTATTTGTATTTTTATTAATGTTATACTAATTTATTTCTTCTTTCGTTATTTAAAATAAAAATTATGTGAATTTGTGTAATTCGGCGAGTAGTTTAACAAAATTGGTCAACGGAATAATTAAGTAGTACCAATTTTATACTCATATTTTAAATCATCAAATGTAAAATTTTTTAGATAAGTGTTAAAAGCAAGGGAGGGGTAAAAGGTCACCTGCCAGTGACCATCATTACTTGAGCTTAAAATTTGGCAAATCATTGCCAATTTTTCACAAATTGAACAAAAGTTTGCTGTCCAAATTTGAATTTTCTGAAAAATTATCTTATATTTAGGAAGATATGGAGAATACAGACATTAAATATGCTAAACTAAGAATTTTTTGTTGTAATTGCATACTAATACAACAACTTGTAAACATATCAACATAAAAAGCAATATAGCAGGTTAACAATGAGGGAATATTAATCTTTTCCTTTTTTGTTTTTTTCTGGGGAAGGGGTGGGGGGGGGGGAGAAGGGGCACTTAAAATAGTAAGGAACTTTTTTTTAATTACACAGGCCTGCAATGAAAAAAATACAAGGGTATTGATGGCTGAACTTTATGTATTTTTTGGTGGTAATTAAAAAACAAAGAATGAAAAAATTCTATCACGTCACATTTTCTTGAAAAATATTCGGTCGATTGGAAAGTTTGTCGTGTTGGAAAAATCAATTTGTACTAGTAAATTCTGCCAGGTAATTATAAGACATTAGATATTGGAATCAACGTCTAATAATTAAATGATAGAATTTTCCGAACACAACACAACATTCCGATAGACCCAGTTGTTTTAAACCTATAACAAAATAATCGATTACTGAAAAATCAATTTGCCTCACCGAGAATAGATTTTTTTTACATAGAATTAAATGGATAAAATCACTGTTGCCAGATAGCACATGCAAAATTGTCCTTTTCATTTTAGCAAAAATATCGATAACTATGTTATAAAAAATTCTGATGTGATGGGGGGAAATGGAGGTCATTTTCGAAATCAACCCACCAAATAACATAAAAATCAGCGAAAACTTCTCTTGTATTTTTCAAAAACTTCAATTTCGCAGGCCTGTGTTATTATTATGGGGAGATGTCCCCTTAAACACACTATTTAAGATAATGTTTAATTACAATGATACCTCAGGTAACAAAATTATTCATTCTGGAATCATATTTATTACCCAAAATGTCCATTAATTGAACATTTTGTCAGACATTTCAACATTTGATTATAGACAGGAAATCTCATCCAATCAAAATGCTGCTTTATGTTAGTTCATGTATTTAAAAAAAAAAATTGTAAGCTGGATCATGACTTAATCAAATTAAACTGGAAAACAATAATTATTCGCTGAGATATCATTATACATTAACATAAAAAAAAGGAATGTTGTACACAAGATTTTGTAGGGCAAAATGCCCCTCCCCCATCCATTTTTTTTTTCTTGAGGTTTAATTATTTTAAGGCTTTTGGGAAGAATAAATATTATAATTATTTTTTAAATCATCAGAGATAGAAAAGTTTAATTGATGAAAATTTAAAATTCATGGAGGGACAGAACTGCACTCCCCTTTGCCAGCTACCATACTTGGCGAGCATAAAATTTGTCAATGCAATGTCAGTTTTTCATAACTCAAGTGAAAGGTTCCTATCGAATTAGAATTTTAACAAGTCTTATTGTTCCTTTTGAAAGATAAATATTAAAAAGCTTTAAAATGAAAAATTCTGAAATAAAAATATATTTGCATAAAAATACTGCACAATCATATTATATGATAAATCAGTTGAAATTTATTCAAGTTGAAAGAAAACATAGAAAAATAATGTTATTGATTACCTCAGTAATTGGCATAGTACAAGTTTTGATACACCTTTAGAGCTAAGAGGGAGTAGTCAAGTATCTGTCATGGTCTGTTGTCATATCTAATGTGCAATATCTTGAGCAATGCGCACACCTTCAACACCATCCAATCGCAGTGTTGTCAACCACGCTCATTATCAGCAGTATTTGAAAGAATATTGCCTATGTGTACGATTCAAAACAACAAATACACAGCTAGCAATACCCATTCAACGAATAAAAATCTCCAGTTGAAAAACTGCCTCTGTAAAAGAAAATATGCAATATTTTATAAAAGTTTATACATATACTGAAAATATCAACATCAAAATAATATCTTATTACTTTTCTCTAAAGTAAAATTTCATAAAGGACTATTTTTGATAACTCAAAAAATGTTAAAATATCAATGTATGAATCAAAAACACTTTTTTTATGCGTCGTAAAAATAGTTTTAAAATCACACTTAAAAACTGCCAAAATGCAGTGGCCTCTATTTTTTTCGGTTACATTTGAAGGTGAATTGTATTACTGCTGTCACAAATCTTGAAAATAATCAGGTTAATTGTAACAAAGCTCATACTTCGGGAAGGGGGGGGGGGTAATAAAAATTGCACAACAGAACCTTGTATCAATTTACAAAATTATCGTTAGAAAATTAAATTGTTTTTGTTATTATTCCTTTTTTTGGGGGGAGGGGGGGTGTGGAGTGTTGAAAAGGGACTAAATATCTTCTTAATATTTATCAGAATAAAATCCTCTCTAAAATGCAGTAGAATATTTTCATACCTGAATAAAATATACATTTTTCAAGAAATTCTTTGACTCAACTATCAATAAACAAATTGATTTAAAGTTATTGTTTAACTAAATTAAGATGGGTGAGCATTCATATAGTCAGTCACTATTTCTTTATTCCACAATTTTATAGGAATTTGATTCATCAACGTTAGAGAAAGCAATAAGATTTTTTTTCTTTTAACGTGAATAATCCAAAGTAATATTCAATAAAGTTTAATCACTTATTGAAAAATATATATATACAGAAGAATAACAGTAATACTTATAAATTTTTAAACGGTTATTTTTTATAGCCTGAAATTTTTTTTAAAAATAGAGAATCCCAACCGAAATAATACACACCGATGCTGCAATGTGTTTGAATTTTATGTTGGGTAACAAACTGCGTTTGAAAATAATAATAAGTACATAAAAAAGATCGGAAAAACATCTATAATAACTCTAAACTGAGGACATCGTAATCATTATACAACTTGCGATAAAATTATCAAAAAGCAAATTAAAATGTTACTTTAAACCATATGTTTGTATATCGTCGATCAACAAGCAAAATCAATAACACATAACTCTTGTTTACATTTTCGACACTACATACCCTCTTTTCGACCAATCAGAACGCTTGTTACAAATTCGTTGGGTTAACACTCGGGTCGGCTAATCCGAGGTTGGTGAATATACTATGTTCACACTACCGATACTTAAGATATCTTAGGCCGCCGAACTCTCTTAATTTTGAGGTGGTACCCTCCCGGAATTAGAACCTGTTCACATGGAAAAACTCACTTAAGATAACTCAGTGAACGTCACTGTGTTGTTTGCGCATGCGCTTAAGATAAAACCGCCCGCAACACCCAATCAGTTAATGCGAAGCTTTACAGCCAGCGAGAGTGAATGGTTGTGACTGTCTCTAGCCCGAAGAAAGTTGAAACTCTCTCAGAGAGTTTGTGGAACTCCCTCAGAGAGTTCGGAGGTTTAAGAGAGTTCCGATAACGCAGTGTGAACCACAGATATAATCTGTGGTGTGAACAGGGTAATACGAAATTTTTTAACCCAGAGTTAACGCCGGGTTAACTCTGACCCGGGAGTTCCGTGATCCGAGGTTTAAACCAGTTTTCGTGAATACGGGCGTTACACAGTTAAGACGTTTCTTGGGTTATTTAATTATTACCGTCGATGTATATCAAAAGCTGCTCACATATTGGCTCCATTAAATAAATTCTTGGAAGGAATAAAGAATTCAAAAAAGTCTAGAAGACGCTCTGAAAAAAATTCACACGACTCAATTCAATGGACTGTAGAGGCTGAGCAGGCTTTTAATGACGCCAAACAAGCTTTAGCCAATGCAACTCTCTTACGACATCCCATTTCCGGCGCAAAGTTAAGCCTTTGGATTGACGCAAGCGACAAAGCCGTTGGCGGTTCTCTTATGCAGCTTAATAAAAAGTATTGGGAACCCATTGCCTTTTTATCAATCAAGCTTTCAAAAAGTCAGCAGAAATGGTCTACATACGACAGAGAACTCTTGGCAATGTATACATCAGTAAAGCGTTTTCAACACATGCTCGAAGGAAGGAACTTTATCATATATACAGACCAAAAGCCTCTCATATATGCCTTCAAACAAAATCCAGACAAATGCAGCCCGCGCCAATGGTGGCATCTAGATTACATATCTCAGTTTAGTGCAGATGTACGTCACGTAAGCGGCGCCAACAATACAGTTGCTGATGCTTTATCTCGAATTGAAGTAGATCAAATCTCCAGCTCATTTTTAGACTTTGAGGAGTTTGCAAAAGCTCAAGAAGATGATGTAGATCTACGCAATTTGCAAAATGATAACAAATCTTCTCTTGTGTTTAAAAGCATGCCATCTCCAATGTCTGCCACAGAACTGATTTGTGATGTATCAACAGGTTCTCCGAGACCATTCGCACCAGCGAATTTTCGTAGAACGGTATTTGAACATTTCCATAATTTAGCTCATCCTGGTGTTGCAGCATCCTTAAATCTAATTGCATCACGATATGTATGGCCCAATATGCAGAAAAATGTGAAAGAATGTGTCAATAGTTGTAGTGCTTGCCAACGTTCTAAAGTACACAGACACACGAAAACAAGTCTAGGTACTTTCGCATCACCCGATGCAAGATTTTCACACATTCACATAGATTTGATAGGTCCATTACCTCCATCAGACGGAAATGTATACTGTTTAACAATAATAGATCAATTTACAAGATGGCCAGAGGTGATACCTTTAAAAGATATAACTGCAGAATCAGCTTGCCGTGCCATTTTTGACGGATGGATATCTAGATTCGGTTGCCCCATCATAATAACAACCGACCAAGGTAGACAATTTGAGTCAAATCTGTTCAAAGAACTGACAAGATTTCTGGGCACAAACCGCATACGAACAACAGCATTTCATCCTCAAGCAAATGGTTTAGTTGAACGCTTTCACAGAGTCTTAAAGAGCGCATTAAAGGCTCATGAGCATAGTAAGTGGACCGAGAGTTTGCCTGCAGTTCTACTTGGTATACGAGCTGCTGTGAAACCTGATATAAAAGCCTCAAGTGCTGAGTTAGTTTATGGCATTTCACTCACACTACCAGCTGAAATGTGTTCAGAAATCCCATCTTTGGTATCTTGCGACAATAATTTCATCCAACAATTGAAAGAGAGAATGAATAGTTTAAAACCTTCATATATATCTGCTCACGGACACTCAAAAATTTTTGTTCACCCTAAATTGAAGGATTGCACGCATGTGTTTCTCCGATTAGATAAAGTCCTTCCATCCTTATCTCAATTTTATTCTGGCCCTCATGAAGTTCTATCGAGAAATGACAAGCACATAACCATAATCCTAAATGGAAAGAAAAGTTGTGTTTCACTTGATAGAGTTAAACCTGCATTTGTGTTCAGTGATTTACCAAGTAATACAGATAATCATGAAACTAAAAGTTTTCCAGTAGATAGCCAGCCAGTAAAATCAGAAGAACCAACTACCAAATCAGGCAGACGAGTAAGATTTCCTAAAAGACTGATAACTGAAATAAACTATACTTCATATAATTGATTTTTTTAAAATATAATGTGTTATTTACATGCATCTTATATTTTCACATTGTTTTTTGTTGTACCGTTCCTTCGTCACTGGGGGATACTCATGTAGTATTTCTCTAATTTCTCTAATAATTAAATTTCTCTAATACATTTATTTTCATGCTCGTGTATCTTACAATCTCATCGCTCCATGGATGAAGGAAACGATATTTTTAAAAGTTGAGAATTTATACTATTTGCATGGCAACAAACGATATCTGATACTCATATTTATTATTCTTCATGTTCTATTTGTTCGTCTTGTGAGTGTTTTATTAAATGTTGTGGTGTGACTCAAAAATGGCTTATTTATTCAATATAAATACGTAGACAAGCGCTAAAGGTTCATCGTCTGTGTAATCGGTATCATGTTCCGAAGATTGACGAAGCCAGATCGTAGATAAGGTAAGCCGAAGCTGGTTTAGGCAGACCGGTCTGAATAGCGTGGAAGGAATCCTTAAATAGTGATCCCTAAATTTAAGTTAAGAATCGCTATTTAGTAAACCTTATTCAGTGGACACCTGAATGCCTGCCTAAATATTGTAGTAAAGACAGAAGTGTTCTTTACTCCATGGCTTACTTTCAAGAGTTGAAAAGAGAATTTGGGTCTGTTCAGAACACAGACTTCTAATATAAGTAGACTCCCAATCGGCAACCTTTTCTTGTCTCCCACATCTCTGCCCTCCATCACGTGATGGAAGGCAGATTTAGCGCGCCAAACCGGTTTTTCTCCCGCCAAAATCTCCTCGGAATCTCTCTCCAGTTTCCCGCCGAAACATCGTCTGTCTGCGTTTGTCTAGAGTTGATCGTACTTTCGCTTTTCTTTTTAATTTACCCTTTAACAGTTCTTTTAAGAACTTTTTATTTTAGCTTTTAAAATGACAACTTTCGCGTCAGCTTGTAGTTTCGCTTCTATGTTTACATTTATTTTATTGCGAGGATGAAATCCAAAAGTTGCCAATAAAGGGATTACCGCCAAAATACGGCACCCTTTTGGCGATGAAAGCAAAACATGTTGGAGTCAAAACCTTCCCCAGAGAACAATGGGATTGGGAGTCTACTTATATTAGAAGTCTGTGGTTCAGAAGTGCAGCTCACGCTGCACGCGCGCTCAGAAGTTTTTGCCATGGAGTAGGTCTTATCGAAGAAAGGAATTTTCAAATAATTCAATTATTTCATTACTTTTATGGTTCAAAACAGGTAAAACCAACGACTATATTTCTTTATCTTTCCAAAACATGGTTTTCGTAACAGGAATACATCCTTATGTTCACTCAGATAAAATTCATTCACAATATTCGGGAAAAGAGTCACGTGACCTATTTTATCCACTTCAGCCTGATCAGCATTCAGTCAACCGCACACAGACATCGCGCAAGCTACCCAAAAAAATTATGTGGGCGATTTGATCACGTGATTGTGCGTTTTGTGCTTATGTTTCACTGGTTATGCTTTGTTTGGTAGGTTGATTGGTACAATTTAACAATTCAATTGGAGATTCAGATATTCAGATTTATTATCCACTTCAGTCTGATCAGCATTCAGTCAACCGCCCACAGACATCGCGCAAGCCGAGGCGCAAGCTACCCAAAAGAAATTATGTGGGCGATTTGATCACGCGATTGTGCGTTTTGTGCTTATGTTTCATTGCTTATGCTTTGTTTGGTAGGTTGATTGATACAATTTAACAATTCAATTGGAGATCTAAATATTTTAACTTTTTAACAATTTTCTTTTAATTTGTTTAAAAATGATTTATCAGTTGCTTTATATTTTTCGTGATAGAATGCTATTAATAAACCAAAATTGTGATATCAACATATTACAAGATTTTGAAATGGACTTTACCCACGAATGGCAACAGACACGCCTCTGCGGGAATATACCCTCCGAAAAAGACTGTTTATTGGACGAAGGGAAATCAGTGTTAAAATGTTCTTCACGTCTATTGGTGTTTATTTTTCTATTTACCCGCGGTGACGTCACATGGGTAAAGTTCATTTGCACTGTTAGTTAGACAATTTTTCAGAGAAGTTTTTAGTATATATATTTATTATTTATGACTGCCGTGTGGATTAATACCGTGTGGTTAACAGACAAAATACATCATAAAACATGAGAAACAAATGACATACAAAATCACGTTAGTATAAGCAAAATACTTAATTATACTTTCAGTAAAAAATTTATAAGCATTCTAATAATATTTTATTCGCTACAAAATAGAGGTCTGCACGGGCCGACATTTCCAGGCCCGGGCCCGGCCCGACTCATAGAGAAAAAAAATCGGCCCGGCCCGTAGAAAAAATTATATTGGCCGGCCCGATAAAAAAATTAAAAGTTCGGCCCGAGCCTGGCCCGGCCCAGAAAAAAGTTAAAATCTCGGCCCGGCCCGAGTGAACTTCTACAAAACATTGATTTTTACGTCGAATTGGTTAAAAATTTGACTCGTACGAGGAGTTCTGACCAAAATATTTATCTTAACTTTTTTTCGTGTTTATAATCCCTATTTTTATAGAAGTGCAGCAGGCTGCGATATTTATTTTTTTAATGAATCTCCATTTCTTGTATGTAAATGTTTCAGTTATCATTAATATTGTTAATCCATATTCCATGTATAGAAGTGTTAAAAAACGGAAAAATGCTATACAGTAAAATCTTCTACGATGGAATTGCATAGAAAAGAAAAAAAAAAATGCATTATAGACAAGCTCCCTTCTTAGCAAGTGTAAATGTATTATATATTCTTTTCTTACTTATTAGTATATTAATTTTGCATGGATCAACACGTTTTTCAGTTTAAAACAGGGTTCCGTCATAGGCAGGTTCCTTTTCACACATTTTACTGCATTTTAATTTAGTTATATTTTAATATGCGTAGAAATCTACTATTTTTTAAAAATAATAAATTTTAATGTTTAAGTGTTGAATAATGGCGATTCAAAAATGTATGTATTTTTTGCAAAAACTTTTGGGCCAGGCTTAATTTAACTGACCTTTAAATGGACCAGGCCACGCTGAGACAATGATTTTCATACGGGCTGGCTCAAAACTAAGACTGAAAATTTTGGGCCGCGAAGACTAGGAATGAAACCAGGCCCGGCTCTGTACAGAAAAATTAAGTTAAGCCCGGTCCAAGCCTTCAGAAAAAAGTATGGCCCGGGCCCGGCCCGAGTGCCGTGAAGGAAAATCGGCCCGAACCCGGCCCGTGCAGATCTCTACTACAAAACAAGACGGCAAACCACATATATTTTATCTCTTTAAAAAAGAGATAAAATATTGTGCAGATATTTTTACTTAAAATAATATACATCTAATACATTTTATTTTTATAATATTTTCATGTTGATTTTAACACCATAAAATATTATTAGCATCCTAATCTCGATAAAAATTCACTCCTAAAGTACTCAAAAAGAAAAAGGAAAGAAAAACATCAAGAAATTACCCTACTCTCAAACGGATATTTTCCCACAATACTTATTTTTTCATTTGCTTAATATATATATGTGTATATATATATATATATACCCTATATATACATACCGGGTGTCATAAAAAGGACTGACTGATTTTAAAATTCAATAACTTCCAAACGGTGACAGATATTAAAAAAATTCTTGCAGGAGGGTTATGCATAAAGTCAAAAGTTTTTTTTACAGTGATTTTCGATTTTAGTTCGAATTACAAACAATAGATGGCGCTTCGATCAATAGAGGCTAAATTCAGGC
The DNA here is from genome assembly GCA_963932465.1 of Maratus speciosus. Lineage (NCBI taxonomy): Eukaryota > Metazoa > Arthropoda > Arachnida > Araneae > Salticidae > Maratus > Maratus speciosus. The sequence goes on from OZ010786.1 coordinate 347,764,593, forward strand.
TCGATTTTTGGTACTTCGTGGTCCGGATAATACATTTCCATCTCCTTTTTCTGCATGGAACAACAGAAAGGACCAAAAATCGAGCCTGTATTTAGCGACTATTGCTTACAGCGCCATCTATTGTTTGTAATTCGAACTAAAATCGAAAATCACTGTAAAAAAACTTTTGACTTTATGCATAACCCTCCTGCAAGAATTTTTTTAATATCTGTCACCGTTTGGAAGTTATTGAATTTTAAAATCAGTCAGTCCTTTTTGGGACACCCGGTATATATCACTTTGAAAGGAAACTTTGAATATTAAGAGGCGTTCAATTCTAAAACTTTCATCGAGAAATACCTCATTTTCTCGTATTTAAATAAGTATTTTATTATTATAATAGAAATACATGTGCTTCTGTATTATTAATATAAAAAATTATCTTTATCAAAAATATCTTATTTTATATGAAAAATATAAAGCAATAAATAATAATAATAATAAAAAATTACAAATACAATTTGGGACGCGAAGGATTCGAACCCATAAGACATAACCCCTAGTCTCGAGTTCGATGCTCTATCCATTCAGCCGTCTAGCTTACACTTCATTTACAACAGATTATCTTCATAATGGATGATATTCCAAATATGGGTTCGAGACTGAAAAAGTCACGTGATATCGGTAATTTACCCAAGGAACTTCTAACTGATAAGAAGGGAAGATACTACTGCTTTGCCTCATGAACTGTTTCGTTGGCTAGCGGGGATTTCCATTACACGTCTACGGAGCCTTCCCTTCTTTACGCTAGAAGTTTTTACCTTGACCACGTGATCAAAACGGAGATGGTATATTCTACATTAGCACATGATCTGTTCCTGAACGCGCTGAATGTTTATTCCATCCATGATAAAGACCCACTCCATGTTCTTGTCTCCTGAGCTGGCGCGCGTGCATCTTGAACACACCCTTTGTAATCGATGGTTTAAATCGAGTTTTAAAATCGATTAAGAATGACAGGATATTTTTGATTTCTAAATATTCCGGCATTCTATTTGTTTACAATTTAAAAATTTATTCTAAGAAGTAAATTCTTTGACTTGGTGCTACATTTTCAGTAAAAATGTCTGAGTTAGATATCTGCCGTTTTGCTTATGAAGGAAAATTTAATTTCTTAAAAGACAAAATTGAAAAAGATAAATCTTTTTTAATTTCTAAAGATGGGGTGAGTAAAATAATTAGATTTGAATATAGTTAGATGTCAGATAGATTAGTACTGTCTAATCTATCGTCAGTCTTGAAAATTTAGATCTTAGTAATCAAAATCTGTTTGTCTATTTCTGAATGTTTTACATACGTCGATTCTTTTCATCTAAGGAATAATTTACTCCGAGTGTAATATAGTGCTGTCCTCTAAAAAAAACCCACAGGAAAATGTATCCTAAAAAAAACCCACCCTAGAACTTAATCAAAAAAATCACAGAAGTCAAAATTTCTTTTTGTCCTGTTTCTATATGTCATTTACAATAATAAAAGCATTTAAAATTACATTTATAATTTTTCATTTGTAAATCCTTCAATTTACAATTATTAAAATATTATTTATTTATTTATTTTTTTTGCAGAATTGTGTTTTAAAACTAATTAATAATGAAAGAAAAACTTTGCTGTTTAATATTTTGATTTCTAGAAGTGTTTTTACATGTGGGTTATTTTTAGAAAAAAGTGGGTTTTTTTCAAAGTCTTGTTTAATTGGCTGCCATTTTGTAATATATTGATGGAAAAAAAAAGTACTATACATTAAAATCTTAGTCAGGACAGGCTGTGAAAATGTAGCTACTTCAAATTGTTTTGTATTTTTTATTAAATTTTATATAGTGAGAAATTAAAAAAGTGGGGTTTTTTTAGAGGACAGCACAGTATTTGAAGAAATGTAAGCGGTAAACAGTGTTTTCGGTTTATAATAACTCTTCAGTTTTAATCCATTAAAAATATCTTAAACTAAGCACAATCCCACCATTTTGGTACAGATGTCATATTCGCCCCATATTGGCGCGATTTTTTTCTGTCGCCAATATCATATAGGCAACGGGTACTTAACTTGCGCTAAAGGGCTTGATGTGGTAACCCGGATTATGTTGTTTATGCTGTTGATGTTTTCGCCAAATTGGCAACCGAAAAAAATCGCGCCAATATGGGGCGAATATGACATCTGTTCCACCATTTTTTAATTAGATGAAATTCGTATAAATTAGAAAATCATCCTGTGTTGATGAGGAATTAATTACATTTTATTTTATATGATAATAAATAGTTTTGGTCAGAGGCATAGAGGTCCAACTACCCGGAGATGATATTTCCAAACAAGGGGGCCATTTCAAAACTTTCTTGTGGGGGTGGCAAAGTTTTCCATAGGAGAGTGAGCAAGTACTATTTATTTGGAGAAAAAATGTATAGTACATTTTTTTTAAAAATTAGCTAAAGTACTGTGCTAAAATATGTGTATAATTTTATAATTAAATATTCATTATTGAATTTCTCCTATTTTTAACTATATTGTTAGTAATAATTAGGACATATGCCTATGATTATTGATTGTCATAAGTAATAAAATATATTTATTTGTTAGAAATCTGTTTCTATCTGTATTCTTCAAGTTTCTCCTCGGAAAGTTAGGATTTTTCCCTTCTTTTTTTTATGGTCTTCCTGGAGGATCTTTCTTTCTTTTTTTATATGATAAAATGTTTCTAAAATACACAGTTTTATTTTACGAATTAATATCTTATTTACAACTTGTCTGCTTCACTTAGATTTTAACACTTAAATATGAAATTAAGTATATATTGTTGAAGCATTTTGTCAAATAAAAAATAAAGAGGCATCCTTCAAGAAGAGCATACAAAAGAAAAGAATTAAAAATTTTACTTTCATAGGAACAGTTTGAAAAATAATGCATACATTCAAGCAAGAGGTCTGCATGGCTGGAATTTCCAGGCTCGGACCATCCCAAATAAAAAACATCTAGGTGCAAAAACTAAAATTTTGTTTGTATTTTGGTGGTTCATGACCCGGCCCAGCAGAAAAATGATTGAAAAATCTATAAAAACAAAAACAGACTCTGTCCGTGCAGAAATCAATCAAATCAGGCCCGACTCAATTTCTACAAAAAATTCTGATTTTTCTTAATGCAATTAAGATTCTTTTCTAGAATACTGCATAGGTACATTTATATATTAACAGTATATTTTAGATAACTGCAGAGTTGTACTATAATATAGACGCACGCCGTGCGCGGAAAATTTTCTGCAAAATTCAGAATTTTGCGAAATTTTCTTAGGAAAAAAAAACGTAATTTTTGTTTTTGTATTTTTTTTTTTTTTTTTTTAACCGAAAAATTAAAAATGTTCCCAATTTTATGTACGATTTATTTATTGTTTGCCAGGAGTGATTCTGTTCCGAATTTTCTGAAAATTTTAGGCATTTGGTTTCGAAAATTTTAAAAAAAAATCGGTCATCAGTCCAAAAAATCGGACATAAAAGAATATCACTGAAATATATTGCAGGTTTCAACAAATAGTCGCCGAAAATAAACCAATTCCGTCAATTGTTCGCAGAAAAAAAAACCAATTTTGTCAAAAAAGCGCGGAAAAGACGCGAATTTCGTCAAAGGACCGCAGAAGAAACGCGAATTTCAGTACAGATTCGTGAAAAAAAAAAAATTTTGGCAAAGAATCGTTGAAAAAAACCGCAAATTACGTCAAAGAAGCGCAGGAAAAAAATGAATTTCGAAAAAGCACGAATTTTGTCAAAGGATCGCAAATAAAACTGCAAATTTCCTAAAAGAATCACGGAAAAAAACTAATTTCGTCGAATGATCGCGAAAAAAACATGAATTTCATCAAAAGGCTACAAAAAACGTGAATTTCGTCAAAGGATCGCGAAAAAAGGCGAATTTCGCCAAAGAATCGCAGAAAAAAGCAAATTTCATCCAAAAAGTGCAGGAAAAAACGAATTTCGTAAAAGCATAGCGGAAAAAGCACAAAATTTGTCAAAAGATCACGAAAAGAATGCAAATTTCGTCAAAGAACCGTGAAAAAAAAAAAAAAACTAATTTCGTCAAAGGATGACGAAAAAATGCAAAATTCGTCAAAACACCGCGAAAAAGGCATGAATTTTGCCAAAGAATAGGAGAAAAAAGGCACATTTTGCCTAAAGATCGCTAAAAAAGCACGAATTTCGTCAAAAAAGGAAATTTTGCCAAATGATCTCGGAAAAAATGAGAATTTCGTCAAAGGTCCGCAATAAAAACTCATCGGTCTCTTTAATGATGATACCTGTGAATGGACCTCTCCTTACAAAATGTGATTCAGTTGTTTCAGAAGCAATGTCCATTATTTCTGTGAACAGAGTGACTGACATTTTGTGAGAAGAGGTCACAATATTAAGGATTGGGCTGTTTCTAAATGCATTGACAAAATAACTGATAAGAATTCACCCTTCTTATCACAGGTTTTTAGCTTTGTTTTTTTTTTAGTCAAAATAATTATTCTGTAATTAATACTTTTTAATTTAAATGGTAATTATTTTAAAACTACTGTTTTTTATTCATACCGGCAAAGTAATATAACACGTTATTTTATTAAACATTAAATTAATTTGCAGAAAGTTTTTGATCCAATATTTATGTGCACGGAAAGTTTTTGGTTTTATACAAGTCTGGATAACTGTATGTTTGCAAGCCAGAGTTAACATAATAGCAACATTAATAATCACTTGTCATTAGGCTTACATTCAAATAAAGATTCATTAAAAACAATAATATCGTTCAGAATCAAAGAAAAAAGGTGGTTGAAAACATCATAGCTTTGGCACAGATGTCATATAAATTATAATATTGGCTCGATTTTTTTCTGACGCCAGTGTCATATACGCACTGGGTACTTAACTGGTGACAAAGTGTCGTTATTTTGCTTGATATGGCAACCCGGATGTTGTTGTTTATTTATTAATACACTGTTTATTTACATTTATTTTCTTTTTTTAAATTATATAAATGTTTTGTTCTATATTTATTAATCAAACTTTTTTTAATTTAATTGTTATTCCCCTTTTTAAAGATATATATGTAACTGGTATTCAAAAACGAAGTTTTCGCCAAATTAGTGTTAGAAAAAAATCATGCCAATGTGGGGCATATATGACATCTGTACCAGGGTTGGGTTTTTGACGTCAAAAACTGGTTTTTGACATGACAAGCGTCAAAAACTGGTTTAAACTGTCATAAACTGGTTTAAACTGTCGAAAACTGGTTTAAACCGTCGAAAACTGCCAAATACTGTGCTGTCCTCTAAAAAAAACCCACTTTTTTAATTTCTCACTATATAAAATTTAATAAAAAATACAAAACAATTTGAAGTAGCTACATTTTCACAGCCTGTCCTGACTAAGATTTTAATGTACAGTATTTTTTTTTCTATCAATATATTACAAAATGGCAGCCAATTAAACAAGACTTTGAAAAAAACCCACTTTTTCCTAAAAATAACTCACATGTAAAAACACTTCTAGAAATCAAAATATTAAACAGCAAAGTTTTTCTTTCATTATTAATTAGTTTTAAAACACAATTCTGCAAAAAAAAGAAAAATAATAATAATATTTTAATAATATTGTAAATTGAAGGATTTACAAATGAAAAATTATAAATGTAATTTTTTGCTTATTTTTTTAAAAAACTAAATAAACACTTAAGTAATTTTAAATGCTTTTATTATTGTAAATGGCATATAAAAACAGGACGAAAAGAAATTTTGACTTCTGTGATATTTTTGATTAAGTTCTAGGGTGGGTTTTTTTTAGGATACATTTTCCTGTGGGTTTTTTTTAGAGGACAGCACTACATGTAACACGCTAAAACATTTTAACAATAGATAAACATTAAATAAGTCAATGATTTATGTGATCTTTTATTGAAATTTAATAATTTTAAAAATATATTATTTGCAATAAAATATTTTTTTTGGGGGGATTTTTCAACCAGAAAAAAATAATTTTGTACAATTAAATAATCCGGATCAATTTTACCCCGCAGCATGCTGCAGCACACCACGCGTTTAGCACATTTATTTACACCCAAAAGATTTTTGAGTTTAGAGTAGTATATGAAGTGTAAGAAAATAGTCTGTCTCTTAATTGATGCTGAGCTAGTAGGACTTGATAGCAAACGCATTGCTAGATGAGCAAGTTTTGAAGCAGACTCAAAAAGCTGTTGCATTTAGTGATACCTTTCCACCAAACAATGAAGTCCTCCCTATAGCACTGAAATAAGAAGACTGGAAAGGAGATTCTTTGGCTTCATACACAATCAGTATGGGTAAGCATACATAAACTCTCTTCGTAGCTCAAGCGCAAGCTGAATCAACTTATACAGCAGTCAACCCTTGCCCCTGATGGTTGGGATGCAAAGTATAAGCCAAACAACGGTATGGTTTCATGATTTGATCCCTTCTATTATGCACTTTTTCAATATGGGCTTACAGGAATTTTCTTTTAGATGACCGAGCCAATTTTGTTCAGTTTTAAAATCGAAAACATTTTTATATATTGAAAGAAAGCATGTTTTAAAAAGATTTTGACTTTAAGATTTTTTTTTTAATTACTTCTCTTATTTTGTAAATGTTTAAAATTAATAATCCAATTTCAATTTTGAATGGAATGGTTATTGCCTAGACTAGAATAACATTGATGCACATTACCTTGTTATATATACAAAAAAATCTACACTTTCCTAAGTTTTTTTCCCCCATAAAAAAAGCTAGCTAATGCTTTAAGCTCTCAAAAGTAAGCGAAATTAAAACGATTTTAAGTAAGAGAAAAAATGTACAGCTAAAATATTACATGTTAAAATATTACATGTAATGTTGTCATGTGTGACATTTAATTTGAATTTTTACAGATCAATTTAGTATTTGAGGTTTTTGACATGACGGTTTAAAATATGGTTTAAACCGACATAAACTGACACATGTCAAAAACCTGCCAACCCTGTAATTATTACTAATACTATATACTAATTATACAATTACAATAATAGTGAATTTTAAATATTACATCTAATGTGTGACATTTAATGTGAAATTTTACCGATCACTGTAAGTATTTGAGGTTTTTGACATGAAGGTTTAAACTGTCAAAAACTGACATGCGTCAAAAACCTGTCAACCCTGATCTGTACCATAGCTTTTGAAGCTGTATAATAAAAAAAAGGAGATTTTGAAACTATTTCTCTGTTATTTATTAAGTTATATTTCTAAAGATTATGTTACCGAAAGTTTATTATCAGTATTGTTATTTTTACAAAACAAACTGCCTGCCCATCACATCTTTTAATTATTATATTAAGACCCCTGTCTCTGCCTGTGAAGACACTCACAAGCTAATGCTAATCCTATGGGGAGGGATTTCTCTAATATTTCGTTTGTATTTCAACATTTTTAAATAATTTTTTTTGCATTGGATAGCCGAGCTCCGTCTCTACATTGCACCTTTTTTACTTTTTCGATTTTGGTCGCATATATTTTTAATAAAGTTACTTTCACTTTCAAAACCGGTTCTGAAAATGAAAGTGTCATTCTAAAAAATATCTGCAACCAAAATCGAAGCCTTAAGCCCAGTACACTCTCCTAGTATGTAGGGGGGAGGGGGGGGGGGAGATGTAAGCCTGATCCCAGTCCGGCCCAAGTCTACTGAAACAATTGAGCCTTAGTTCAGACATCAGACGTGATGTTGCCTGATGCCAACAATCTAGCATCAGCTAATGCAACACATTTATACTTATTATTGTCTTAGATTGGTCCTTTTAAATTTTTATATCAGGCTGGTCCTTCCACTTATTTTTTTTATCAGCTCGCCACAACTCATTAAAATAATTGTCTTTAATCTGCTGGCCTATCTCGTTAGAAATTTTGCCTGGCCAGGTATTGGAGGGAGGGGGCATTCAGATTTCTCATTCAAGACCATAGGTTTAACATTCAACTGAGGAGTTTGCACTCTTACTAATGAGGAGCCTTAAGTTTTTAGGAAACTAGGTAAAAGGGTACTTTTCGGTTATCTAGGCGCCAGTATTATCTATACACATGTAACGTTGCATAAAATTCTTATCACATTAGTGAAAGATTGTACTTTAGCTAACCGAAAAGCACCGATAAAAGTGGCAAGTGCTAATATTCTCAGTTGTACACTGAATGTTCCTTTATTAAATTCTTTGTACATTGAATGTTCCTTTATTAAATTCTCTGTTCTAATATATACCATAATTATATTTATAAATTATACATTAAGATTTAATTATTCAAGTCACATATATATATGTTTTTTAAGCCAGTCTGGACGCATTCCTTTACATTGGGCTGCATCAGGAAGTCAAACAAACATTGTAAACTATCTCTTGCAACAAGGCTCACCTGTGGATGAGGCTGATGATGTAAGTATCTAATTAAGTTACAATTTGTTTGATTGCTTTGTAAAAACACTTTTAATGCTGGCACAAATTATAAGAAAAATCTTTTATAGCACTTGGTTTATTTCTTTTATTTATTTGTATTACTAGATTTTTCAAAAAGTATTTTCTGCCATTTGCTTAAAATTAAGTATTTTAAATTAATTTCATTTATGCGAAGTTCTGTCTAAGAGTAAAACATTTATTTAACCTCTTGGCGATGAGCATCACTTAAATGTGACATGTAGAATGCTATGAGTCCTCAGTTTTTCCTACCAGTAATTTTGAATAGTAACTTTTGCTTTACTTAATCACAGAACTTTTGTTATTAAATTAGGCAAAGATTTCTACTTGCAGTTACTGGTGCTAAAAATTTAAAAATTTGTACAGGACATTTTGCGCAAAGGGGATACAGTACAGGACCCATTATCTGGAAGAACCCGAAATCCAGAAATTTTTTTTTGAAAATTTTCTAAATTTGTAAATTTTTACTAAAATTTTGCAATTTTTGAAATTTTTCGAAAATTTTACAGATTTGTAATTTTTTTTTTTTTTGGTCTGTTGTGTTGCAATGTGTAACCACTAAAATATGTTACATCAGTGATGGGGGAACACGGTTGCCCCCACCCCTTCCCGAAAATAGAAAAATATAATTTTTTTTGTCAAATTTTAGTTTAAAATTTATATTACGATTCGTTTTTTTAAAAAAATCATCAGATATTTCACATTCTCTCTCTCTCTCTCTCACTCCACAAAATATTATGGCTACACAATTGTGTTACTGGAATCAGGGGTGATTCTGAGTAAAAAAAAATTCTGAAATTTACAACAATTTTTTTTTTTAAGCTTACAGAAGAGGAGGAGGGGGGGAGGGCTCCTCTGCACTAATTATGAGTTTTTTCCGCGATCTTTTAACGAAATTCTCGTTTGTACACGATCTTTTGACGAAATTTGCGTTTTTTTTGACGAAATTTGTTTTATTTGCGATCTTTGACAAAATTGCAGTTTTTTTTCCGATCTTATGACAAAATTTGCGGCTTTTTTTGCGATCTTTTGACAAAATTGCTGGGGGCTTTTTCGATCCTATGAAGAAATTTGTGTTTTTTCGTGATTCTTTGACGAATTTTGTGTTTTCCCCGCGATTTTTTTGTCTGAATTCGGGAGGACCCGAAATCCAGAAAATTCCAAAATCCGGAAAGCCTTCGGTCCCGAGGATTCCGGATAATAGGTCCTGTACTGTAGTACTTGCTGTCCCCAAAGCATGTTCTGCAACAAACCTTCATCTGATCATAAATGTTCTGAAAGAGAAAAAAAGAAAAACATGTGGAGATGTTCTTGTATATGTAGAAGTAACATTTCATCTTTTATAGAAATGCAAAAGATGTTTTGTAAAGCACTGACACATACCGGGTGTCCCAAAAAGGACTGACTGATTTTAAAATTCAATAACTTCCAAACGGTGACAGATATTAAAAAAATTCTTGCAGGAGGGTTATGCATAAAGTCAAAAGTTTTTTTACAGTGATTTTCGATTTTAGTTTGAATTACTAAACAATAGATGGCGCTGCGATCAATAGGGCAATTCCACGGTTACTCTTGTTACATTTATGGTGGTGTTTTAACATAGAAATGCATTACTTTTGATGCCATTTTTTTAAATGCACAGAATTTTTTTGCTGTATAATAAAGAAGAATGCCTACTTTTTGTATTTGGGCAAGAAAAACATGATAAACTTTATTAGTTTTATAGACTGAGTCATCTAAAGTATGGTTACTCTTGTTGTCTGAAAAAGACATAAGTTTTTTATTCCTCTACATTAATGACTATTTTATCTAAACTACATACCAAAATCTTCAAATTTAAAATTATTTCAAAAAAGGAATGATTACTTATTAAATGACAGCCATCTAAAAGTTTTAAATTCTAATATATTATTTAAAATTGGAAAAAAAAAAAGGTTACTCTTGTTACAAAAAAATGGTTACTCTTGTTACATTCCCCTTTAAAGATTTGGTAAGAAAGTTATAAGGCACATTATGAGTACAAATAATTATATAATAATGCATTTATTAAATTTTATCAAAGGAAAAATGATTTCTAGAGTTTACAAGTGATGGTAAACTCAATATTTTTACAATTTATACCGCCCCCCTGGTGGTAAACATTGAAACTAAAATATATATGGCTATGGTGCATAATATGAAAGTGTGGTCAAAGAAGTGTCGGCTAAAGTTTGAAAAGGGTGAAGGTTAGAAAAGTTGCTAAAAATACAGAAGTTAGAGCCCAGACGGGTAAATAACGTACGATTTTTTGAAATTTTTATGATTTTTCGTATGATCGCAAGTGTTCTGCTAGAAGTATGCAAAATTTCACATCTCCAATTTAATTAGAGGCTGAGTTAGGAAAATTACTTAAAATACACAATCAGAGCACAGGGGGGTAAATATAAGACTTTTTCAAAATTTTATGATTTGTCGTTTGATGTGAGGTGTTCAGCTATAAGCAGGGCTGCAGATTAAGAGTCAGGCTTACTTTGAGCGAAAGAGTCAGAGTCGGATCTGTTAAAATTCCCGGAGTCAGAGTCGTCCATTTTACAAGCAGATCTGCGTTGTCAGAGTCAGGCCCATTTTTGAGCAAAAGAGTTGGAGTCAGATCCTGTTAAAATTTCTAGAGTCGGAGTCATCCATACTTCCCACCGACTCTGCAGCCCTGGCTATAAGTATCCAAAATTTTAAGTCTTCAACTTAATTAGGAGCTCAGTTTAAAAAAAAGCTCAAAATGCACAAGTTAGAGCCCAGAGGGGTAAATATAAGACTTCTTCAAAATTTTAAGAGTTGTCGTTTGATGTGAGGTGTTCAGCTATAAGAATCCAAAATTTCAAGTCTTCAACTTAATTAGGGGCTCAGTTAGAAAAAATAAGCTTAAAATGCACAAGTTAGAGCCCAGAGGGATAAATATACGACTTTTTCAAAATTTTATGATTTGTCGTTTGATGTGAGGTGTTCAGCTATAAGAATCTAAAATTTCAAGTTTCCAACATATATAGTTTCTGAGAACGGGCTCTGTGACGAACGGACGGACAGACAGACAGAGGACTGAGACGAATAGGGTTTCATCAGATGAACGAAACCATAAATACTTAACTGCTTTATAAACCTTGGTATCTTCTAAATTTGCTTGTTCTTAACATGTAGAATTATTAAAAATATTTACTATGAGTAAAAAAAAAAAAAAAAAAAAATCCTGGCATTCTATAGAACAAGAACATGTTAATTTGTTCCTTAATTTATGCTGAGTTGAGTTGTTTATATGCCAAACTTCTGTTTAACAGTTTATAATAGCTTCAAGTTTCATGTAGCTATTACAGGTAATGTTGAAATGATGAAAAAATTGGTTAAAATCATTTAATAAATTAAGAAAGTTGTGGTTACTCTTGTTACAAAGAATCTAAAGTTACTCTTGTTACAAAATGAAATTTAAAGTAATAAGTCATAATTTTCATAAATTAATATCATACTGTTGAAGATTGCACAAATAACAGATAAGCAACACATCTATATGGATAATTGTGATTTTAATTTATTTTTTTCTCCTTAGGATAAACTTTTATATGTTTTTGGTTACTCTTGTTACATGTAAAAGAACAAATTTAATTAACCTTTTTAATTAAAATATTATGTATATATATATTTTTTTTAAATATTAACTAATAAAAAGATACTTACTACTACTGTAGAAAATAAAACTGTAGCAAAACAAACAAAACTATTATGATTGATTGGCATTTGAAATAGTATGAAATTCAGGCATATTTGCTGCTAAAAAAAATGTTATTTTGTAACCCATTTACAAAAAAAAATACATATAAATATAGAAAAATACCTCAATTTTATTTTTCTTTGGACTTTTTACTAAAAAAAGATATATAATACACCTATGTCTTAAGAAGAAAAAAAAACGTTCATGATGTCCTACTTTGCATGGAATTGCCCAATAGAGGCTAAATTCAGGCTCGATTTTTGGTACTTCGTGGCCTGGATAATACATTTCCATCTCCTTTTTCTGCATGGAACAACAGAAAGGACAAAAAATCGAGCCTGTATTTAGCGACTATTGCTTACAGCGCCATCTATTGTTTGTAATTCGAACTAAAATCGAAAATCACTGTAATAAAACTTTTGACCTCATGCATAACCCTCCTGCAAGAATTTTTTTAATATCTGTCACCGTTTGGAAGTTATTGAATTTTAAAATCAGTCAGTCCTTTTTGGGACACCCGGTACTTTGTAATAAGATTGATTTATAAAAACATGCCTTTGAAAAAGAATTTACAGTGCTGGCAGTTACTTTCGAACCGTCATGAGATATCTTTCTTATGGAGGAAATGTCTTTGGAAATTTGTCCATGCAAAGCTATAAGTCCAGCTTTTAGAAGTTTTCTAACAGATTTATGTGCAGGTGGAGATCATGCACTCTTTTTTTCATTACTGAATGCATGTTTTTCAACAGGCTATGAGTAAAGTTTGTTGGAGTTAACTCCACTGCACCATGTGATTTCTAATTTTTGATTTGATTGCCATGATCTGCAAGTAAGTAATGAATTTAATGTTGACCCTGGAAAGGCCGCTGGGTGGAATTTTTTTAAAAAGGCACACTGTTCTCAAAAGGTCAGTCACTCTTGAATTCTGTTCAAAAGACATATTTTCAACTGGTTTGTTTTGAACTCCCATCCATAAGTAGAATTTTGGGATATTTTCTCGAGACTGATCGACAAATTTTATGCTTTTCTTCCAAGACCAACTGAATTTTATGATTTTCCTCTGAACAACGGAAAAATTTAACTACATTTTGAGATTTTTGACTCGATGGACTGATGACTTTTGAGATTTTTCTTTGGGACTGATCAACGAATTTTAAGATTTTCTCCCCAATTGACTGATGAATTTTGTGATTTTTTTCAGCAATTGATCGACAGACTTAGCAATATTTTAAAGATTTTTCCCGTAATCAACTGGTGAATTTGGACTGGATAATCGATCGACAAATTTTGCTATCTTTTTCATGACGGACTGAATTTTACGATTTCCCCCTGATCAACTGATGAACTTCACAATTTTATCTCGCAACCGATTGACGAGTTGTGTTATATTTTTTAGGTTTTTCCCTCGTCGATTGATCAATTTCGTGATGTTTTTTCCCGCAACTGATTGAAGAAATTTTCCACGACCAACTGACAAATTTCACAATTTTTAAGATTTCTCCCTCGATCAACTGACCAATTTTGAGATTTTCCCTTCTACTGATTAATAAATTTTGTGGCTTTTTCCTGTGACAGATTGGCAAAAATCACAGGGTTTTTTCCGTGACAGATCGATGAATTTTGCATTTTTTTTTCCGCAGCCAGTGAAAGAAGTTCATGATTTTTTTTTCAATGATCAACTGATGAATTTCACAATTTTTTTCGTGATAGATTGACAAATTTTGCAATAATTTTTAAGATTTTTCCCTTGATTAATTGGGGAATTTCGCGATATTTTCCTTCTAGCAATTAGCAAATTTTGCGACTTTTTCTTGTAACAGATTAGCAAAAATCGTGCTTTTTTTCTGAGACTGATTGATGAATTTTACATTTTCTTTCGCAGTCGGCAGAAAAATTTCATGATTTTATTACATGATCGATTGACAAATTTTGTGTCAGTCGACCTGTGACCAATTGTTGAATTTCGTAATTTTTTAAATAAACAATTAACGAATTTAGTGATACTTTTCCGAAGGTCAAATGACAAACTTTGTGCTTTTTTCCAAGAACTGAATATGAGAATTTAAAATGTTCTGCAGAGAAGCTCATTGTTCTGCGATGTATGTCGCACTTTTAAGCATATTCTGCTTTGGGGCTTACTGTTCAATCTGTTAATAAATTTCACAGACTTTCTATATATAAGTATTGTTTTGCTTGAAATATGTAAAGATAATTGAAGGTTTCACACCCTTAAATTAACAACTATTATAAATTATAAATATACTAAATTAACAATTTTAGAGCTAAAATAAGTTTTTTTTTTGTTGTTGTTGTTTTTATCACACTATTTTTTAGAATATTACAATAGAGAAAATAAATCTTACAATCAGAAACAATAATATTCTTTTAAAATAATTCTTTTACAATTCTAAGATTTAAAACAAAAATATTATTATTATGCTGTGTGTTTATTTGTTTAAATTTTGAAAATACTCCTATACCTGTTTTAATTTCAATGCAGATTTTTTTAATTTATAACTGCAAATATGCAAACAAATATGCCAATATATAAAGCTTTATCTCTTTTGCAGACAAACTGGACTCCTCTCATGATTGCATCATCAGTAGGCAGAGCAGATATAGTGACTGCATTGATCAGTAGAGGAGCTGATGTCAATGCAATTAATCAGACTGGCCAGACATCCTTGCATTATGCAGCTTCAAAAAACAGAGATGATGTGAGTATGTGCATTTTAAACTGCAGAATGCCTCTTGTCTCTTTCTAGCAAATATGGGTTTCTTTTAATTGATAAATTTAGCACAATGTGTAGTGTATAAATGTCATGCTCTTATGTGTACTAAAAAACTATTAACAAATACATAAACCAAAGTTGAAAATCAGTAGTCAAATTCCAAAAAAGTTAGTCAAAATCTTCATTTTTTTGTTATTCTAGAAAGCTTTGAAACTTTAAGTTATTGATTGGTCACAAATGGGGCCAGTTGACATGGGATTCAATTTTATGAGTCCATTTCATGACATCTATTTGATTTATTTGAAATTTTAGATGTACAGCATTTATAGCACCCACATCCAAAATGCCAAACAATTATTTCGAATATGAAATAATCATTTACAAAATATTTCACCAAAATGGAATTTTTATTGTTCGTTTTAGATTTTTTTGTCTTTGATATGGTGACAAATGCTTAGTCCCTGATGTGTTTTTTAAAAAGGCTATATTTTGTATCTTTAGGAAACTTATAACAGATGTTTTCTTTTTTTAGTTGCACAAACAAAAATTCTTGCTGCATTTTGCATACTATTTGGAGTTTTCCTGGAATAAATGTTCTGTTATGAATGTTATGTTGTGGCTTAATTTCATCCTCACACATTACAGACAACCATTAAAAGATATGAAATTATGCAAGAAATATATGAATGACTAGAAGAAGAAAGTTTCAAAACAAATTTGAAAATATCATGAGCATGAAACTTCATTAGTAATATATATATTTTTAATTAACATTTCTTTGTTAGATGAAAAAATACTAACAATAAAGCACCATATAAATATTCTAAATTAAATATGTTTTGTGTATAAATGAATTATTTGGCTCTCATATTTGTGCATTGTAATTATACTTTAACTTAAATAGCATTTAACTAATTAGTTTTGCAATGCTAATTATCTATGCTTCTTTTGTTTTCAAGAAAGTCACTAACTGTGATTGGATTAAATTAATATGGCACTATAAAAATTCTATAACTATTTACCATTTATGTGCAGGGCTGTAGTGAAGAGTATATGGTGGTATATGACATATGCCTTCTTCATTTTTTACAGAAACATCATACCCAAGTGGCATAGCGCTTGTCTTGCCTTAACCCATTAAAGACTAGTGTTACCATATGGTCACAGGGTTCTTAGCATCATGAAAAGTCAGGGAAATTTCAAAATATATAGGAAAAGTCAGGGAATTTACAAATATTTTCTAAAAAATCGTGGAGAAAAAATGAAATGGAATTCATCAAACGATTGCTAAAAAAAAGAAATTCAAGAACGATCGCAGAAAAAAATCGCTAATATTGACAAAGGATTGTGAAAATAAGTAGCAAATTTCGTTGTATGCCCATTTGGTCAGGGAATTTTTTGAGATTTGGTCAGGGAATTTGCCAGTCATGTTTTGCTGGGAACCCTTGGTCACAATATAGTTGACAATACGTTCGTTGTTTCCATACCGGTAATTCAGAGGAGAAATATTTTCTTTCTTTGGTGACAGTAACTCTGCGATAAAGTAATATGAAAATAGCTATCCTAAAAAAAGTGGTGTGAAAAGCAAAATTTCTATTTTAAAGAAAAAAGTAATTCTGCCGGTAATAAGTTAAGGGATGCTAGAAATATTTGTGAAAAAATGTTTAGGGTATATTTAGGGTAGGATTGTATAGGAAAAGAACCATATGGATTATTTATTTTACATTTAATATTTTTATATCAGTATTTTCTTATGATTATTTATTTTGATATATACAAAATTACTACACATTTTGTTCAATTAGATTTAATAGAAGGCATTTCGATGCATTGGGAATTTAACTAAAATTAGAAAAGTAAAATCATGACTGAATTTCAAGTGATTGAGTTTGTTAATTCATGATGATGAGTTCAGAAGAATGGCCTAAGAGATAATTGTTTTAGAAAAAGGTTGTTCTAAGTATTAAATCTCTTAACTTATTTTATTTTAGTGTGTATAGCTTGTAGATCAGTAAACTAATTTATAATAACTTTTTTAAGGGAATGTAGCCCATATATAATATAATACATCAGGAAACTATCTAGAGCATAAATAGACCGATGCAATTTAATATAACAGCACTGAATCCTTTCTAATATATTAAAAGGTATAATATAATCATTTAATGGGCTCACCTTCCAAAAAAAGAAAATGAATAAATAATTTTTAAATAGTTTATTAATTAAACAAACAAACAAAATAATATTTATGAGGGAAATAGAAAGAAATAAAAGAAAAATATTAATAAATAATTTATAAAAAGAAAAACAGTGAAATTAACAATTAAGATAATTCTTATAGTAACTGAATTAATAAAAACATAAAAGCAACTTATGATAAGTGCAGTAGAACCTTGATTATCCGAAGTAATTGGGACCGAACATCTTTTGGAAAATCGAAATTTTCAGATAATCGAGAATGCTTCAATTTTAAGATTAAGGAGAGATATATGCAATATTTCTTATTATGGTAACAAGTGCTTATACACATTATTATTAATAAAAATAAAGCGATAGCAAAATAGAAACAAGAATAAATTACCTGAATTTTAATTTTGAAATTAAGTACTTTTTACATACATCACAAGGGTTTGAAAAAATGTTTTCTTTGTCACAGTTTCGATTGCCTTTGCTTTTAAATTCTATCACGGAGTTTTTTAATATTATTAGTTCACCAGTATCACAGTCTTTCTTCTGCTCCAACCATGCCAAACCTTTTGAAAAACATTCAAAAGCTTCAGAATTGCTAATTTGTTCATTTTCTTCGTTCCACTCCGCAGCTTACAGGAGCTCAAGTTAAATTCAAAGGAACTCTGAGAAAGGGGATCGAAAATATTTATATGTATTCGTAGTTTGGAAAAGACCGCTTGTACACAAGGAATAAGGTAGTTTATAAAAAAAGGTTTCAAAATGGATTTTGCACACAAGAAGCGATAGTAAAAAAATAAATAAAAGTTTTAAAAATGAATTTCGGTTAACAAAGAGTTTCGGATAAAAGAGGTTCTACTGTAGTTAAATATAAAACAATCTTCAGTGTATGCTGTATTCTGTACTTCTATTTTTCAGCAAATTTATTGATACATCTTTCAATAAACACAGGATTGTCTTAGACCGTAAATGAGAAATATCTTCTCTATGTGCTAGACAGTTTGCAAAACAAATAAATACTTTTCAACTGCTAGAGTGATATAATTACTAAGTTTGTTGTTGTTCATAAAATATCTTAAGAAATAATTTATTATCTTTAAATCACTTAGAGTTTCATCTGGATTTTATTTCTTTTATTCCTTCAATTTTTATTAATTCATTTAAAAGTTCCCTAAAGTTTTACCATTTATTATCTTATTCATCAAACAGTAAACAACAGTGTTGAATTCAGACATTTTTCTCTGGGAGGGGTTTTTGCAGCTTTTTGTTTTTGCAAATCTTTTCCTTAAAAAAAAAATCCAGTCATCAGGGTTGTAGTGGAGGGTATACGGGCGTATATGCCGTATACCTTCTGTATTTTTTAAAGAAGCTCCGTATACCTTCTGTTTCTCAAATAAAGTGCTAGCATATACCTTATCCATGAACGTTCATGACTCTAGCATATATTCTCTGCTTTTTTTTATGACTACAACACTGCCAGTCATCATCTGTCATACCAGGATATTTGCCAAGAACGATTGCCATTTTTTTTCTAGTTAATTGTTTAAATAAGGTTTTGGCTTCTTGGATTTTAAACAACATAATTTTTATACTGTAATATTACACCTAGGAGTAGACTTGCAAAAGAAACCCAGAAATTCTGAAACAGGATACTAAACTTTTGAATTTTAGAAATATTGACTGGAAACAAAACTTAACTCTGTATTTATTTTCGTTCCTTTTCAATACAAATAACATTTTTCTGTACAAGATTTTTATTTTATTTTATTAAAATCATTCAGAATTAAAATGTACATAATTTAAGTGTGTGTTTTAATCTTTTTGTTTGTGGCATGTTTAAAAAAGAAACACTAATATTATATTAACTAAATTTTATAATGTGTCTGCCTAATGAAGTAATTTAAATCATTTATTAAAGTTAAAAAACACATTTTTTAAACAAGTAATGATAAACATTTTTCTATTATTTAAAAAAATAATAGGTTAATTGATAGAAACAAACATTTAAGAGTATAAAGAAGAAATAAACACACAAAAAACTTGTTGTAACTTTCCAGGGCTAAAAGGACTATCTCTTTTATCTAATTTTTGGGAAAAGGTCTGGTTTTTTGGGTATATTTAATTTGTGGGTATAAATAACGACATACTTGTAAGATATGTGGTTTTGTCTATTGTTATGTTACAAAGTTTTCTGCCTAATGTGTATCCTGATTTCAGGATTTTTTTAAATCTTTTTTTCTGCAGCTATTAAAATAAAGCTATATAGCACTATAATTTTTTTGAAAGTATCTTCTTTAGTAATTTAATATTTACAAGAATTTTGAGTATATTTTATTAGCCATAATCAAAACTTATAAAAATCTTAATCATACCTCTCACTCTCTTTTTTTTTTCTTTTATATAATTTCTGGATCTCTCTAGGCTGTAACCACTATATGTTGTTTTTCCTCTTGTTATGTTACAGGGTTTTTTGCTCAATGTGCATCCCGATTTTTTTTTTTTTTGGGGGGGGGGGGGAATTCTGCAACTGTTAAAAGAAAGCTATACTGTAGTATAATTTTTTTAAATCTCTTCTTTTGGTCAACCTTTCATCCCTTCGAGGTCGATAAAATGAGTACCAAGCTTGCTTGGGAACTAAACATTGAGGGTCTTGCGTTAGGCTGGCCACTTGACCAGCACACATGCTGTATAGTACTTTGGGGTGTAGCGTCAAGTAAGCAGGTTTGGGCACTGTAGTCCCTGTTCTTTCATGGATTGTATAGCCACAGGTTTAGTTTAGTGTATCTTCTTTAGTAATTTAACATTTGTAAGATTTTTTAGTAAGTTTTATTGGTCACAATCAAAACTTAACATAAAAATTTTAATCATACCCTCCCCCCTCTCTCTCTGCCTTTCTCTCTTTTTTTTATATTGTTTATATAATTTTTGGATCTCTTTAAGGTTGTAACCACTATATGTGTGTTCATATATTAATTATAGCTTTTAAAATAAAAATGTACTGATTACATGTATTTTTATTTTTAAGTAATTTTAGTAAAACACCCTTAATATGAACGTTACTTGCTTTCCCCTTTCATCCCCCACTTAATTTCAGTATTGATTTTTACGTAGCATCAATATGAAAATTTTCAGCTTTAAATAGAATTCTGAATCAATCCTATTACAGATGCATAATCAGAATTTCATTCCTTTTTGTTTCTCCTGTTTTTTTTTTTTTTTTTCATATGAAGAACTTAAGACTATCATTGTTGCCAGAACTTATTTATATATTAAATATTTGTTTAAACTAATTTTCATACACTAGACAGACTTGACTACATTAAACAGAGAAATTAAATTAAAAAAATATATAAAAACATTTAATTAAAAACAAAAATATATACAAAATTAGACATTTCGCTGTGCAACGTACAGTCAGCAACAGCAGAATATCGAAACATGTCCTGGACACAGTTAAAGTTAGTCTTTCAAAAACACAAAATATTCCATTGGGATCGTACCAAATTTGTATCCGCTCAATGAATCTGGTACGATCTTGATTAATTTTATATATATTTTTGTTTTTAATTAAATGCTTTTATATATTTTTGTTAATTTAATTTCTCTGTTTAATATAGTCAAGTCTGTCTAGTGTATGAAAATTAGTTTAAAGATTTTAATTCAGATGTTAAAAATGTATGTGTATCTTAAGTATAAATATTTGTTTTTAAATTCTGCAGATTGCAAGAATTCTCTTGGATAACCATGCCAACATCAACGCTGCTGATAATATGGGAAGTACGCCTCTTCATCGTGCTGCTTCAAAAGGAAATATAAAGATATTAAAGCTTTTCTTAGATGAATATAGCAATCAATTGGATCTTAACCAAAAAGATTCTGTTGGAAACACACCTTTGTATGTCCTGATTTCTTTTTTGAATGTTACATATTGTTCAATCGAATTTTTGTTGACAAAAATTATTTATTCTTGCTTATTTTTACCTCAATAGACAGTGTTTTTAAACATACTCTATATAGCCATTAATCACCTAACACTTTCAATTTTATTCATTTTGTCAAATATTTAAAAATATACTTGTCGGATTTTTCTGGAACTCCAGGATTATGAAGCATATGCTTGTCTTCATAGTTATTAATGGCGATTTGATCAGAAGGACAATTAGGGGGCTAGCAAAAAATCAAAGAAAAATAATATTTGTGATCACCCTAAAATGCACGAAATGATCTATCGTTCTAGCTTACAAATATGTGGATATTGTCAATATTTGTATTAATTTGTGTAAGAATAGCTCGTATATTCACGGAGATATAACGATTTTAAGTTCAAAAAATTCTTGCATATCATGTTTTTTGTTTATATCATGCAGTGTTATCTACCAAATTTAACGCCAGTTTCAGAAAATCTCACAAAATTTAGTAGAAATAATATAATGCAATTGAAATGTAAATATATTCAAAATTTGATGAAATATAAGTAGCTGTATGAAATATTTTTTATCTGCGCATGCGCACACGATAAAACATTTTTTATTTTTTTTTCCATGATTTAATAATCAAATCTATGGAGCAGCTCATAAAAAAAAAGCCAGTCAAATATCGTGAAAATTCAGAAAGATATCAGCGATATGGTGAGCTGATTTTTAGTTACTCATTAAAAGCTGCTGAATGATAAGGGATTATCCGCAAATTGTCATTTTTTATTAATTGGCTTTCAGCAAAAGAGTTTGTATTTAATGAGTGTCAACGAGTAGATTTAGTAGAAAGGCTTGGATTTTGATACTTCTTTGGTCCTTGGACTAGGCAAGTTCCGGTGGTTTTCCAAGAACTGATGCATCAATAACAAATGAAAAAAAAAAAAAATGCAATTTAACAAATTACAACGACAATTTGGAAAATGATTTTTTCAAAGACTAAAATTTAAGACATAAAAAATAGCACGGAGTTGATCATACATTACGTACACCATGAATTAAACATTAATAGTGTTATTACATGTAAAAATTGCAAGCGACGAAAATCGCCTGCGACTCGTACGTATTATCCACCTGAAACTTATGTATTATCCAAACATTTCATTGGCTGTTCGGGAAAATGCTTTTCCATCGTCAGATTTCCAAGAAATCTGACAACCCATTTTAAACAAAATTTCATTCTTAAACTTCTAAACATTCCGCAATATCACTTTTTACACCGTCGTATAGAGAAAAAAATGTACTTTTAAATGCAATTTGTTTGAAAGCTATATCTCAATTTGTTTCTGAGTTATTAATTTTTTTTGTAGTTTTTATTACTTTTTTGTCATAGTGGCAACAGATCTCTGTTGGAAGTAAAGGGAAATACATACTACTGTATAGTATACTACCAATCAGAAGACGAATAAAATGCGGATTAAACCAATAAAAAGCTTCAGATATGCTTTTGATTTCCCATCCTGACGAGAACAATAACCATTTTTCCAAATGGTTAATAAAAAAAAAAAAAAAAAATTTTAAACGAGAATTTATTGAAAACCCCTTATCATTTAGTTGTTTTTAGAGAAATACTAAAAATCAACTCACTCTATCGCCGACATCTTTCTGAATTTTCACAATATTTGACTGGCTTTTTTTTTTATGAGTTGCTCCATTGAGTTGACTATCAAATCATGAAAAAAAAAATTTTATTGTGCATGCATGCGCAGATAAAAAATATTTCATCAAATATTTATTATATTTACATTCCAATTGCATTATATTATTTCTACTACATTTTGTCAAAATTTCTGAAAGTGGCATTAAATTTGGTTAAAAAAACCCCTGCATGATAACAAAAAACATTCAAGAATTTTTTTAACTTAAAAAAAAATCGATATATCTCCATGAATATACTTTCTATTCTTCCACAAATGAATACATATATTGTACAATATCCATATTCGTAAGCTATAGTGATAGATCATTTCATACATTTTATTTTACAGGGTGATCTCAAACATTATTATTTTTCTTTGATTTTTTGTTTGCCCCTAATTGTCCTTCTGATCATATCGCCATTGAAAAATATGAAGTCAAACATATTCTTCATAATCCTGAAGTTTCAGAAAAATCCGACAAGTATATCTTTAAATATTCAACAAAGTACCTAAAATTGAAAGTGTCTGGTAGAGGTCTACACGGGCCGAAATTTCCAGGGCCCGGCCCAGTCCGTTTACATTTTTACAGTTCTCGGCCCGTTCAAAAATCACTGAAAACAGGCCCGGTCCGACACCATTTCTACAAAAAAAAAAAAAAATCCGTTTTTTCTCAACATACAATTAAGATTCTTTTAATGAATACTACATACATATTTATGGGAACATTTTACAGTATGTTTTAGATTACTATGATGTTCGCAAAACAGAAAACACACAATAGTAAACATTAACGATTATTTACAGTGTTTTAGTCATAGTGTCTACAGACATTTCAAAATTCAAACAACGATTCATTAAAAGATTAATGTAGTTCAGAATAAAAGATTAAAAACATGATAACTTTTGAAGCTGTATAATAAAAAGTAGATTTGTGAAAATATTTTTCTCATTTTTAAGGCTTTTCTCAAATCCAAAGGAGCTGCATTTCGACACATTTATGAATTCATTTCTTTTTGGAAATGCATAAGATTGGCAGGTATTCTTATGTAGAAGCTATGTAGATGTCATTTTTTTTTTCATTGTTAAAAGCAATATATCTTTCTGAAAATACTGCCAAAGTTAGCGTTTTGAATCGAATTTCCGGAAGCGATAGCACAGGAAAGGAGCAGAACATACAGTCACGTGACAAGAATCTCTGTTATCTCTGTAAGTAATTTATCAAATATGGAAAAAGCTATTCGTTTCCAAATGCCTTCAATAGTCAAGCCTGTCAATTTTATGCCTTTATAGTTAAAAATGAGTCAGAAAATGTGTCTGAAAGTTTCACATTGTTGAGCAGTGAATATGAGAACCACCTTAAGGTATATTTCCAAAGATACTGTTAAGAGAAATTCATTATCACTGCTAATACTAAAAAACATAATGACTGTCCTACACATCCTGAGATCGATTAAGACCAGTTCCGTCCCGGCACGAATCTGCTGAAAAAAATTAAACTCTGAATCGGACATCTTGTAACTGTACGATACCGATCTCTTTGAAAGACATGTTACATTTCTGTATTGATGTTGTTAAACTCACATCAGCTCGTGACGCACGTTTATACATCTCGTGAAAATCATATTCATTGAAAATGGCTCGTATTTTATCTGCTTCGCGTGAATTCTTATATCGGGCTGACAGGCCCAAATAATTTTTTTATCGGCCCAGCCCTGCAGGCCCGTTCAATCTTTTCGCCAGCCCGTTGAAAAAAATTGTCCTAATTCTGCCGGCCCGGCCCGTTTGAAAATTCACCTTCATTCCGCGGGTCAAGCCCGGGCCCGTGCAGACCTCTAGTGTCTGGTGATTAATGGCTATATAGTGCATTTTAATGTAAACATTTTATTACTCTTAAAAAATATTTTTTAATTTATTAAAGCTAAATGTTTTGTTTTTTATATATTAAAAGTATTTTTCAATCCAAATAGTTTTAAAATTCTATATATTTTAACTACAGTAGAAACTTTATTTTATGTTTTTCTCTGGACTCACCCAGTGAAGAAAACCTTATGACAAATATAAAATCTGGGAAAGGGATAAACTATTCAAAATTTGTAATTTAAAGGAAATGTAAACGCAGACTCACCTTGTTTGCTCTGAAAAACTTATTTCATTTAAAGAAAATCTGTTATCTTGGCTTGTTTTTATTAAGAGTAACAATTTCATATTCGATAGAACCTCAATTTTATATTTACCATTAGACCAACAAGGGAAATCTATATATATAAAAGAAAGTCTGGATTTTGTATTAATCAACACGCAGCTGAAACTACTGAACCTAAAATCTTGAAAATCGGGGTAAAAATACATCTTATGATATAGAGTGCCGCTAAGAAAGGATTTTCCAAAATTCCTCCCCTAAGGAGGGTAAAAAGAGAACGAACTTTTAAAAAATTCCTTAAAAATCTGATTTTATAGTTATTTTTCAACTGATAACATATTTTGATGTATTTTTGTATGCTGAATCGTATGGTACTAACTAAATTCTTTTAAGCCCAATAGTTCGAGAGATATTTTATATTTTTCTAATTTGGCACTATCTTTGGCGCCAAAACCTGAATTTTTCAAGTGATAATTTCTAAAAACTCATTCTTTTCATTCTGTTACTATAGCAAGGGAAAAAATTCAAATTGAATAATTTTTTAACCAATCCTTTTGGTTAAATAAAAACAACTTCGTCAATTAGAAAAAAAATTTCAAACGCTTCAAAAACTAAAACTAAATAATAAAAAAAAACTGTGGTACTTTTTCGTTCTAATTTTCGTCGGGATACCATGCCAAAATGTATGGTATTGCGTCATTTATTTCAACCCTAATCGTGCAAACGATTTTTATTGCAAACCGTGCCACACATTAACATTTGCTAATTGTTGAACGTGTTTATTTTTATGCAGGCATTTTTAATGATGGAATTTATTTTATTCCATCATAATCTCGCAAAACTTTTTAATTTGTTATTTTTTGAATAGGAAATATTTATTACTGATACTGATATAGATTTTACCATTTCGCAGTTATCTAATGATGAGGAAGCTTCAATAAAATTATTTCAGAAGTTAGGAATTATACATATAAAAATGTTTTGTTCAAAAATACATGAATGTCTTCATTGAAAGAATGAAATGTCTACTGCAATGTGAGACATACATATTACGTACGCCATGCCTCAGTAGTAAAAGACATTTACAATTTCAAGACTGCAGTTTAAATTGACTATATTTTATTACTTGCAATATATTTATTTATTCTTATATTTTAAGTATCTATTTTGGTACCCGTCGACCAATTTTGACAAATTATATAAATCACCAAATTATACAAATTGACATAATTTTTATTTTAAATAACGAAACAATAAATAAATTAGTATAACATTAATAAAAATAAATTTAAAACGTTGAAATAAAAATCACCTGATGACGTAAATACGTGTAACTTGCTTAAAGTCAAGTGAATGTGACATTTACGATCAACCATTATTGGCATTTAATCTTATAGTTTTGCAATAGATTTTTGGTCGACGGGATAACCAAGTAGTACCATTTTTTTTATTGATTTAAAAAAATGGTAGGTCAAAGTCTGTAATTTTCAAAAGTTATATTTTTAAATGCTCATTTTTTTTATCAACAAAATTATTATTATTTTTTTCAAATGTATCATTTCATTTTTGTGCCAATTATTACACTTGGTGACAATGGTGTTGGCATAACAGGGAAATACCAAAACAGTTACTGATTTTATTTCAAATGTAAAGAAAAAAGGTTTAATGAGCAATAAATATTGTAAATATGACTATTACTCAGATTCTACTGAACAGAATTTTGTAGAACTTACACTGTTAAATAGTAAATTTGGTTTATAAATGGTTTAATGTAAAAACCATCATTCTAAGTTGCTACGGGAGTTCTAAAATTAGGTGAACTCGATTATGAAAGATTTCAAGTCAACTAATTAAATGCACAGTAAATTAGATAATATTTCAAGGATTTTTTCAATATTTATCATATTATTCTGTGTTGTTTAGTTACGGAGCTATGCGGAAAAAGTTCTCAGAGGTACAGTAAAGAAAATTGGAAAATATACGCTACAGAGATAGGGTATACTAGAGAATATATATGCTATAATTATGGAAGTTGAGCTGAGTTCCTTAAAAAATTCAGTGATGCAATATATATCTACCCCTACCTCCCAGAGAGTTCTATAATCAGGTTAAAGCGATTATGAAAGTTATATTTAACTATCTCAATATATGTATAATGCAAAGGGAAATTTCATTCTTGCCGCTTATATCTTGAGTTCTGCTGAATAGATTTTGACGGGACTTACATTGTTAGTTAGATAATTTTTCAGAAAAGATGTTAGTATAAAACATAACGTTCTACGTTGCTTAGTTAAATAATTATGGGAAAAGTTCTAAATCAGATGAACCCAATTTTGAAACATTTGCTTTTTTTAAAGGTTCCACTGAATGAATTTTTATAGGATTTAAACTGTTAATTAGATCATTTTTAGGGAAGGTTTCGGTATATTTTCCAGTTTAAAAGATTCTGCTAAGTGGATTTCGATGCAACTTGATCGGTTAGTTAATTTTTCAGTGAATGTTTTAGTATAAAGCACATATCATTTGCTGTTGCTTGGTTGTTAGGTTGCTTGATTGTAGCATTATAGATGAAAGTTCTAGAATCAGGCGAACCCAATTATTATGAACGATCAGCCTTTTCAATAAGTCCAATTAACAGATTCTGATGAGACTTGCATTAATAATTTTTCATGAACGCTTTTAGTATATTACATATTGTTCTATTGTTCTTTACCGAATCCTACACTAACAGATCAATTAAAGAAATTGGTCCTTAACAGTCTAAATTTTGTATGACTCAATAAAAGGTATAATAGCGTAATGACATTCATATTGCTTTCAGCAATTCGGTTGGATACACCAGGTAAATGTCCATATTGCTTTAAAACGCATGATCATATTCACAGATATATTTTGTTTCATTCAAGATTTCTTTAGAAAAACCGACCAGCGTAGCGAGCAAAGGCGGCTAGTAAAACCATAAAACTGAGTTAGTAAAAAAATATATTGAAATTTAGAAAGAAAGAAATGCCTTAACTATTTAAAACTATTGTTTTAAATATTACAGGCACAAGTATGGGATTGATACAGGTGTATAATATTTAAGACAATTGCTTGTGTTTTAAATGGTCTGCGATTTCAGTTTGTTTGTTGTTTTTATCTCTAACTTCATAAAGAACATCTTCAATATTGCACAAACTTTAAAGATGGGGTTCTTGGGAGTCTTATCTTAAGAGAAATATTCTAACAGTTTTAGTCAATTTAAAGCGTCAGTGAGTGGTGAGACAATCTGTAAAGTCCTGAACAGTGATGAATAGTTGATTCAGTATTCGGTGGTTCGGCATGTAAACCGAATATTTGGCCGAATAATTGCGATAAGTATTTTCTTAGAAATAGAAGAATTCTCTTTTACTTAGCAGTAGAATAGGCTAAACAATGAGTTTCAATGTTATGTGCATGAGTGTTCAGAGTTCAGCTGCACTACAAAAAACGTGTCAAAACCATTTATAATTTAAAAAAAAAACTTTTTCCTTCCTAAAATAGTCTACATAGGTGTGAAATCAAAATAACTGTCTACAACAGAGAAAAAAAAAAGTAAGGACCATCTGCATCTTTCCCTTATCATTTAATTTTATTTACTTCTACATTAGTTTTTTTTTTTTTAAATTTAAATTTATTTAATGTGTATTTTCTTTAATATGCACATCAAATAAGTATATCAGAGTTCATGTCTGTATATCTAAGGTGTATATTAAAGAAAATACACACATCAAATAAGTATACCCCTATGCCTATCCTATAGCTTTTATAATCATTATATCAAAATCTCTCAAATTTCTTATCAAAATCACCACAATGTTAAAATATTAATCAAAATATAAATATTCTATCAATAATTTGACAGAAAATAGTTAAATGTACAAATTGATATGATACTTTTTTGTACTTTGAGAACATTCCTATTCAATATGTTTATAGACTTAGAAAATCAGCTTAATGCTTAATTGACAACATTGTTTCTGTTCATTTGAATGAACTTTTGTTTTTCTGACAATCCTTATCCTTAATTATACCCTGTATAGTTTAATACTTTCATAGGTTATTTTTGGGTATTGACTAGTGATAAAATAATAAAAAATAAGTGATGGGTTAATGAATTTGTGAGTGGAAAGAAGTCATTAAATTCTTTTTGTGTTAGATTTAAAAATAAAAATGTAATTGAATTGAATTATTGAGAATTTAATTTCAATTAAAGCTTATTAAAAAAGCTAATATATGCAAAAATGCGTATTAAAAAGTTTCAAGTATTCGGTTGCCGAATACCGAAGCTTCGGTATTCAGTATTCGGCAAAATTGCTGCTTCTGTCAATCCCTAGTTATGATAAAATGTATTTTTGAATAATGTTAAAAATACAATTTTCAATTTGTAGTGCAGTATTCAGAATTACAAAAAACGAAACTGTTAGTAGTACTTTAAAATATTTATTTATTTATTTTTTTTTTCATTAGACATTTAGCTTGTGAAGAAGAAAGAATGGAAGCAATAAAGTTATTAATAGAAGCAGGTGCCAATACTGACACATTAAATAAAGTAAGTTATTCAGATATTTATTTGTTTAAAGTTCATTTTGCCACATTTTGATGAATAGAGATATATTGTAGGAAGTTATATGGCACTTTCAAAATCTACTAACTAATATTTTCCTTCTTCTTTATTAACTCTTATGTTATAATAACTTTATTTTGTTTTATAATTACCTTTGCTTTCTTTCAAACTAACTGACCGCCCGGTGTTGCCCGGGCCCATGATGCTAACCCTAAATATATCAGTGTTGAATGATTTTATATTTTTAAATAAAAATCTGCCCAACTGAACCTTGAGTTTGAGCCCCACTGCCTTTGGAAGTATACACCCTCAAATTTGTATAATTTTAAATGAAAATCTATTGAAATGAACCTAGAGTTGGTGGCCCCA
Source organism: Maratus speciosus (assembly GCA_963932465.1). Taxonomy (NCBI): domain Eukaryota; kingdom Metazoa; phylum Arthropoda; class Arachnida; order Araneae; family Salticidae; genus Maratus; species Maratus speciosus. Next base: position 347,794,453 of record OZ010786.1, read on the forward strand.
CTTCATTCGGCAGTGTAATATATCTGATCTTTATGTAAAAAATCAATTTTAAAATATTGATGTGTAGTGGTGCTTGTAAAAAGTATTTTTCTTCACATTTCATCTTTTTTTTTTTACACCATCATGTACATCTAATTTTTTTTTTTTTTTTTTTTTTTTTTTTTTATATTTTGTACTGTTCAAACTCTGGAATTTTTATACAATATAAATATGTTTCAGAAGTTTGTAGAAACAAAATTAAAAAAAGTGACACAAAAGTTATTTTCATAAAATAATTTTTTTTTGAAAGTGTTAATATTTTTCCAAATAAATACCACTGTTTGAAAGAATAATGAATTTAGATGTAGTCTGGTATTTTCCTTTTCATTTACAGAGCAGATGCAGATTTTTGTACTTTACAGGAAAAAATCAAAAATCTCAGAATTTCGTTTTAAAAGAATTAATATTTGTATTTTTTTAAACTAGTTGCACTATTATAAAGTCAAAAGTATGCAGATATAGTCTGGTATTTTTAGTTTTTGCATATCTTAAATGGTTGAGGTGATGTGGACTGAGAAAAATGGGAGAAAATAAATTAATATCTTGCTAATTATGAGTGAAAAAAATGAAAAATCTGAGTCTCAGGTGCATGATCAGGGACCTGCCTTGGACTATCCTCATCGAAATTTTCATACCTCTGCATGCGATCCTAGTCATCACACATATATAGACAAACATCTTTCTTTTATTAGTATAGATACAGGGCTCACATGGTTCCTACTTTTAAGTACTATTTCCACATATTAATCTTCAGCTTATTTAATAACAGAAATTCTCAAAAATAGGAATTATGTGAGTCCTGCAAATACCAAGAATTTAAAAGCATTTTTAATAGTAAAATTATTATTAGTTATTGTATGATAATAGTAACAGTCAATTAAAAGAAGATTTTTTAAAGAGAAATTCAGAAGATTAAACATTGTTTTTTGAAAGCAAAATTAGCACATGAAGAAAATAATTAATGAAAACAGGATATTTTTTTTGTTCGCAATAATAGTCTTTTGTATGAATGAACATTGCATTTGAAAGAAACAGCAACAAAAAAACTTTCTAATACTACTGTTGTCAATAATAAGAAATAATATTATTAAATCCTAATTCAAGTAAAGTTAGTTGTTAAGCAATTTCACTTAAAAATTCTCATTTAAAATTATAATTCTTCAGTATAAGGAAAGGGAGCAGCTGCAGGGATTCAATTTCAATTTTTCTCTATGCAAACCAGCCTTTACGTATATAAATGCCAAAAATGTCCAAAAGAAACCAATAAAAGGCTTTTTTTTTTTTTTTTTTTTTTTTTTTAGCTAGCTTTTTTGTAACTATTGAAACTGATAATAAACTAAACCTTGTTTTTTCATATGTATTAATTGCTATTCTTTAAGTGAGAAGAAAAACTTTAAAAAGAAAAATTCGTCTTATTTTTAAAGATGAATTTTTTTTCTTCTTTTAATGATTTCTGATTTAAAAACTATATTATTAGAGAAATGGCCAAGAAAGGAAGAATTATTTTTGTTTTATGGGAAATACTTTAACTATGTTTAAAACTTTTTTATATTCAAAGGAAGAAATACATCTAAATGTAGAATTAGGTTAACCAATAATTAACTGATTTATTGTTTTTCAGGAAAAGATAAATCCAATAGAAATGGCTCGACATGAGTTTCGACCAGCCATTAGGAGGATGATAGAATCTGTCATGAACTAATAATATATATATATATTTTATGTGAGCTAAGTGATTTTGTAGTTATTCAGAACTTCCATTGGTTCTGTGTACAAATACTTTTTATTAAACTTTATTTTGTGAAATTGTTTTTGTTATCTGTTGTATATAAATATTATATGCATTAATATTATAGCTATTTTTATCAATACTTATTTTCAAATATACAGAATTGTGCCTTTTAAAATCACTCTGAGGAAAAAGAAACTAGATATTTTAATGATTTTAGATAAACAGTGGAACATCATTGATAAATTTTTTAAAAGACTTCCTCTAAAAAACCTTTATTATATATTGCAACAAATGATGCACACCTGTTATTTTAATCCATATTTTTCAGTTCTTAGGTATATTCACCATATTATGCACAACCCCTTTTTTAAATAAACTGTGTGAAATGTATAGCATGAAAATGTGCTAAAAAACATTAAACAAACATAAGTACGAACATAAAGGAAATGAGCAAATGGTATGAGTATGAAGATGAAATGAGTATGAGTATGAAATGGTATGAGTAAAATGTATGATACTGCCAAACCTATCTGTTTTTCTGAATCCCCATAAAGTATTTGAAATCATACTCTTTTTCATTCAATTAATCAAGTCTTCTTTTTTTGTCCATTAATATCAAAATCTGAATTATTATGCATATATTTTCTTAATTTTTATTGTTTCATTCTTATGCCCAGCATTTTAAGTGCACATGTAAAGTTTGAATCCTTTTCTTGTTTCAAAAGTGTGCATTTTATGCAGGAATATAAGATATGGGATAATTATTTATATGTACAGTGACCTCTCACTTATACAACTTTCAGTTATACACCAAATTCTCTCAGTCCCATCCATGCTTTATGGTTAATAATGCTAAACTTCTCTCAGTTATATGACTGCTTCTCTCACGTCGTATAAACGACACGTTAAACAGTTCAGGTGATTTTGCATTTCTCACTGAAGAATTCATTTTTATAACCTTTAAAGTACAAATCATTCACGTTTTCATGCCTTTATCCTTTCATTATTGCTAAAGGGTTTATCAAAAATGAAGATGAGAGCAGTATTCCTGTTGTTGTAAAATTTTCAGAAGCAAGTGCTGCTTTAAATACATTAAAGAATTATATTCATCAAAGTGATTAATCACCAAATAGATTAAAAGCTTTATTAGACTTAGAAAAAGACATTTTCTTTTTTCGTCGACGAGAGAGACAAATTAATATCACTTCATTTTTTGAGAAAATCTGATTTGTAAACCTTTAAAATAAACATAGTGGTAAGTGAACTATTTTGTGAACTTTATTTAATATCTTTTATGTTTTATTTTAAATATATATTTTATAAATTTTGTTAAAATATGTTCTTAGTACTCAAAACGTATCGTATTTCATGTAGGTAAAATAATTAATGCATATAAAGTTTGAAACATGTATAATAAAGCGGCCTCCCACTTATATGACACTCTCAGTTGTACGACTTTTTTCTACGGTCCCCTGAAAGTCGTATAAGTGAGAGGTCACTGTATATTGAAAATTTTTATTAAGTTGATGCAAAAATTCTGTCACATTTTAATACCTGCAGATAATTTTAATTTTATTGATCAGTTCAAAGCAAAGAGGTAGATTTTATCTTTTTTTGTTGTTGTTGTTGTTGTTTTGTTATTTGGAGTATCTATTATGTGATAAAAAAGGTCTACTTTCAATATCCTGCATCAGTTATTTTTTTTTAAAAACAAGGTGATTAAGATGTCATTGAATAAAGTCATTTAAGACATTTATTTGGTATGAGTTTGATAAAGGAAGCAATGCATCGGTTGCAGGTAAGAACTTATGTGACATGTTGGGAAGTGAAGTAGTAAATGTCCGCTGGACTTGTCAAAGTTGGCTTGTCAAATTTTGTTCTAGAGATTTCAGCCTAAAAGAAGATCCATGATCTGGACGACCATCCAAGTCAGATAATGACATTTTGCAGTCCATGTTGGAGTTTAACCCAACTCTAACCACTAGAGCAATTGCAAAGGAGTTCGACATCAACCAGTCAACAGTTGAGCGACACAGTGAACCCCTTGGATCTATCTTGAAGCAGAGTATTTGGGTTCCGCACAATTGTAAAATACGACAGGACTTTTGCATCAACCTAATAAAAATATACTATATTCAAATAAACACAATAATATATAATGTGAAGGAAAATATGATTTAAATAATTTTGAAATTGAGTTTAAAATAATTTAAATACAAAATAATAATAAAATGTTAATGCTATAATATATATATTAAGATTAAAAAAAAAAAAAAAAAAAAAAAACATAAAAATTGCTGTTTTAATTTACAGAGCTAATCTGCATTAAACATGTAAAAAAATGTGTACATTTTATAAATTATATATCTTGTGTACATCAATTATAAGAAAAATACTACTATATTTTCTAATGTACAATCAGCGCCTAAAATTTAAGACTGCAATGGATTATTTTTTATTGTAATTTCCAGGAAGCCTATAAAATATCTGATTTGATCTTAATTTGAATTAAACAAAATTTGTGTATATTAAACAAGATCAAGAAAATATTACATTATGAACAGTATCAAAGAATTGGAATATACCTTTATGGCTCAAAAGCTGTTATGTTTTATGCATTCCAAAAATAAAATAAAATGAGTGTTGTAAAACAAAGCTGCAATATTCATTTTCAGAAATTCATAAATTTAGGTTTAGTTTATTTTTATATAGTTCATAAAATGCACTAATACATAAATTCTTTAAACTATATCGTTGCTGTTATTTGCTTCTTGTAAACAATTAAGGAATTATGACTAAACTCTACTTAACCATGATTTCCCTTGAATAACTGAAAATCAATAACTTGTAACTGCAATTTCTGGTTGCTACCTCTGTGGAGCACAAAAATTTAAGTTAGTTACTCATGTATGCATATGTATAGAATATTTATATATATATATTAGAATGTTTATATAAATATTTATATAATAGAAAATTTAGAGAATATTTACATAATAGAAAATTTAAAGACCGATGAAAAGAACATATTACAGACATAAAGCCCTCATACACGTAAGCCCTCTACAGCTCTATCCAGGTTAAATCAAAAACAAGATATTGATATAGATTTCAGTAAAGCAAGATCCATAGTCCACACTTCAAATTACTAATCAGAGAATCCTTGGAAATTTTAACTGAAAGAAAGAATACTTGCAATGATATACTGTCCTGCAACATATCTAAGATCTGGTTTGGAATGCTAAATATTTCTAGCAATTTTGAAACATAATTATCATATCCCCCCCCCCCCTCTCCTCCTTCCTTCTTTTGAAATAGACTCGTCTAGAGCTACTTAAGCAAAGAACTTTCACGAATTTTTCACGCCTCTGATCTTTTCCCCCTGATGACGGCTGTTATAGTGCAATTGGAAGTGCTTGGGGTTTTTAACATCTTTTGATGGTTTTTAATGCTATAAAGGCCTTTTTTATGTATATTTTAGCACTTTTTAAGTAAATCATATCAGAATTTTTAATCTCTCATATTTGATTAGATCCTATTTGACTCAGTTATTTGGAAAGTCTTACCATATCGTCGATAATGAGTCAAGTGTAGTCTAACCTATATATATATTTATGACATGTTTTTTATGACACAAAAAATGTTTCACATTGTGAATGGGTTATTCACAATTCATAATATTTTACTGCTGATTTCTTTAATGAAAGCAAGACAAGAAGAGTACAACACACCCTAAAAAAATTCTAAAAATGCCTACATATAAAACTGAAGAAATGACTGTCTCTTTGTAAAAGAAATCTTGTACTGCTACTGCTAGACTGTCTCTCAATGACTTTCACAGTCTTTGAGCAGCTTCGTCACAATGGAGAAACAATGTGTCCATGTCCATTTCAAGAAATGTGTATGCTTTGCATACCCCTTATTTTTTTAACTTTTAAGAATCATGAATAGAAATATATGGAAACAGTGAATGGATGCAGATAAACCTAACTTTTTTAATATTTTTTTTAAAACTTAACTTTTTTAAATAAACATAACTACATTTAATTAAGTTCTAAAGGTATAGCAAGTTTTTTAATGTGACAAATACACTTTTTCATTCTTGCATATTTAGTGTTATTTTGGAGAAGTAAAGTTGTAAGTCATCTTCAACATATTTCTTACCCTCATCTTTAAATATATTTTTGAATTTTGTTTTTAAAACTCTTAGTGAGATGAAAAATATTTTTTACTAATTACATTTAACTGCCTCACATCATATGCTGGTTGTGATGAGACTCAACGTGTATCTTTGCATATACTCTTGGGGGTACGCATACCACACTTTGGAAAACCAAGGTCTGCCTCAATACCTTAGTCAAATATCATACTAATTTCAATATTTTTGCAGTGAATCAGAAAATTTACTTAATAAAATGGTTTTTTTTTTTTGGTTTTTTTCTATTGCATTCTTTTATTAAATAAATTTTTTTGTAAAAATATGTTTATTTGTACAAGAATATTTTAATTTGACAAATTTGTGATAATTTTAGGACACCTCCGCTTCAAATGTTTTATCCCAAAGGCAGCATAGCCAAAAGGGGTTATTATTTATTAGATTACCTTTAAAAGAAAAAAAAAATGAAATTCATGCATCAGGCAGGATGGAACACTTTCCCACACTAAGAGAGTATTACAGAAGACTCCCTGAAATCTGCATTTTCTGGGACCAGATGTTATGCGGATTTTGGAATTTTGTGGATTTCTGGTCATTGATTTGTTTACATTTCTGATACATAATTTGAATGTAATAATGCAATTGAAATTATAATGAAGGCTTACAATATAGTAGAATATTAAAATAATTAAGTAAAGTAACAAATTAAGATAATAAAAATTAAGATGATTTTAAAAATGATTAAATTATTATGTAAATAATTAATAATGTATAATTAAACATGCACCGTAAAGATACATTTTTCTTGAATTTTTCAGTGCAACTTGCCTCATAAAGGGGGCATACTAATTCACTTCAAAACCATAAAATAAGGAAGTTTTATTTCAATTTTAGCCAGACTTAATAACTAAAAAAGCGTGATTAATACAAAAGTATATTTGGTAAAAATATCGTGCATACCAAAGATATGAGCAATATTGGTTGCAGATTTGGAGGCGTCTACTGTATTAAGAAGTTTAATTTTTTCATACAATGAAGTGAGATTTTAATGCAATTTAAATCAAATGCTCTTCGAAGGATTTTTTTCATAGACCATAATCAAATGGAATTATTTTGTATGCCCCTATAAACTAACTATAAATGCTGCATACTTCATCTTCAATAGCAAACATTCTATAGGGAATCAAATTAACATATAAACATTAAATGTCTATCTGAGTATGTTTATATGAGTTAACATGGCCAGATAGATAGACAAATTGAATTCATAAACACTTTTCAACTATGTTGTAAAATGTTAAAAACTGCCTTAGCGACAAATTTTATTTTGTAGAATAAAGAATTACAGTTAGATTCGTGCTACGCTCAATGTAATTTCTATACTTCTACTTCAACTCTTAGAACACTCCCAGAATGCCTTGTCTTTTTGTAAATAGAATGCAACGAATGTTGTTTTAAGAATGGAATGATTTGTTATTATATAAAGATGTGACGTAAGATCGCCAAATAATTGAAATATGAACGTGGAGAATTGTGTCTCCCAACAATATGGTTTTGAGTTTGTGTAAATGTGTAATATATCTGTAAATAGTTTTATTCTTTATTAAATGTTTACTTAAAAAGAACTTTGGCGCCAAGATTCATGAAGTTTTGATTTGACAGATACGCAGTTTCTTCTTGTTTACTTCCAGACCAGATAATTATTTTAGAATGATTCGAATTACTCAAAGTAAGATTTACAGATATGATGCGAAAGTGATATTTAGAATTTTAATACGACCTTGACAGATTGAGATATACTTCCCTTTTATTTTTCATGATGCATTACGGTCGAAGGAATTCGGATGAGTGAAATGTTAATGATTTAATATTTTATGTTATTGAAAGCAAGAAGATTTTTCAAGGTAAGAGATTTTGATTTTTGATTTTATTCTGATGTTGTAAAAATGGCTGATCTCGAAAAGTTTAAGAAAAACAGGACTATTTTAAGGAGTTCTGTTACAAAATTAATAAATAGTATTGATAGTATTTTGAAAAGTGACACAATTGATATAGATTCCCTTGAAGAAACATTTAATCAGTTGAAAATTAAAACATGTAATTTAGATGAAATAAATAAGATAGAACCTTTGTTGAATTTAGACGAATACGAGGCCGATATGGTCACAACTTATGAATATTCTGACAAAATATCTATAACGAATTTTTGTGCCAAAAAGAAACTTAAAGAAAGTAAAAGAAATATTGTTTCTTTGAGTAATAATTCAGTTAATGATTCTCTACCCCATAATGAAACTAAATATGTGAAACTTCCCAAGCTGAATATACAGAAATTTTACGGGGATTGCACACAATTTACAAACTTTTGGAACACTTTTAAAGTTTCTATAAATGAAAATAATTCATTAACGAAAATTGAAAAGTATAATTATCTATGAAGTTACTTAGGATCATCCGCTTTAAATGCAATTGAAGGGTTAGAAGTTTCGGAATCAAATTATGACACCACATTTAAAATTCTTGAAAGTAGATTTGGCAATAAAGAGATGATAATTAATCATCACATGAATAAATTATTAAATTTATCTCCTGTATTTAAGTCAAATGATATTTCAAAATTACAGAAACTTCATGACGATATTGAAATAAATGTAAGGTCTTTAACCACATTGGGACTCGAACCACAGGCTTACAGCTCCATGCTTTTAGCGGTAGTTTTGAAATTACTGCCCTCAGATTTAAATTTAGACTTTAATAGACAAAACATTAAGTCATCATGTAACCCTGATATAAACAAACTACTGAATATCTTACAAACCGAAATTAAAAGTCGAGAATTGTCTTTTTCATTTTCAAAATCACATAAATTAGAAATAAACAGACAGAATTTACGAAACCTCCAAAACAAGAATTAAACTTTTCATCCGCACATGAATTAATGACTACAGTCTCAGACAAAAAAAATACAGATAAACAAAATTGCATTTTTTGTAAGAATAACCATTTGTCAGAAATATGCAGTGCATTTGATGTTGAAAAGAAGAAAAATATTTTGAAATCACAAGGTAGATGTTTTTTGTGTCTGATGCCAAAACATCGAATTAAAGATTGTTTTTCTAAAATACGCTGTACGTGTGGTGGTAGACATAGCCGAGCTATTTGTAAACAATATAATTCATCTACTAATAAAAATTATCTGGATAAAAATTTGGAAGCAGCGAATGCACAAAATGAAACAAGTCACGAAATTATTTCGGCCATCTCGTGTATTGGAAAAAATAGAATTTTCTTACAGACTTGCAGTGCGAATGTAAAAAATAAAAATAAAGAACTTGTCGTTCGATTATTGTTGGATACCGCTGCAATGCGAACCTTTTTAACTTGGGAAATTGCTGACAAATTACAACTTAAAATATTGAGAAAAGAAAAACTGGCAGTCTTCACATTTGGAAGTAAAACGCCAATTCAAAAAAATTATGATGTTGTTAAGCTTAAATTGGAAAATAAGCATCTTTCGAAGTCAAGTTTAGAAATAGAAGCTTTAGTAACAGACAATATCTCTGGTTCTGTCATCCCTCCCCCAGAAGTAAATGAATTGAGAGAGGTGAGCATTTTGCAGAATTTAACCCTTGCTGACTCACCACAATGTCAGGGTCCTATTTCCCTTCTCATAGGAGCAGACTATTACTATAAAATAGTAACCGGTAATATAAAACATTTGAACAAAAATCTTGTTGCTGTTGAAACCATCTTTGGCTGGTGCCTCCAAGGTAAAAAAAAGCGAAAATCAAACTTCATTGATTTTTAATGTAATTGTTGAAGAACATTTAATTTCTGAGCAAATTAAAAAATTTTGGGATCTTGAAACTTCCAAACTTATTGATATTAAACAAGATTCTGACCCTTCTGAAAATGAAATTATGAAACAATTCGAATCAGATATTAAATATGAAAACAAACGATATAAAGTAAGATTGCCATGGAAACTGGAAAAAAGGCGTTTGGATGATAATAGAAAAATCGCAGAATCTCGACTAGTTAAATTAAATAGAAGATTTACTAGAAACCCCCAATTATTCCTAGAATATAAAGAAGTATTGAACGATTATTTAAATCAGGGAATCTTAGAATTATTTCCTAAGTCAGAAGATAAAGGGCATGTTGAATTTTATTTACCTCACAGAGAAGTAATAAAAAGAGACCGTGTAACTAGTAAATTGAAGATTGTTTTTGATGCATCCACTCATAATTTAAACTCCCTTTCTCTTAATAATTGTCTTCACGCAGGGCCTAATTTATACCCAGAAATTTTCGATATTTTGCTACGATTTCGATTTCATTCAGTCGCCTTTACTATTGATATGAAACAGGCATTTTTACAAATATTGGTAGATGAAAAAAACAGAGACGTTTCTCGTTTTTTGTTTTCAGAAGACCCTTTTGATGAATCCAACCTCCCACAAATATATAGATTTACTAGAGTTTTATTTGGGGTTAATTGTAGTCCATTCTTGTTAGCAGCTACAATAAAACATCACTTAAAGAAATATATCAAAAAGTATCCAGAAACTAGATTTTTTGAATGAAAACATTATGTAGATGATGTCATTGGAAGTCAATCCTCTGTCGAGCAAGCCTTGTCCACTACATTAGAGTCTATAGACATTTTCAAAGAAGCTAGTATGCATTTACATAAATGGCATACTAATTCAAAATCCCTTAAAGAATTGTGGAAAAATAATCATATAATTTCTAGTGATAATTTGGAAACATTTGAAACAGAAAATGTCCCTTACAAAGTTTTAGGTATAGTATGGAACAGTTTAGAGGATTTTTTGTATTTTGACACTCGTGAATTAGCAACATTTGCTTCTAAAAGAATTGATACCAAGAGGTATATTTTATAAGTTTTGGGTCGAGTATTTGATCCTATTGGATTCCTAGGACCCTTTACTTTAAGAATAAAATGTTTGATGCAAAAAATCTGGTCGTTAGGTATAGACTGAGGCGATGTTATCCCAAAAGATCTAGTTTCTCTTTGGAAAGACTGGTGGCCTCTGCTTAACATAGCGTAGCGCCAACTCTAATTCTAATGCTTTTACGACTTCTGTATGAGGAATTTCAGCAGTGTCAACTTCAACTGGATCATCATCAGGGTTGTCTTCGTATTGAACAACACCAGTTAATGTCCTAATTATATTCTCGTCAAATAATGTTTCAAGCTTGAGATCTTTATCAGATTCAAACAATTCTTATCCATCTTCTACGGTGATCTGTTCGCATTCCTCAAGCTTTTTAAATGCTTGTAGATGCAGTTTGCAGATAGATCAGGCATTATCGAGTTCCGGGGAGGGGGGGGGGGGATTGCATTTTTTACTATTAAAAACGCAAAATCTCAAATCTTCCGGGGGGACATCTCATTGTTCCTGGGGGGGATGTCCCCCCCAGGGCCACACCCTGAATTCAACACTGGTGAAGGCCAACACTTATCCATTTAAAAGAGACGTTCTCCTTTCGGAATTTTGCCTCCTACCACTCGAAATTGTGTTTCAACTCGAAAGCGTAAACTGAGTTTCCGAGATCGTACTCCCTGAATTTTTCCTGATGTTGGGGAAAAAAGTTGGCCGGTTAAGACGGAGGCTACTGTATTTAATTTTAGATTTTGAAGCAATTTTTACGATGCACTTACTAATATCCTTAGACAAGATAAAACGACGAAGAACAAATAACCCGTGCAATGAGTTTTCTAAACACGTGATTCATTGGAATGAAGCATACTTCAATTGAATAGCGTTTTATGTTTTTTATAAAAAGGTTGTATCTTGAGTTGTAATAAACTGCTTGCCGATGACGATCTTTCACCAATTGTCCTGACTCGAAAATCGGTTGAAAACTGAAATTTTAAAACTCTTTACAGATAAATGAGAAATGCTGTTCAATTTCTTAGTATTGCTCTAATACCTGCAAATTTGAAGTTTACAGTCAAACACGCATACACACACACCAAAAAAAAAAAAAAAATTGGGGGGGGGAATGAGACAGTAAGATATCACTTAGAATTTGAGTGCAACATTAAATAGCATAATATAACTTTAGAAAATACATATTTTCATAAAGTTCCATCCTTCTAGTAATAATAACTTTTACATGCAAATTTATTCAGGAAAAAATGATTATTTCATTTTTTAAATGCAAGAATTCCTTAAAATTTAAACAGTTTTTAGTTCCTTAAATTAACTTTTTTAAACTATTACGGAATTTAATGAAAATTATCGGCATTGAATATATGACGTATGTATTAAAGTTTCATGAACGAAATGCTTTTCATTTTTGAAATATCTTTTTTTCCGCCTTATGCAAAATTTTGGTTTCAGTGGGACCTTAAAATCCTTTCCGTTTCCGCGTTAGACAGATTCCGGCTTGTGCACCAAGAATTAATGTTATTTTCTATGGGTTCGCCGGGACTTGAAAAATTTTCCGCGGTAGACAAATTTCCGGCTTGCACAGAGTCCGCCTTAGACAGAATTTACTGTAATTAATTTCTCAGAAACTTGTGGTATGAATTGCATAAAAATTTGTTTTTAGGCTAATTGAAGGGTGTATAGTTAATTTATGCTGTCAGAAATGTGTACTGCTATTGAAAAAAACAAAGTTACGGTTCGTTTTAATATGTAGATGGCCCCCTAAGCAAATTTTATCTGTATTATTTAAAACTAGACTTTATTTCCAATCGTTCGGTACCAGTAACTTTCTTCTACGATAATTTGTTGAGGAGTTAGTAGGTGGTGTTTACTTTTTTTTTTCCACGACTGTACATCTATTAGATTTATTAGCCTCCGGTATGGTATGCTATTTCTTTCTCCCAGCTTATTTTGTGTTAAAAAAATAACGTTACCTTACCGAAGCTAGTCGTAAAAGAAAGCATTACGATTAAATACTCTTTAGCAATTTTTTAAACTTCTAAGCATCACACATTTTCAATTTTTATACCGTCGTATTGGAAAAAAAAAGTTCTTTTAAATGCATTTTGTTTGAAAACTGTATCTCCATTTATTTATTAAAAATTAATTTTTTTGTAGTTTTTGGAGCCATTTGCTTAATATTGGCAACGGAAGTACTTCATTTCTGTAGGAAGTAAAGGAAAAATAGTTTTAAAATAGTAATTATATATTTTTGTTGCCATTTTCTCGTAACAACCGAAAGAAAATGTAATTAAAATACGTGCTATTTTGAAAAAAATATAAACGAATGATTTCTGCTAAAACAATGGAGCTTATATACTATATTTAATTGTAAGTATCTATGAATCATTAGATAGCCGGGTTTTATTCGATTTTCTTGAATGACTGAATCTTTTTGCTGCATTTGTGCATTATTACTTTCTTCTATCTTCAATAGAAGAAAGTATTGTAATCGAAATTTTTTTCGACTTACGGTTTTCGACAGATTTACACATTTTAGGGGTCAGAGATCCCAAAAAACATGTTTATAGAAAATGTCTGTCTGTCCGTGTGTCTGTCGCCATTGTACCATCAAAAAGTGTATGAAGTTATGCATAGAATTGAACCAAATTTTTATTTTAAGTTTTTGGCTATGGCAAGCAGGTCCTCCCTGGATTTGGAAAAAATTCGTCGGTAGGGGGCGCTGTAATAGCGGTTTTTGTGCGATTTTGAATATTGTACCATCAAAAAGTGTATGAAGTTATGCATAGAATTAAACCAAATTTTTATTTTAAGTTTTTGGCTCTAGCAAGCAGGTCCTCCCTGAATTTGGAAAAAATTTGCCGGTAGTGGGCGCTGTAATAGCGATTTTGAATATTGTACCATCCAAAAGTGTATGAAGTTATTCATAGAATTGAACCAAATTTTTATTTTAAGTTTTTGGATATGGCAAGTAGGTCCTCCCTGAGTTCTGAAAAATTCGCCGGTAGACGGCGCTGTAATAGCGATTTTGAATATTGTACCATCGAAAAGTGTATGAAGTTATGCATAGCATTGAACCAAAAATTTTTTTTAAGTTCTTGGCTATGGCAACGAGGTCCTCCCTTAATTTTTAAAAAAATCGCCGGTAGGGGGCGCAGTAATAGCAATTTTTTTGTGCCATTTTGAATATTGTACCATCGAAAAGTGTATGAAGTTATGCATGGAATTGAACCAAATTTTTTGTGTTTGTTTTTGGTCATGGCACGAAGGTCCTCCCTGAATTTGGAAAAATTCTGCCGGTAGGGGACGCTATAATTGCGATGTCTGTACCATTTTCATTATTGTACCATCGAAAAGTGTATGAAGTTATGCATATAATTGAACCAAATTTTTTGTGTATGTTTCTGGCTATGGCAAGCAAGTCCTCCCTGAACTTGAAACAATTTCGCCAAAAGGGGTAGCTATAATTGCGATCTTTGTGCCATTTTCATTATTGTACCATCGAACAGTGTATAAAATTATGCATACAATTGAGCCAAAATTTTTGTGCCTGTTTTTGGCTTTGGCCAACAGGTCCTCCTTGAATTTGGAAATATCGCGGTAAAGGGGCTCTGTGATAGCGTTTTTTGTATACTTTTCTTGATTTTTCGTAGTTGTATTGTGCATCGGCGGGAACTCGCTTCCTGCTAAGCCCGGCTATTCGCAAACACCTGATAGCAACAGAATAAGGAAAAATTAATAATTTTAACAAATATCATGATACAGATTAACTCATTTTTAGTCCGTTTAATTGACTGGAGCAGAAATTCAAGATGAAAATCAAAGTTGGTATAGTATTGAACTAATAATATTGAAGTATTAACATGTGTAACTAGGTTTTGAAATATTAAGATGTATAAGATAGAAGAAAGTTTTGCGATTGGCACATCCAACTAGTTTCACGATAGTGATGTGCTATGCATGCTTTACTGTAGATGTTTAAGAGTAGATCGTAAATGTGGAATGGACTTTATGCACGCGGCCTGAGGTCGAGACTAAAATTCGTCTGCTGGCGGTATTTACTGGCGGTGTTTAGCATACCAGTGTATGGAGTGTGAATTATTAATGCTTGTTTGTTAAAAATACCGCAAAAGAATTCTTTGATGCAGCAGCATATACTTAATATATTGTAATCTAAATTCAAAATGTTCTGTATGCGAAAAAAATCCCTAAGTTTGCAAATTTTCAGTTAAAATATATGCACTCAACCTGGGTCAAGGCTAAAGTCGTCTGCTAGCAGTGTTTGCGCCTGCGCATTCCGGTAATCTGCCGGTGCAGTAACTAGAATAACAGATCATCATACCACCAGCTCTGGCGTCTGACGTCACCTGAATAGAGTCCATTCTTAAGCGGATGCGAATGACGTCATTTTACATAAAATAAAACGTGTGGTGTATGTCTTAAAATTGAAATAGACCCCTTGCATTGACGTCACGTTGCTATTAGCAACGACTGATACTATAGCTTCTGGAGCACACACGTGGAGCACAGAACTCCAAGTTTGCCCTTAAAAGCAGGTGTTATCTTTCTCTTTAATTTAGAGCTTCCTTATTTTAATTATTATAGTGCAAATAAGTCTAAAAGATCAAATAGAGAGCACCATATTCGCGATTCATATTATTTATTTGGGCGCCATAGGAAGCGATTTCAGACGTGTGACGTCATGTGCAACCCGTCTATATGTTTTGTACTGCAGTAGATTCCCGCTTAACCGAGTTATTTTCTTCTGATGGACTGCTGGCTTCTATTATTATGAAACAGCCATTATAAATGAAGTGTTAGGTGAAGATGAAAGAGCAGCCGTAAAAAAATTATGGCCATTCCCCCCCCCCCCCCCATTCTGACCAGAAAATCAGAGTTCTAACTTTTTACGGCTGTTCTTTCATCTTCACCTAACACTTCATTTATAATGGCTGTTTCATAATAATAGAAGCCACCAGTCCATCAGAAGAAAATGAAGTAATGGAAATGCCGGGGGCGACACTAAATTCTGAAAAAGCAGAATTCCTGTTCTAGTTTTTATAATATTTTCCATGTTGATTTCACCGTAAAATATGATTACATCCCGGTCTTGACAAAAATTCACTCCTAAAGTACTCAAAAAAAAGAAAGAAAAACATCAAGAAATTATCCTACGCGCAAACGTATATTTTCGCACTTATTTTTTCATTTGCTTACTATCACTTTGAATATTGGGAATTAAAACGGCCTATAGAGGCACTACTCGCAGCCTTCGCTACAGGGAAATTGTCCCTTTAATTTCCCTTTAACTAATGCTAAAGTGCCATTGATATAATTCTTTATTGTAAATGCATTTGAAAGTTTTAGATATTCAGACTCGGATAATTTTTACTTTGTCATATAAGACAGAACACAAATGTCACAGGAAATCTGAAACTGTGCAAAAGAATAATCATTCTGAACAAATTTAAAATGCATGTAATGGTGTTATTACACGAGGACTCAAAGACGCTTGGAATCCCAGGCGTCTAGCAACAACAGCCGCCTCACGGTCCGTCTTTTCCAAGCATTTCATTGGCTGTTCCGGAAAAGGCTTTTCTATTATCAGATTTCCAAGCATTTGATTGGCTGTTACTGGCGAGTCGCCTCGTTTCGGGCGTCAAAGATGCTCCGACAGAAAAAAGACGCTCGTTCTCCAAGCGACTCCCCTGAAGCCATAGGAATACATGGAGACGCCTGGAATCTGAAGCGTCTTTGACCCCTCGTGTAATAACACCATAATAATGCAATGCGCTTGTACGGTACTATCCTGAAGCCAGAAGTTACACCTTTTCTCCACCAGATGGCGTATTCGAGCGTAAAAGGCGTTCAAATGTAAAACTTTCATCGCGAAATACCTCATTTCCTCGTATTTAAATAAGTATTTTATTATTATAATAGAAATACATATGCTTCTGTATTATTAATATAAAAATTTATCTTTATCAAAAATTAGGAAATAAAACGCCCTATAGAGGCGCTGCTCGCAGCCTTCGGTACAGGAAAATAGTCCCTTTAATTAATGCTAAAGTGCCATTGAAATAATTCTTCATTGTAAATGCATTTGAAAGTTTTAGATATTCAAATTCGGATTATTTTTACTTTGTCATATAAGACAGAACGCAAATGTCACAGGAAATCTGAAATTGTGTAAAAGAATAATCATTCTGAACAAATTTAAAGTACATGTAAAGCAATACGCTAGCACGGCATTATCCTGAAGCGAGAAGTTACATCTTTTCTCCACCAGATGGTCTTATTTATTATGAAAAATATAAACCAACCAATAAAAAAAAAAAAAAAACTTATAACACAATTTGGTGCGCGAAGTATTCGAACACATAGCCCCCAGTCTCGAGTGCAAAGCGGTATCGGTTCAGCCATCTAGCTCGCCTTTTATTTGCAACAAATTATCTTTATAATTAGCACCATAATTAATCAAACCGTGATTTGTTCGTGAACGCACTGAATGTTTATTGCATCCACGATAATGACGCACTCCATGTTTTTGTCTCCTGAGCTCTCGCGCGGGGCATACGTGCTTCTTGAACACACCCAAATTCTCAAGCGTAGTAAACACTAAACAGTGAACCAACCAACCAACAGAGGGTATATAAATAAACATCGGCTTAAAAATTTTAGATATTTGTTTAAAATTCTTAATCTATAGATAGAATTTAACTTTTGGATTGTTCTCAGTTATTTTTATATAATATCTTTTTAATATTTTACCCTTTTTTCTATGTTGTTTTTTAATGTAGGCAAGTTAGAAAAAAAATATCTTCAGGGTCTTTGACATTGAAAACTTGTTATCGCCAGATGTCAAAGTTCATTCCCGAACTCGTTTAAGACTGGTTGCATATATATATATATATATTATCTCCACTTTAAGAGAAGCAAAGTTGTGAAGGACAATTATTTTTTTTAAATATTTGTTAGAAAATCCGATTTTTCTCCAAATAATGGCCACTAATTATGATAACATTGAAAGTCTTGAATCAATCCTCGAAGATCATATACCAGAAGATAAGTTGGGATATGTAAAAAATGTTTTATATGGGAAATCTTTAAAGTGAGTATAAATTGAATACTCTATGTTATGTAAAGTGAAAATTATTACTGTTTAATGTATTTAGCTATAGAGTTTTTTTTCTTATTTTGCCAACTTATATATAGATTTGGGATATATTAAATACTACTACGAGAAAAGAAAAAAAAACAAACATAATTTTACTTTTCTTAGCTAATAGGAATGCTTGAGTACACAAATACATTTATAAATGTTTGAATTTATGTGCAGATTTGTTTACCTGGTAACTAAATTGTGGAACTACATACTTGTTAATTGTGGATTAAATTTCTATGCAATGAAGCTCACATAAAGTTGATTTATATGTGCAAAAGTATTTTATTGTTACTTTTCTCGGTTTGCCGGGCACCAGTGTTATATATGCATACATAGGGTAGATGTGCCAGTAATGGACACCTTTCCAGTAATGGGCACCCCTTGATGTTTTTGGTTTATAAAAAAATAACTAATAAATATTTAGCTTTAATTATTTTTTTTACAATTCCCCCTTGCATGTTTTATAAAACTATGTTATTGTTGACACTTTTAATCAAACCAATCGGGAAGCAGAAAATAATGTTTCAAAGTTTTGCTGTTTTTCTGTGAAAATCTTAATGAAGAGGTTAATAGCTGATTTTGTTTAATTAATTTATATATTATTTATTTTCTTGCAAAATTTGAATGCTTTTGTTTGAGTAGCAATAGAAAACTTTGAATTTTATATACTAATGGCTATTTACAAAATTTCATTTCTTTTTAAGGTTTTAAGAGGGGGTGTCCATTACTGGGATGGTTAATTAGTCATTTTCCAGTAATGGACACCCCATGTAGACATTGCTAAAATTGCAATTTTAGTAATGTTTATAGTGCATAAAATACTTTGGCTTAACTGCAAACCTAAATAATCAAATTTAATTTTTAAATTATACTTACTAAAATGTAATAACACCAAAACTTTTATAAATAGCTGCTTTTAAGTTATTTTATGTGATTAATAAAATTTCGATATTTTATTTTATTTTATTTTATTTTTTTTATGTAGTACATATGTATACCTCACATATTTTATAATCTGGCAATCAAGCCAGCCAGGAAGCAGAAAATACTGTTTAAGAGCACAGTCAAAGAGGGGCTCATAGGGCTTAATCCCACTCCGTTTAAATAAAAACAATTAAGTTACAGAAGCTATTAAAAATCCATTTTCTGTCTTAAATGTTTCCTTATTAAAAAAAAAAAGTAATACTATTAATGAAAGTTATAGGTAATATTCATGAAACTAGTAAATCTGCAGATCAGTGGCCTCAAACATCAGTTCTACAGTTTTATTTTGAAATTATTTTATTTAGTATTTAAAATATTCAACTCGCAATATCATTTCTTTCATATTTGTAATATTAATTATTATAAATGATATATCAAGTAATCTCTGGAAGATTGTTAAAAATAGTGACACAAAACTAAACATTAATATTCCAAGACTTTTTTTTTTTTTTTTTAATTACCTTTTAAATCCACCACTGTTTCAATAATTTGATAGCTGTAATTGTCTGATATTTAGTATTTTAAACTATCCATCTAAAATAATTAAGACATCGATCTTCTGATATAGGTGAAAACTGGGAAATTGAGTTAGTAGCCAGTGGCCGGTAAACTCAGTTTCATTAGTGGCCACTTTTTAAAGTTAGTGGCCACTATAATGTTTCAAACTTTCTTGGCATCTAGATAAACTATAATCGTTGTATATATACATATTTTCTATAAATCGGAGTTTTAAACCTGCCAACTATTCATGATAAGAATAGGGACACAGTTGAAATTCAAGAAAATTACTTTAAAACTACAAAATTGTTATCATATTAATTTTTTTAGAATATATTTTTGGATTATTTGTAAATGTTCATAAACACAATTATCAATCAGATTACTGTTACTTTCTTTACATAAAAAGTTAGTAACTAAATCAAAATTCCAACAGCTAGGTGTATACAAAAAAAAAAAAAAAAAAAAAAAAAAAAAAAACACAATAAAATGCTATTTCAATTTTATTTAATAATTAAATGTGTTATTAACATACCATATACATTACATACAGTTGAAATCTAAGCTGGTGAGTGTATTTCACAGGATTAAACAGTATCTCTTGCAGAAAAATAATCTAACTGATCAAACACATTGAAGATATTGTAATGTCCTTACCCTTTAGGGTCCAATTTTTTTTTCAATTTTGAGAACAAAATTACTTTTATTTTAATAATCTTAATCATAGCTATCCAAATAGATTTACTGATATGATAATAGGTTAAAAGTTTTTGGAGACGTTTGGAAAATCTCGTATTACAAGAGGGTTTAACAGATATTACAACTTTATAATGTTTTTTGTGTTTTGCCTCACAATTCGTTCAGAAAAGTAACCTATATCTTAAATTTAAAGAGTGAAATATATGTATAACATAAATTACTAAATGTCCAAACATAAATGAACTCATAATAAGAAAAGCATAGCCATATACTATCATTACTATGTGTAGATAGTAACAAAAGTAATTTTTAAGACAAAATAATACTTGATGAAAAGACCTGTACTATTAGTAGTAAACCAGACCCGGAAGGGTTAAAATCCACTTGCATTTGCATCCAGTGAAAAAAAAAAAAAAGGAATAAATTATTTGAAATAGATGTAGAATCAAAGCTGACGAATATATTTTGTATAAAACTATATTTCTTGAAAAAATAATCCAACTGAAGAGCGAGCATGGCAAAAAACTGACATATTGAAAATACAGCTAAATCGCTGCAATCTGCTTGCATCCGGTAGGAAAAAGAATTAATCAGTTTGCTAATTAGATATAATCAAAGTAGAGATGCATATTTCCATGAAAAAAAGTTGTATTTCAGTTGGTGATCGATAAGATTTTTTTTTATCGCCACAAGGCGAGTGGCGACTATAGTGGCGATCGATGGCCGATATTTTAATCGCCACTTTTACAACTTTAATCGCCACGTGGCGACCGCTAATTTACACCTATATCTTCTGATAATTACAATAATTGATGCAAACAGTAAATGATTATCACAAATATTTTATTAATTACTGGTATCCTAATTATTAAATTTATTTAAAAATAACTATTTTGTTTCATTAGTATGTATTCATTAAATTCTGGTTCTAAATACAGTCATAAAAACAATTATATTTATTACTTTTTATGGGGTGTCCATTACTGGAACAGAGGGTGTCCACTACTGGGCCAGAGGGTGTCCACTACTGGGCCAGAGGGTGTCCATTACTGGGCTTTTGGGTGTTTTGATGTATTTCTGTTATTTAAAATTAAATTTCTATTCATATGGGGAAATGAGGCTATAAGAATGGTTAAATATTGTTGATAGATTAATATAATATTGAAAAAACTGAAATATAATAATTATAACTATTAATAAAAAAATAATTTTTAAAGAAATTCCTTAAGGGTGTCCATTACTGGCACATCTACCCTATATATACACATATATTTACATATAGGGTAGATGTGCCAATATGGACACCCCTTGATGTTTTTGGTTCATAAAAAGTAACTAATAAATATTTAGCTTTAATTATTTTTTTATAATAACCCCCTTGTATGTTTTATAAAACTGGGCTATTACTGACACTTTTAATCAAGCCAGTCAGGAAGCAGAAAATAATGTTTCAAAGTTCCGCTGTTTTTCTGTGAAAATCTTAATGAAGAGGCTAAGAGCTGGCTTCATTTAATTAATTTATATATTATTTATTTTCTTGCAAAATTTGAATGTTTTTGTTTGAGTAGCAATAGAAGACAGAATTTTTTATACTAACGGCCATTTACAAAATTTCATTTATTTTTAAGGTTTTAAGAGGGGGTGACCATTACTGGGATGGTTAATTAGTCATTTTCCAGTAATGGACACCCCATGTAGACACTGCTAAGAATGCAATTTCAGTAATGTTTATAGTGCATAAAATATTTTGACTTAACTGCAAACCTAAATAATCAAATTTAATTTTTAAATTACACTTACCAAAATGTAATAACACCAAAATGTTTATAAGTAGCTGCTTTTAAGTCATTTTATGCCTATTTCATAAAATTTCAATATTTTATTCTTTTTTTTATGTATATATCTCTGCTTTGCATATTTTGTAATCTGGCAATCAAACCAGTCAAGAAGCAGAAAATATTGTTTAAGGGCACAGTCGAAGAGGGACTCGTAGGGCTTTCAATCCCTCCCCATTTAAATAAAAACAATTAAGTTAAAGCAGGTGTTAAAAATCTATTTTCTGTCTTAAATATGTTTGCTTATTCATCTCTGACTCCCCCCTCCTCCAAAAAAATTATTGTAATATTAATGAAAGTTATAGTAATTAGTGATGCAACAAATAGTGGTTTGGCCGAATACCGAATATTCGGCCAAGTTACAGCCGAATAATGAACTTATTTTTGCCTAAAAACAAAATATAGTATGCACTATATGCATAATTCTTGTATATTTCACAATTAGAATGTATTGTTTTCATTTTAAAAAGTTATTTATATGCAAATTTTAAATTTTTTATAGCATCATTTTACTCTGAAAAAATATTCGGCTATGTTCGGCCTAAAAATTGCCTCAATAATATAATTCAACCCCCCCCCCCCCCCCCAAAGAAAAAAAAAATTCTTAGCAAAAGTTCCTCATCAGGTACTGTCTAGTTACATTTTAATAGATATTATGTGTGTCGTTGTTACATTTTAAAATAATGACAAAATTTGAAAAGTACTAGGAAACATAAGTTTCAACTTTCAGATGAAATAAAATAAAAAATAAGAAATCTTAATATCTTGAGAAAAACCACTGATAGAAAGGATGAAAGAAATATCCTCTAAAATGGTGGAAAGAAATCATTGTAGACTTTATAAAGCTCACAATTAGTAAAAAACATTTTTATCATTTATTATTATCATTATTTTTTTTTTCTTTGCTGTCAGCAGATAGCACTAGAGTACTTTATAGGCATAATTCAAAATATTATTGAAAGAAATATTTTTTTATGTAACAAGGGATAAATGTTAAACTTCCCATTATGATAAAAAAAAAAAAAAAAAAATTGAATTTGCTTGTACAGCTGTATTAAAACAATTTTGAATTGATTATTTTTAAATTTAACAGATTATGTTAGCTTATTACTAGCAGATACTTTTTGTACTTACTGATACAGCATAAAATTTTTTTAACATGATTCCTAAATTAGCCTCTTATATAAAAATGGGTAGATAAAACCCATTCGGGGTATGAAAGTTAATGGAAAAAAATGGGTTAGTTAATTTCAAATAAAATTTTCATTATACATGATGAATATAAATTGTCAAATTAAAAAGTTACTCTGTGTAAATAAATACAAAAACATTTATTACAGTATTATTCGGCCAAGGCCGAATAATGGACTTGATATTCGGCCGAAGCCGAATATTCGTTGCATCTCTAATAGTAATCAGGAAACTAGCAAATCTGCAGATCAGCGGCCTCAAACTACAGTTTTGTTTTGAAATTATTTTATTTAGTATTTAAAATATGCGACTCGCAGAATCATTTCTTTCATATTTGTAATATTAATTAAAACAAGTAATACATCAAGTAGTCTCTGGAAGTTTAATTGTTAAAAAAAGTGAGATGAAACTATATACTAATACTCCAAAACTTTTTTAAAATTATTATTATTACCTTTTAAAATACTCAAAGCATCAATAATTTGATAGCTGTAATTGCCTGATATTTAGATTTTAAACTAGCCATAACGTAAATAAGAAGCTGTGGTAGAAAGTCATTCCTTTTGTGATTCATTGAAAAAAAAAATTAAACCATGGAGCTATGAAGATTAAAGGAGACGACATAAATGACATCACTTGAAGCTGTCTTACCCCTGCTCCGTGACGTCAGCCATTGGTAAACAGAAGAATAACACTAATAGGCTTGAAGAACATTTTAACAATGCTTCCCCTTCGTTCTTTTGGATGGGGTTCAACCCAAAATACTTTCGCAAAGATCATACAGAGAAAAAATCATGCTTGGGAAATGCTGCTGTCCGCAACCCCACAACTTGAATGGACAGTGTCCAACGGGGTTGCGAATGATACTTTGGCGGTCGTTTTCAAAGTTCAAATGGCATTCGTTGTTCGTTAACTAAGCTAGCGTCATTTGTGAAAGAAAGGATAAATGTTTATTTTCATTTGACATACCTTAAAACATTAAGTACAAAAATTTTGAACAGCTATTAAAAATGGACATTAATTATGTTTGATTCTTCTGTGTATTACAATAATTTAAAAACTAAATAGATATATAAAAAAAATTAAGGTTACTAAGGTTACCCACTATTCTTATAGTTATACTGGAATTAAAGTAGCTTTCGTCTTTTGCTTACTTAAGTTTTATTGGCAGATTTAAAACACACTGAGACTGTTTTATTTTTTTTTTAATTTATCCTATTTATTGATCAATATAGATAGAGAGGGGGTGGATAAATGATAAAAATACAATTTCAAAGTGTTATAAAAAAATTAGTATTACTTCAATAATTGCAGCAGACTTTTTTAATTACGCAGTTTTATTGCATATTTGTTTTATTAAGAAATCTTAATTTTGTTATGGCACATTAGCCAGAAAGCCTGGTTTACCCAGAAGTATTGTAAATGCTAATAGCAGAGTTGCATAATATAGACGCACGCCGTGCGTGGAAAATTTTCTGCAAAATTCAGAACTTTGCGGAAAATTTTTTTGGGAAAAAAAACGTAATTTTTGTTCTTGTAACTTTTTTTTTTTTAATACCGAAATATTAAAATATTTTATATAATTTTGCGAATTTCAACAAATGGTCACCGAAAAGAAAAACAATTTCGCCAATCGTTCGCAGAAAAAAATCACCCCTTTCATCAAATCATCTTGGAAATAGCACGAATTTCGTCAAAGGACTACGAAAAAAACACGAATTTCTTCAAGGGATGCTAAAAAAAAAGTCAAAGAATCACAGAATAAATGCAAATTTCATCAAAAGAGCGCTGGAAAAAGCCTGCGTTTTGTCAAAGGAACGCGAAAAAAAACGCAAATTTTGTAAAAGAATCGCGGAAAAAAATTAATTTTGTCAAAGGATTGGGAAAGAGAAACGAATTTCGCCAAAGTGCCGCGAGAAAAGCGCGGATTTCGTCAAAAGATCGCGAAAAAAATCCACTAATTTCGACAAAAGATCGCAGAAAAAACGCGAATTTCGTCAAAGGATCGCGAAAAAAGCGAATTTCATCAAAGAATTGCAGAAAAAAAACCAAATTTCGTTAAAGGTGTGAAGGAAAAAACAAATTCCATAAAAGCATGACGAAAAAAGCAAGAGTTTTGTCAAAGGATCGCGAAAAACACATATTCCGTAAAAGAATCGCGGAAAAAAATTAATTTCGTCAAAGGATCGAGAAAAAACACTAATTTTGTCAAAGGGACGGCGAAAAAGCGCGAATTCCGTTAAAGAATCGCGAAAAAGCACTAATTTCGTGAAAAGATCGCTAAAAAAACGCGAATTTCGTCAAAATACCGGGAAAAACATGCAAATTTCGTCGTAAGATCGCGAAAAATAAACTAATTCCGTCAAAAGACCGCGAAACAAACAGCAAAATACCGGAAAAAACATGCAAATTTCGTCGAAAGATCGCGATAAATACACGAAATCCGTCAAAAGGTCGCGATAAATACATGAATTTCGTCAAAAGACCGCAAAAATATGCGAATTTTGGCAAAAGACCGCGACGCGAATTTCGTGAAAAGATCGCGAAAAATAAGCAAATTTCTTCAAAAGATTGCGAAAGGCACTTGAATTTCGGTAAAAGATCGCAAAAAAAACCCACTCAAATTTTGGTAAGAGATCGTGAAATCACGTGAATTTTGTCAAAGGATCGCGGAAAACATGCTAATTTCGTGAAATGTTTGCGAAGATATTTTATTTTATTTTGTGATTTGCTGAATTTAGGTCCATAAAGGTTCCTTTTTATGCGAAATATATGGTCTTTTTTGGTCTCTTTTTTTGAAAAAAAAAAAATGGTCCCCTTTTATCATTTTTTACTACAAAAGTTGAGTGGGAATGCTGTATGCTGTATTCATAGGTTTTTCTTTGATTAGTTAAAATTACTGCTCTAAAATAATATTTTTTAATAAATGGATTTTTTCTTTTCTTCCTGCTGCTAATTTTTCATTATTGCAGTATTTATCTGAGTAATTATTCTTTCAAATGGGAAAATATTTTCAAGATAGCAATCATTTTAATTTTTAGGAGTTTATTAGCATTAGAATTTCAGTCTGCTCCAAAAACAGAATTTTAATTTTATTGCTACAAAATTAGATTTTTGCTGCTACAAAAATGGATTTTACTGCTCCAAAATCAGATTTTTGCTGCTCCAAATCTGCTCCAAAATGGCTTTAGTGCACTTTTATCCCTGCTCTTTAATGATAATACCTATGAATAGACCTCTCACTATAAAATGCGATTGAATTGTTTCAGAAGCAATGTCGTATTATTTCTGTGAACAGAGTGACTGGCATTTTGTGCGAAGAAGTTACAATATTAGGTAGCTTTCTTTACAAAAAGCTACCTATTGCAGCCGTTCGGAGGAAAGCGATTTAAAAAAATTTTGGTATATTTTCATCGATCATGACCCCCAGACCCCGAAACCACCCTCCGTTCAAAATTGATATATATATATCAATATATATATATATCTGACCTATGTCACACTGTAACTCTCGTATTTATGAACCGATTTGGATGTAATTCGGTGTGTACATAGTACATACCAATGTTTCGACCGAGTTCGTTGGCCAGCTTCATCCGCCATTTTGTTTCAAAATGGCGGCCATTTAAAAATTTTAAAAAAATTTAAAATTTGAAATGTTGTACCAAAAAATTGAAAATGGAAAAATATTTTTTTCTTATGTATTTGACCTTTATACAAAGACTCCGTAGCAGTTTTTGTTTCGTCTATATCTTAAAAAATGGCTGAGTTATAGCATTTTGAATTTCTAGCGAAGCTGACATTTTGAAACGTCCTGAAATTTGTCATGCGATAAAAGGCATATTTATGAACCGATTTGGATGTAACTTCGTTTATACATAGTACAGACCAATGTCTCAACCGAGTTCGTTGGCCAGCTTCATCCGCCATTTTGTTTAAAAATGGCAGCCATTTAAAATTTTAAGAAAAATTTAAATTTGAAATGTGGTACTAAAAAATTGAAAATTGAAAAAATATTTTTTTCTTATGTGTTTGACCTCAATAAAAAGATTCGGGAGCAGTTTTTGTTTCGTCTATATCTTAAAAAATGGCTGAGTTATAGCATTTTGAATTTCTAGTGTGGCTGACATTTGGAAACGCCCTGATTTTTGCCACGTGATAACAGATATATTTATGAACCGATTTGGATGTACCTTGGTGTGTACATAGTACATACAAATAACTCAACCGAGTTCGTTGGCCACATTCATCCGCCATCTTGTTTCAAAATGGTGGCCATTTAAAAAAATTAAAAAAAAATAAAATTTAAAATGAGATACCAAAAAATTGGAAAATGAAAAAGAGTTTTTTCGTATGTGTTTGGCCTTGATACAAAGATTCTGGAGCAGTTTTTGTTTCTGAAAATTTGTTCTTTTGTTTATATCTTAAAAAGTGGTTGAATTATAGCACTTTGAATTTCTATCATGGCTAACACTTTGAAACGATCTTGTATTTGTCACGCGATACCACACGTATTTGCCTATTTTGATGGAAGAAGGCATGTGGATTGTATACATCAATATCTCGACCAAGTTCGCTGGCCAGCTTCATCAGCCATCTTGTTTCAAAATGGCGGCCATTAAATAAAAAAAATATATTTAAAGTGAGATGCAAAAAAATTAGAAATTGAAAAAGGTTTCTTTCTTAAGTATTTGACCTTGATATAAGGATTCAGGAGCATTTTTTGTTTGTCTTTATCTTAAAAAATGGCTCAGATATAGCAGTTTCAATTTCTAACGTGGGTGACATTTTGAAAAATCTGATTTTTTGCCTGCGACAGCACTCGTATATATCAACCGATTCCGATGTGAGTGAGCATGTGCACAGCAATTACTAAGGTCTCGACCAAGTCCACTGGTTAGCCTCATCCACCATGTTGTCTTAAAATAGCAGGCACTTTAAGAAATCGCCAAAATTGGCAGCCAAATATAAGTTACTTTAAATAAAAGCAGCTTGGATACAGCTGACTAATTTCGCGAAATTCTCATTCATAATGATTTAGTATTGATAAAAATTAGTATTGAATCTCCTACATTCGGTTTCCACTTAATTGAGCTTCGTGTGTTTGAATAATATAAGTTGGCTTTTTTAAAATAAGGAATATGAAAGCTACCTCTTCCTCCCGGCACTGGCCGGAAGGACTTTTAATGATTGGGCTGTCTCTAAATGCATTGACAAAATAACTGATAAGAATTCACCTTTTCTTATCACGGATTTTTAGCTTTATTATTTTTTCTTATTATTTTTTTAACTAATAATTTGCTCTTCAATTAATATCAATTAATTTTTAATTTAAATGGTAATACTTTAAAACTACTGTTTTTAATTAATATCGTCAAAATAATATAACACATTATTTTATTAAACATTAAATTAATTCGCAGAAAGTTTTTGACGCAATATTTGCGTGCACAGAAAGTTTTTGGTTTTATACAAGTCTGGCTAATAGTGTGTTTCTTACAAGGAAGGTCTCCTTACTGGGCACTCAGAATATTTTGAAAAAAAATACCAACTAAACTACTTATGTATGTAATAAAGGATCAGTCAAATTTAGCGGCAGAATTACAGTAGAAAGTCTGTAAAAAAAATAAACTTTCGAGTATTTGGCGTGAAAAGACGAAAGCATCACGCGATTTGGCGAGCAGTACTATTCCTTGCCAAAAGCAAACGATTTTAATGCACCTAAAAATTGTTTAATTGATTTTTAGAATGCGTGTAAAAAGTATAATGAATTAGTGATGCAACGAATAGTGGTTTGGCCGAATACCGAATATTCGGCCATGTTACAGCCGAATATTCGGCCGCCGAATAATGAACTTATTTTTACCTAAAAACAAAATATAGCATGCACTATATGCACAATTCTTGTATATTTCACAATTAAAATGTATTGTTCTTTTAAAAAATTATTTATATACAAATTTTTAATTTTTAAAGCATTATTTTACTCTGAAAAATATTCGGCTATGTTCGGCCTGAAAATTGCCTCAATAATATAATTCAGACACCCCCCCTACCAAAAAAAAAAAAAAAAAAAATTCTTAGCAAAAGTTCTTCATCAGGTACTGCCTAGTTACATTTTAATAGATATTATGTGTGTTGTTGTTACATTTTAAAATACTGACAAAATTTTAAAAGTATTAGGAAAGATAAGTTTCAGCTTTCAGATGAAATAAAATAAAAAATAAGAAATCTTAATATCTTAAGAAAACCCACTGATAGAAAGGGTGAAAGGAATATCCTCTAAAATGGTGGAAAGAAATCACACATTGTAGACTTTATAAAGCTCACAATTAACAAAATTTTTATTTATCTTTATTATTTTTTTTTCTTTGCTGTCAGCTGTGAAGCCTCTATAGAAAGTGCCCCTCAATATGAAGAAGTAAAAGAAATTAGTAATTTTCCTTCCCAGCCACTACTAGAAAGACAACAGTGTTTTTTGGAGTGGTGGGCGAAAAATTCGGAAGACTTTCCAAACCTTTCACAATTGAGCCAAAAAGTACCTTTCTGCACCAGGAAGTACCATATATAGTGAGAGATTATTTTTAGAAGCAAGTAACATTTACGAAAAAAAAAAAAGAAATAGACTATCACCTGAAAATGCTGAATTATTATTATTTCTGCATCACAATCTACGCTTATTGAAAACATTTTAACTGTTTTTTAAGGCATTGCAATGCTATTCTTGAAAAAAATATCTAACACGTAAATGCATACTAATTAAAAGAATTTAGTATTTACATTTCATTCATTATTTAATAAGAAACAGTAACAGACTTAAAAAAAAATCACTTAAATTATATTTAACTTTTAAGCGTATTTTACTGGGGAAAAAAAAACCCTTAAGTATTGCAACATATACGACTTAAATATCTTATACATATAATACATCTATATCTAATCAATCATATATTTATGTTCTTTATAGGTATAATTCAAAATATTATTGAAAGAAATATTTTTTTATGTAACAAGGGTTAAATGTTAAGCTTCCCATTATGATAAAAAAAAAAAAAAAAAAAAAAAAAAAAAAAAATTGAATTAGCTTGTACAGCTGTATTAAAACAATTTTGAATAGATTAATTTTAAATTTAACAGATTATGTTAGCTTATTACAGATACAGTGAAACTTGGATAATTCGAACTTGTTTAATTCGAAATTCTGGTTAATTCGAATTTTTTGCTTGGTCCCTAGAATTCTGTATTAAAATAATGTAAAAAAAAATGTGGATATTTCGAATTTTAGTTTGGATAATTCGAATTTTTCCTAGGATTGCCTTTCAAATTTTGCGGTAAATATTAATCCAGAGACTTTTTTCAGCTAAGGTTCTAAATAGTATAACAGTTTATTTTAATTGTGTTTCTACTTTGCAAAATTCCAAGACTTAACCGCACCCTTTCGTCTGGGGAATCTATTTCACTGCGCATTGAAAGGATCGCAGCTTAGGTGTTGCAATCGTAGATTTTCTGCAACCCTTCCTCCCCCTTTTTTTCTCCAGAAGTGCAGCTACATTTCTTTCCACACTGCTGGCCATTAAAATTGCAACACCGTAAAAGAAAGAAAACATACAAAAGATATTTATCGTACGTAAACAGTATGACAAAAAACAAAATGGTTAAATTTGTAAGCAGTTTGGGGGTATACAGGGGTACGAATTTAGTAGAAACTGCTGCTCCCCCTGCCAGCCAAAACGGTTCTTACCCAGTTAGGCATGTAGTCGAACTGGAGTTGGATGACAGAAACGGGCAACTCATTTCATGCTGCTTCAAGTGTATGCCACACTTCAGCAACCGTATTAACTGAAGAGGGGTGGTGGGCCATTCTGTCATCAATCGATGACCAGATGTTTTCAATGGGTGACAGATCTGGAGACTGTGCAGGTCAGGGCAGCAATCGAATTCCCTGTGCATCGAGGAGGTCAGAACATGACGTGCAACATGTGGTCTTGCATTATCATGCTGGAATATGGCGTTTGGCAGGCCTCGAAGACAGGGCAAAACTACTGGCGTAAGATGTCAAAAATGTACCAATTTACGTTCACATTACCGTCGATCAGAATTAGAGATGTGCGTGTCGTGTACCCAATGGCTGCCCACACTATCACACCAGGTGCAGGGCCTCTATGGCATTATCGAATGCAAGCAGGCGACAAGCGTTCTCCTCGGAGCCCCCAGATACGTATACGGCCATCAGAATACTGCACGCAGAACTGGGACTCGTCTGAAAAGACGACATTGTGCCACTCCTGTATTTATCTTTGTTATTCGGCGCACCAGAGTCGCGAACTCTCTCTAAGCTTCGCTGTCAAAGGAAGGCACAGTAATGGTCACCGTGCTGACAATCCACGCTGCTGCAAACGTCGTCGCACCGTAACAGTGGATACTGGGCGCACTGCAAACATACCCATTTCCTGACTAATGGTCCGTGAAGTTGTTGTACGGTTTTGCAAGGCCGACCTCACAATATGTTCGGGTGTTATACATCCTCTCGGGCGTTAGTCATGGGAGGGCGTCGGGATCCCGAATGCCGTTCAGTATGACTGTCAGCAACCCATTGACTCCATATTCGCATGACGGTGGTTGGATTTTGACCAATGCAGCGAGCGATATCATGGAATGCTAATCCACACTCTCGATAGGCAACAATCCTACCTCTATCGAATTCCGACATTTGCTGGTAAGCATTTCTTCTTATTAGTCGAAGCATAACATGATATTCTGAGCAAACACCGACCTTACAAAGAGTTTTCCAAATGAGAAATCTACTATGAAACATTTATTTTATGCAGTGCTTCAGATGTTGTTTCTGCCGCCTGCCTCGTCTAAATGCGCTGAAATACTAATCATTTGCATATTCCAACCTCTTCTTCCTTTCATGTGATTTTGGCGTTCGTCAGATCATTAATTCCTGGTGTTGCAATTTTAATGGCCAGCAGTGCATCTCAGAGTCACGTGCACTTTCACATGAGTAAATGATTTAATGTGCTTGTGGTTTAAGTATTGTTACTATGTTATCTTACTATGGCGTTGTTAAAAGCTAAAACTCCTTATAAGTCATTAACATTCGCTCAAAATGTAGCAGTGATTAATGAAGTGAAACAAGGTCTTAAAAAGAAATCGGAAATCGCTAAACAATTTGGAATTCCATCCAACACATTATCCACATATTTGAAGAACAAAGATAAAATTTTGAATAGCGAAAATAGCACTGGAAAAATAGGAAAAGATCGAGAGGACCTGATAAACCAGATGTGGACGGTTGTGTTCTTAAATGGTTTAAACAAGCACGAGATAAGAACATTCCAATTAGTGTCCCTATTATGAGAGCCGAAACGGAACAGTTTGCCGCTGCATTAGGTATTCAAGATTTCAAAGCCAGCTCAGGTTGGCTGAATGGTTTCAAAAATCGAAACGATATTTCTTTCAAAGCAGTGTGTGGTGAAATTGGTGCAGTGGATATACAAGCAGTTGATGAGTGGAAAAAACATTTATAAGAAATTATTCAGA
The DNA here is from genome assembly GCA_963932465.1 of Maratus speciosus. Lineage (NCBI taxonomy): Eukaryota > Metazoa > Arthropoda > Arachnida > Araneae > Salticidae > Maratus > Maratus speciosus. The sequence continues at coordinate 347,827,220 of OZ010786.1, forward strand.
ATAAGAAACCAAAAAATGTTTTTAAAGTCGACAAGACTGGAATTTTTTATAAGAGTACTCCAAATAAAACTCTTGCTTTCAAAGGAGAAACATGCAGTGGTGGAAAACTAAGTAAAGAGCATGTAACATTGCTTGTTGGAGCAAATATGGACTGGTCTGAAAAGTTGCTATTATTAATGATTGGCAAATTAGCTAATCCATGTTGCTTTAAAAGTGTTAAGTCTAAGCCTGTGTCCTACGATTCAAATACAAAGGCATTGATGACATCCGGAAATTTTCCAAAATAGCCTTTAAATATAAACAAGAAATTTGAAAAACAAAAACGACAGATTGTCCTTTTTATTGACAATTGTTCGGCTTACAACATCATTCCCAAAATGAAAAATTTGGAAGTCATTTTTTCCTGCCAGCGTGACATCTGTAGTTCAGCCAATGGACCAAAGAATCATCAAAAACCTTAAACATTTCTACATCGGTCTGTTTGTTAAAAGCATCCTCATCAGAGATTTTGACATTAAGAATTTCAACGTTCTTCATGCTTCAAGAATGTGTAGGCAGGCATGGGTCAAGGTCAGTGATAGAACGATTATGAAATGCTTTCATAAGGCGGGATTTGTAAAGAAAGAAACAGAAGGAGTAAATGTAGTGAAAAAATTTTATGAAATTGATACTGAGCTTGCTGTCGATATTTGGGAAGATCTAAAATCTGCTCCATCAATCTTGTATGAAGACTACGACAATGTGCACCAAAATGTGGCTGTGTGTGGCGAGGCAACTGATGTGGACATTGCTGCTCAACTGGCGCAGAAGAACCAAGCTGAGGATGGACTATCTGAAGATGAACAGAACAAGGAAATACAAGAGACGCCCTTACCTAGTTCCTTAGAAGATATGGTGCATATACATGAACTTCGACACTTTTTTGAAGGTCAGTCCAATGTAAAAGGTTCTATTTTTGTGTCAATTGATAAGTTGGAATCATATGCTACGACTCAAAGATTACATTCGAAAAAGCATACAAAAATGTCTGATTTTTTTCTTAAAAGTGATGAATAATTAAGCTCGTAAAAAATGTTTGATTTAATGAAAAAAATGTAGCAGTATCCTTAAATAAAGTTTTTGTGTTAAATATTTCCTTGTGGAGTTAATCTTTTTATATTTATCTCTTCTTTTTGAGCGAATATATTTAATTCGAATATTTGGATATTTCGAATTTTTCTTTTGGTCCCTTGAACTTCGAATTATCCAAGTTCGACTGTACTTTTTTGTACTTACTGATACAGCATAAAATTTTTTTTTAACATGATTGATAAATTTGCCTCTTATATAAAAATGGGTAGATAAAACCCATTCGGAGTATGAAAGTTAATGGAAAAAAAAGTTAGTTAATTTCAAATAAAATTTTCATTATATATGATGAATATAAATTGTCAAATTAAAAAGTTATACTGTGTAAATATAAAAACATTTATTACAGTATTATTCGGCCAAGGCCGAATAATGGACTTGATATTCGGCCAAAGCCGAATATCCAGCAGACAGGCCGAATGGGCCGAATATTCGGCTTCGGCTGAATATTCGTTGCATCTCTATAATGAATTTAAACATAAACAATGAGAGAGTTTAATAAATACATTTTTTCGTATTACATATTTATGTTGCTTGTTATTTAATTTTATTACTTTAAAAACAACTTCACATATAAACAAGTAAGAAAAATCATGCGTTTAGCATAGATTATGAAACACTTTCCAACACTTCCTGAATGCTTTAACAAAACTTCGTTATTTAGAGAAATAAGGTATATAAGAGAACTAAATAAACATTTTAGAAAACACATGAAACATTTGAAAAACTGATTTCTGCAGTTACCATATATAGTCAAATATGTATTCCAATTCTTTTGAATAGCCCTGTATTTGATCTGTAGGTTGATCCTATATACTATGTAATGGGAAAATTTAGTTTAGAAAGAAAACTCATAACAGGTTGAAATTTCTTTCAGCAATTTATACTAATAGATCAAAACATACTTGTATACATTTGTGCAGCCGTGTAGTTAACCTAGTACCTTTATTACATGCCACTATTTAGCTAAAGTTTAATTCAAAGTGAAACATTCTTAAAGCTACTGAAATCACATTTCCAGAAATTTATTATTTATAGACGGTCATGTATCCAATTCTTTGCGTGACCCTGTATATCCTTTTGTCTATGTTTAACAAACATTTCTTAGTTACCATTTAACCAAATGGAGTTCTGTGTAAAAATGCATAACTCATTTAAAAACCACCTTTAAGCAATTTGCAATGATACCCAGTAACCATTATGAATTATTTTGTGTAACCCTGTATATGAATTGCAACATTTATACACACCATAATATGCATAAATATGGTGAAACATAAAAGCACATAACATATATAAAAATGCATTTCCAGCAATAATCGCTACTGTACAGTACTTCAGACACAATATAGTATCTTAAATCTTTTGTGTGTCCCTGCAAATGCTATGCACTTTGTATTATACATGAAATAAGTTGTAGTAAACCTCAGCGACGTATATCAATTTCATTATATATGAAATAATTTAACATAATTAAAATAAGCCACAAATAATTCCCTCCATCCCTATATATCGTTCTGTAACGGAATTATTTTGTGGGGCCCTTTAAATGAGTAATAACTATTCTTTGCATCGTATATTCTACAGAATGCATATTTCAGTGCACTTGATAAATGCATATGAATTTTATTATGTTTGAAAGCATGTAACATCATTAGAAACCATTATAAACGATTTTTTCCCATAAAACCATAATGCAACGGAAAACTTTTGACTGTCCCTGTGAATGAACTAAACATGCTAGAAACTTTATTTGAAATAGGGATTGTGCTATGGTAGAGGTTACTAACATCCAAAAACTTCAGAACAATCCGACTATATTTACGAGAGTTAGAGCGTGGACAGACGGCCAGATAAACCGAAGTCATAAACACTTTTCAACTTTGTTGGAAAGTGTTAAAAATACTTTCATATACAAATACAAGTGTATTAAAATATAAAGGCAAGATTCATTTAGCAGTTATTCATTTCAATAGCAAAGAATTTGTCATTTCCATAGCAACAAAATTGAATCGACAGTGCTCAGTTTTAATTAAGTCAATTTTAATTAATTTTTCAACTGATTAATTTCACTGCTGAAAAGTAGTTGAAAATTAATTAAAATTGTATATTCACCGATGCTGGGTTCATTTGCGTCTCATGTTTCACCACTAGATTGTGTGCTCATAGAGACTTTTCCATCTTGTGCTGCGGTTGCAGCCTTACCGACTTATATAAGTGAGATATGCCAAGCTGGGCATCGTCCTTGTGGCTTAGTGGTAGAGCACTGGAGATCTATTCCAGGGGCCACGGTTCGATTCCCGGCTTGGACATTTTTCACTAAGTTGGTTTACGACTTGTTAGCAAAGTGATTATTCAATAATTTCAAGCGTAATTTCACTGCTGAAAAGTAGTTGAAAAATTAAAATTTTAATTTATTTTAATTTTTTTTAATTCATAAAATTTGATATTTAACTTTTATTATAAATATATATATATATATATATATATATGACAAAACTATAGTTAAATCAAACTAAAACTGACAAAACTAAAGTTATTTGCATTAAATTTATTTAAAGAAGTACAATATGAAACATTTTTATCTTAAAGAGTATTCAACATAAAAAAGTATTTTTCGAAATTTCCTTTCATCGCCAACCGATGATAAATCGCCAAATAAACAAAATTTTCATTATTTTTTACGAATGTTCTATCGAGGTTCTGCCAAAAAATTTTTTATAAACATATATATCACATGATAAGAACACTCTGTAATTTTTTCAGATATTTCTGAATATGCCCATATGGAGACCTTCCTTGTTGGAACATAAACTAGCTGAACTTTGCTCATCTAAATGCTTCCATATTGTTAATTATTTTTATCAGTTTTTCAAATTTTAAGTGAAAAACACAATTTTTATCTACCGTCCTAGGACGGGCATTTACATTAGTTTAAAATATCGATCTTCTGATAATTACAATAATTGATGCAAACAGTGAATGATTATCACAAATATTTTATTAATTACTGGTATCCTAATTGTTAAATTTATTCGAAAATAACTATTTTGTTACAATAGTATGCTTTCATTAAATTCTGGTTCTAAATACAGTCATAAAAACAATTATATTTATTACTTTTTATGGGGTGTCCATTACTGGAACAAAGGGTGTCCATTACTGGCATTTTAAGTGTTTTGATATATATCTGTTATTTGCAATTAAATTTTGATTCATATTGGGAAATGAGATTATGAGAATGGTTAAATATTGCTGATAGATTAATATAATATTGAAAAAACTGGAATATAATAATTATTAACTATTAATTAAAAACCATTATTAAAGAAATTCCTTAAGGATGTCCATTACTGGCATTTTAAGTGTTTTGGTATATATCTGTTATTTGCAATTAAATTTTGATTCATATTGGGAAATGAGATTATGAGAATGATTAAATATTGCTGAGGGATTAATATAATGTTGAAAAAACTGGAATATAATAATTATTAACTGTTAATTAAAAACCATTTTTAAAGAAATTCCTTAAGGATGTCCATTACTGGCACATCTACCCTATATTACTTAAAATAACAAAGTATGAACCACATATATGTATACATATAAATCATTCTCCATTAAATATAGGTAAAATTTAGCATTCGCCACTCGCCATGTGGCGATTAAAGTTGTAAAAGTGGCAGTTAAAAAATTGTCATCGATTGACAAGTGAAATGAAGCTTTTTACATTGAAATATGCATCTCTACTTTGATTGCATCCAACTAGCAAACTGGTTAATTCTTTTTCATACCAGATGCAAGCCGTTAAACAAATTATTTACTATACCATTAAACAAACAATTGCAAAAATTTTAATTATACAGTATTAATACATTTTTAATATTGGTGTTAAATTTGACTAATGCTACCAACTAACTATATTGTTTAAAACAAAACTAGTTGCCATTAAAGGTGATAAGTTGCATTTGCTGAAATACGCCAATTGCTGCAAACCTGATTGACGGAACTTTTCGCTGTACTATACATACTATGAATACATAGGCACATAATTAATACATATATAATTATATACATAAATGCATCTGTAATGGATACATATATGATAGAAAATCTTTGGCGATGAAATGTTGGAATGCACTTAATATATAAATACCAATGTTTCTTACATTTCAAGTAATTTAACCTTTTTACAGCTGAAAGAATAACAATAATGCATATAAAATTTATATTGACTATTTATCTATTTTAATTAATTTCATGTCATTACATAGATTTTTTTTTTCAACCTACAGTTTAATATTTAAATTTTGCTTAAGGAATTTAGAACTACCTGAAGAAGCAAAAAAAATAGCTGTAGAAAAGAATCTAGAATTGAAAGGCTATATCTTTGAGGCTGAAAAGGAAGATCTTCGAGCTCCTCAAATTGTGAGAGTTGGTATTGTACAGAATGCCATTGTTGAACCTACTACTGCTCCAATTTCACAACAAAGAGAAGCTATTCATAATCGCATGAGAGAGATAATTGAAATTGCTGCCTTGTGTAATGTGAATGTAATTTGTTTCCAAGAAGCATGGAGTAAGTTATATTTAAATTTAATTTAAAAAAAACATAATTTCATGTTCATTGTTTAAAATACTATTAAAATTATTTAACATCCGGCTGACTGTATTTTGTTACTTGTTTTAAATCTATGTGCAAGGGCAGATCCAGAGTCATTTTGGAGAGGGTGATATATAGCTACATATAATTGACATACAGTAAACTCTGTCTAAGGCGGAATCGATCGGGACTGAGAAAATTTTCCATGGTAGGCAATATTCCGGCTTATGCAAAAAAGCTCTCCCCTGCAAAAAAAATAAATAAATAAATAAATCCCTCAAATTTGATGATTTTTTATTGATTTTCATGACTCGAAAATCGGTTGAAAACTGAAATTCGGAAAGATCTTTTGTCTTTATCGATTATATGTAAAACGCTATTCAATTTCTTAGTACTGCTGTAATGCAGCCCCGCCCCCCCAAATAAACTTCGAGAATGAGACAGAACGCTGTAACATTGAATTTGAGTACAACCTTAAAGTATAATATATTGCACTTTCGAAAATATATATTTTGATAAATGTTCATTCTACTAGAAATATTAACTTTTAAATATAATTTTGCATATGGAAAAAATGGCACAAGCATAAATTCCTTAAAATTTAAACAGTTTCTGTCCTTTTGAATTAACTTTTTCAAAGTGTTACGGAATTTAACTAACATGTACGACATTGAATATTTGATTTATCTTTTTTTGACTTTTCTACTTTTTCTACATTTATTTGACTTTTTTGACGTTTTAAAGTTTAATAAACAAAATGCCTTTCATTTTTAAATTATCCTTTTTTTCCGCCTTATGCAAAATTTTGGTTTCGGTGAGAGCTTAAAATGCTTTCCGTTTCCGCGTTAGACAGATTCCGCCTTATGCAGCATGAATTAATGTAATTTTCTATGGGTTCGCCGGGACTTGAAAATTTTTCCGCGGTAGACAGATTTCCGGCTTATACAGAGTCTGCCTTAGACAGAATTTACTGTAGTATTGTTTAGTAAAATCTACGAAAAACAGAACCTGTCTATAATGGAAAAAAATCATGGTCCTGACGAAAGAAACACCATGCAATTATACCTGCTAATTTAAAAACCTATCTAAAGTGGAACTTTATTCTGATCCCTAATGATTTTGTTTTCACAGATTTTAATGTATGTAAAATGATATGCTGAATTATTATTTATAATTACTTATGAATCATTATTTCTTTTAGCTAATAGACCTTATGCATGTGATGCCAGAGCTGGTGGTATCTTAATCTGTTATTCTAGCCATTGCACCATCAGAATCCCAGTATGTGCAAGCACAAATACCGCCAGCTCAGACCGAGGTTGAGTGCATAAATTTTAACCCAAATTTTGCAAATTTAGTGAGTGTTCTCGCATACAAAACAACATTTTGAATTTATTTTACAATATATTAAGTATCTACTGCTACAACAATGAGTTTTTTTGCGGTATTTTTAACATACAATCATTAATAACTCGCACCCCATAGACTACTGTGCTAATGTTCAACAGTAAATACCGCTAGCAGTAGCAGATGAATTTTAGCCTCAAACCTCAGATTGTGTGCATGACATCTATTCAAACAATGAAATCTGCGAAAACAAAACCTGTTTTAAATAGAAAATTTTCAAATTTTGATTGAGAGGAATATCCTACCTTCTAAAATACAAACCTGTTTGAAATAAAAATTTCTTTCAGTCCCAAGTGTATATGTTTTCACAGGTTTTACTGTACATTTTAGTTCATTATTAATTGCTAAATTAACAGAAAACTAATACAGTAAAACCTATTATGATGAAATCATTAGGAACCAGAGGAAAGTTCCATTTTAGATAGGTTTCCACTGTAGCAGGTATAATTGTATTACTTTTGTCAGGACCACGGAATGATTCTGTTTAAGGTAGGATTCTCTTATAGGTTGTTTCTGTTTTCACTGTACTATTTATATTTTTAATGATTTACAAATAGGAATACAATAAAACCTGTGAAAATGAAATCGTTAGAGATTAGAAAAGAACTCTGTTTTAGACCGGTTTCTGCCTTAGCAGATATAATAATTCTTTTGCTGGGACCCTGAAATGTTTCCGCTTAAGGCAGGTTCTATTTTCACAAATAATACTGTAGTGAAAACTGTCTGTATTGGAATCCTGCTTTAAACAGAAAATTTTCAAGATCTTGGCAAAAAAAAAAAAAAAAGAGTACCATACAATTATATCTGATAAGACGACAAACTGGAACTTTTCTTTGGTACCTAGTGATTCCGTCTTACCAGGTTTTAATGTATTTTATTACTTTCAGAATATTTTTTTTTGTAAAATAGATTAAGTTCTTTAAAAGTAAAAAAAATTATCCTGTGAACTTTTTTAGAGCTACTTACTATCCATGAACATACATATGACTTTGACTTACATTTGTTAATAGAAAGACAAACTAATTTAATAAATGTTAAATTTAATGAAGTTTTGATGTTAAGTGAAACAAACTGTGGAGCACAAGTTCAGAGTTGAAATCCCTTGTTTACATTCGGTGCTTGTCAGGGGTATACAATTAATTATTGAAACAATTTTTTGAGTTCATTTTTCATTTCTTTTCCAGATGTTCCTTTAAAAATTCTAAAGTCCATTAAAATTGTTCTTTCATTTATATGAAATCTTTTTCATAGTTACAGGACTTCACCATCTCCATATATGATATCAGTTAATTTTGTATCAAGCCAAAATTTCAGATTAAGAACTTTGATTTCATTGCTAATTTTTTTATAATCTGTTCCAATATTTCTTGAATGAACAGAAAACAGCCTGTTTTCTATTGCTTTCTTTTTCAGTGAACTTTGATGCATAGCATTTCTGAGTTCCGGTGTTTTTTGACTAATATTTGATTATTCTCCAAAACAAAAGAAATAGCAGAGCAGTACTCTGGCACAAATTAAGCACTGATGAAATATATAAAATTGTTTTTCATATTTGTGTTAGCATTTAATCTATGCAGTATATGTTAGGAAATATATTTATATTTCCCTCCTATTCTTATCTTTCCATTCAACCTCTCTCATTCAAACTGTTTAACTTAACCTCTTTCATTTATCTTTATAAATATAACCCTCTTTAAGTAATTTCATAATTGTCTTTAAATAAAATATAATTTAAATACTTATTTACCATTCACTCATTTAAGTTTCAATAAACTAAGTTTCTATATTTGAACAATTTGCATTATCTTTATTTCAGTGTTTAAACATTACGTTATAATAAATATACTTTCTTTATTTTTACCTTGAATCACTTCTGCATAATCTATTTCCTTGGGCATCTGTGTTTACTTATCAGCCACGTTCTTGCCGGCATTACGTAACCTCTCTTTCAGCTTGTCAACAGACATCGTTCATTCAGTCTCATAAAGTGAGAAGTTACGATGACCGTTGACAGATGGCGTTGCTTGTCCAGTACACGTGTCTATCTCTAGTGGCCGATCGCTATTGGTTCGTTTTCCCCGGGATCGTTCGAGATGCCGGAAGTGGCGTTTGACTTGGCGATCGGAAGTCACGTGAGGGGGCGTTGTTTTTGACAACGCCCCCTCACGTGAGGGGAAGGGAGTGAGCTATTTATATCGTTGGAGCGAGCTCATTGATAGCTTCGTTTTTCCTTTAGATACCTAGTTGCATGTTGGCTGCATAATGTTTACGTTTACTGTTTTTAAGATAGAGGATGGAATGTGATGTGCTGGATATAAGATAATGGTGTCAGTTTTACTTGGTAGTTTTTAATGTAATACTCTTGCTTTTCATTTGATATGGAGACTGTGTACAGAATTAACAATGTCAACGTAGTGCTGGATATCGCTGGATGAAAGATGGTTAACAAGCAATAACTTTTTGGTGTTGAAGAATACACCTGAATATATCCATCGAATCTCTTTTAGTTTTTCCTAGTGTACAGATAGCGGGCCATCGGCGACATGTCAGTTAGTTTGTCTTTATTTATTTTATTTGAAATAGAATACTTTTCTTTACAGTAACTTTCTCTCCCTCTTTAAAAGATATTTTGGTTTGAATTATTTACGGTAATTATGTAAATGGAGATTAATCTAGTCAGCTTCCTTTTAGTAAGTGGATTGTGAACTGTAGGGTTGTAAATTGGTTCCAAAGGGGCCAGGGACGTTTTTCCCGTCTTGATGCTGCAGATCGGTCGTAGCAATAGTGGTTCGAGACCTACGCCTTCTGGAAATATGTGCGAGGTACTTGGAGTTGTTACTGACTGGCAGTGTTGGGATTTTTGCAATTCCTTTGAGATCCTACAGACGGATTTCGCTAGGGGATCTCTGGAGAGGCTTGCTGCAGTTTATGATTTTATTTATGTCCCTTTTCATGTTTGCTTTAGTTCTCCTATATTTTTTTTTAGCTTCTAGTGGCAGTATGAAGTATTTGGAGAATTGTATTAAGCTTTTGAATATAATGAAGTTTGACTTGACTTCAAGTGACAAATCTTTTATGGAGAGAAAGATAACTTTAATGTGATTAATTGAAGATAAACCTTTTTGCTATTCATAATGTTTTAAAGATAATTTGATATTTTCTCTATTTAAAGTTTAATGCTATTTAAAGTTAATTGAAGATAAGTAAAGTAATTGGAGTAAAAATTTAAACAAGTTTCTTTTTAATATTTTTGCTTTGAAATAGTTTTTAGCTTTTGGTGCTCTGGTTCATTAAACATTGATATAGAGTGATGTTTCTCTGCACGGTATTACACCAAGTGCTTATGTTAATTGGATGCTTAAGAGAACTTGAGAACTTATGTCGATTGTTTATACATCTACTTTTATCGTTATGATTTTTATTTTCATTTTGTTTTTATTTAAATTTGTTTAATAAAATTGTTATTTGTTTTTAAATCTGTTTGGTCATTCTTTTAAAAATACCTTCTAGAATATTTCAGACTTTACAAATTTCTTGGGTAAACAGTTTCAGCTTAAACGCTCCATATGCGTATTATGCTTTGCTTCCTTTTTAAATCCATTCCAATTACCTTTATTAATTGGATAACAGTATACATTATTCATTAATATTTCAGCAATGCCTTTTGCATTTTGTACAAGGGAAAAGCATCCTTGGTGTGAATTTGCTGAAAATGCAGAGACCGGACCAACTACAGCATTTTGTTCAGAGGTATGTGTGTATTTTTACAAAATACTGTAGTTCCATAATTGCATGCTAGTGAAATAATTATAATTCTTGAATATTTTATCTTTGCATTTGTGTATTTATTATGTTGTTATTATTCTGAGTTATTGAAATATTATATAATGTGGGCTATTTGAATTGATAAATGAACTACAAACATGTACATTATGATATCACAGGAATATAAATCCCATACAAATTCATGATTTTCTGCTTATACAGTAATCCCTTAACATTTGCGAGCGTTAGGTTCACAGAAAACACCACAAATGTTGAGACTATCTTTCCATGCATAAAAGGAGGTTAGGTTTTAAGATTTTTTTTAAATGGGAAAAAGTAGTTGAAATGTAAAAATATATTTATTAAACATTAAAAAGTACATGCTGTAAATAAATTTGAATAATTATAAACATATTGTACAAAGTTTAATTGCTAGTTGATGGCTGAAAAAAATTATTGATATACGATTGTTTGGAAGTATCTTTTGTTTATGCATTTCGCTAAAAAGAAAATATGTGGTCTCGATTCTCTTTTAAATTGAAGGATCAGTTAAGGATCGCATTCTATTGCTTTCTCAAAAAGTTGTTGTTGAAGTTTTAAAATTTCTCATATAATTTTTGTAGACAAATTTTCACTTGCAATTTTGAATTTTAGAAAATTTGGGATTTTTTTTTTATTTTTAGCATCAAGTCATGTTTCGGGTTTCTTGGAATTACTGATCTATGTTTTACTTCAATATAAGGGTTGAAGTTTTCGGAACTTAGGTTATACAGTACAAAAAAGTTGCTTATGGAATTGGTAAAACAAAGCAAGTTCACTTTGTAAAAAAATTTTCGAATAACCAAGTTGAGTACAGTCCACTCCCTCTAATCCGTAACTCTATAATCCGCAAACACCTATAATATGCACTGTATTTCAGATGTAAACAAATAGTTAAAATTTCCTTTTTTAAGCAAGATAATGTGCATGTTGATTGCCCTAATGAATCTATTAAGGAATTTTTAATGCAATTCTGCATTCATTAGAAGGAAATGTTTTATGTATCTTATAAATAACTGTTAAACTGCTATCTATATTCTGAACAAATTTGCTGGCTATATAAAAGATAAAATTTCTTTCAAAGAGGGGTTAGCTCTTGAGAATAGATATGTTAGTTTTTTAGAAAAACAAACTTTTGTTACTGATCAAGAAATCCCGACTCTTAAAAGGCTTCAAGATTAAACTGCATAACATAAATTAAAAACTATAAAGCAAACCACTATCACTGTGATGCTTGATAGATTTAAAAATAAATAGGTTTTCCATTAATTTTGTATTATTATATCATTGAAATGTATTCCTAATAATAAATATAGATTTTTATTTATAAAAAAGCACTTTCTTTCATTTCTGTGTTATTTACTTACAGTATGATCACTACATTTGTTGATAAATTCCTTATATTAGAATGTAAACAAAGAAATGACCTATAATCTGCAAAATTCTATAATCCACAAAACCCTAGGTCCTGACCTGTGTGGATTAGAGGGAGTGTACTGTATTCGCGAATGTTGAAATGTTCCTCATTTTTTATTTCGCGAATAATCAAAACTCACGAATGTTGAGGGATTACTGTAATTGTGTTTTCAACAGGTTCTTAATTATTTATGTTCTATATGTGAATTCATTTGTAATGTGATATTTAATATGTGATATATAATATGTGAATTCATTTGTAAAAAAATCTGTACAGTATGACAAAAAAGGTTGGAACGTCCTTTCATTTTTTACACATTACAGATAAATAGCCAATATAAATTTCAAAATAAGGTAGGAAATAATTAGGTTATGTTAATGAAACAGTCCTTCCATTAATTTTCAAAGAGTTACACTTATTTAATTTTTATACGGCAATCTTTGATGAAATTGGTCGATTATAAACTTTTTTCTTTTGCTGTAAAAAAGGTCACTATAAAAAAATTGCATACTTGTATCTTTAGATTGAGTTATATTTCATTGGAAAGAGGGGACCATATATATCTAATTAGAAATGTAAATTTGTGAGACATTATATGAAGGAGGAAAAACCGACTTTAATACATATATGTATTTAACCATAAGGGCCTTTAAAATAACTTGATATCAGTCAGTCTTTAAAATCTGAGTAAAGTTCAAAATTCCAACTAACTTGACGAAGACAGTCCTTTTAAACTTCGAAATTTAATCATGTAACAAACACAGATACACCGCTCAACACAATACAACATAAATAGTACAGTAGACTCCCTTAAATCTGCGCAGCTTGGGACCAGAAGTTGTGCGGATTTTAGAATTTTGCTGATTTCTGGTCATTGCTTTGTTTGCATTTTTTAAACAGTAATTTGAGTGTAATAATGCAATCAAAATTATAACGAATGCTTGCAATGTAGTAAAATATTAAAATAATTAAGTAAAGTAATAAATTAAAATGATAAAAATTAAGATAATTAAAAAAATTATTAAAAGTAAAAGCGAAGTAAATAATTAATAATGTATATTTGAATATGCATAAAAAAGATGAGATACATTTTCCTTGAATTATTCAATGAAATGTTCCTTATGAAAAGTACCCTATTAATTCACATCAAAATCATCATAATAATAACCAAAAGAGCTTGATTAATACATAAATATATTTGGTAAAAAGATTATGATTACCAGTGATAAAAGCAATATCTTGATTTAAAAAAAAATGAACTTATACTCCTTTCATGGAAAACCACGAGTTCACTCATATTATTATGAATTACATATTAAACTACATACGGGATGAAGTAAAACTAAAAAATTATGTAATTTTGTCCCGACATCTGAAATGAAAGTTTCATTGTTTACATCTGTAAAGATGTGTGGATTTTAGGCATTTACAGATTTTCAGGTTGTGGATTTGAAGAAGTCTACTGTATTATTCTTCACTTCGACATTTTTGCCGGATCATAATAATCATATCGTCAGCCCAGGTTGGGATCCAAAAGCGTTCTAAAAATTTTCCCTCGGGACGTGACAATGGCAGTCTGTAATCTCCAATAGGGATTATTCTTTTCTCCAAAATGAGTTGCAACAGCCTACACTAGTTGCAGGAAGAAATGCTCAAGTGCATGTTAATCCTATGGGAACGTTATTTTCGAATTTCTCACTCGCAATTTAATATTTTTTAAATGTTTTTTTTTAATAGGATACCCGAGGTTAATATCTATTGTTATGCATTTGTACAATTTCAAATTTATTTATAGTTTTTTTATGTGTGGATACTTTCACTTTTGGAACCAGTTCTGAAAGTAAAACTATCATCGCCATATAAAAAGACCTTAACCAAAATCGAAAAAAGCACAAACACACAACATAAAACATTGACCTCAAGTATTCTATGCAAAATAAATCATTTAAAAATATTAAAATACAAGAGAGAAATCTGTACAGATTTCTCTGATAGGATTAACATTAGTGTTCTCATTTCTTCACATGACTGGTGTAGCATCTTAAACAAAGGATAACTGATGCTTGCAACAATGTTATTTGTGAAGAACTCCAAAAGTATTTACATAAGCATTATTAGGTGAGTTCACTAGGAAGCCATACTCAAAAAATTTTGAAAAAAGTTAGGTATATGTTCTTCTCATGTGGTTATACCTGTGTGCGAAAACAATTTCTGGGGGAATCTCAACTATATGCCTGTACAAAACAGTTTAGATTTTCTTATTTGGCAATTAATTGCTGATTGGTGACACAATGAAAGAAAAATACTGTTTTGTGATCACTGATCTTTCATTCCACATGCTGGATAAAATCTATTCCAAAAATATTTCTACTCAACATGCTGAAACATTTTTAAAAAGTTTAACTTAAATAAATGCAATTTTTAAATATTAGTTTAGAAAACAGGGTTGGAAAAAAACATGTTTTTTTTTTTTTTTAAACATGTTTTAAACGTTTAAAATGTTTTTTTCTCATTCAACAGCACAATTTTGATTAAAGTGAACAAATATTATTAAATATGAAGAATGAAAATATTTTCAAACAGCAGTAAGGAAGAAAATAATTATATAATAAATACCAAACATTAATTAGCAATTTTATTTTTATTCTAAACTAAAACATTTAATTGTTAAGTTCTTTATAAATGGTAACAAGTTTGGCAGTCATGGTCATTTTTGGTCATGGCCATTTCATATCTGTCTTCTATAGCTTTTTCAATGGTTTTTCTTGTAATCATGGTAAGATTACTAGCAGCATATATGTCTGACATTTCTTTTTTTAGATCTTTCCAAACTTCAACTACATCACTAATTGTACAATTATTTCTCTGAGCTTTGTCACATGCAACTGCAATAGGTTTAAGCCTTTGGATTTAATCTTCAACATTTCTTTTTAACTGAAAATCTAAGAATTTCTTAGAAATATCAGAATTGATTTTCTCTGTATTATCTTCACAAACTTTCAAAATTTGTGGCCAATTGCTTATATAAGACTCCATTGTGTCCAACATGGAATTCCACCTGACATCTGATGGTAACTCAAGCTTCTTAGCACCTGTTTCTCGAAGCTTTGCTGAGACAAAATGGTTATTTCGAAAATATTTAACAATATCAATAACTTGAGCTTTTATATTGGAGATTTTAATGTTTTTTGCTAGAAGATTTAAGACATGAGCTGAACATCCATAAGTTAAAATATTCATGTTATTCCTCTCAGTCTTTTTAAGTTCATCTCTCATCTTCATAACATTAGCAGCATTGTCTGTTACAAAGCTGCCAATAAGACAACTATAACGTTCCTCTATTTTATTTATGGCAGTACTTGCAAGTTCACAAAGATAATTAAATTCATGAGGATGGCCAGATGTATCAATGGAATCTACTAAGTAAATTTTACCTTTGCAAGATACTGTGATTCCTACAATTGGCTCATTGTGAATGTTGCTCCATCCGTCAAGAGCAGCACAAACAATCTGTTCTCTTAAATCACTTTTATAGGTTTCATACACAGATTCATGCACTTTGTCAAGTAATATTCCTCCTATTTCATGACGATTTGGTAGTTTGTAGCCAGGTCTTATATTCGACACCATCTTTTTAAATTCTGGATGATCCACACATGAAAATGATGTGTTTGTTGCATAAATAAACCGGCCAACTTGAATATCAAACAATTCTTTATCATATTTAGATGTTCTCATAATAAAATTGCTTAAACTTGTAGTTGGTGCATGTCTCTTATTGGTATTTATCTAAGGATCAGTATCAGTAGCCTGTCTCTTTCTTGACTCTTTAACAACTTCAATCTTTTCTAGTTTATGTGGATCATCTTCCCGAGCAAAAGTTCCAGCATCTGATAAAACACAATTGTTAAAGTGAGCTTTCATTCTTGCCACTAACCCTGCCATTTCCTTCTTACATTTTTTACATTCAGTTCTGGAACCTACTTTACCAGGAATTTCTATCTGTTCAAAGGATTCCCAAATTGAATGTTTTTTCCTTCCTGTAGCCATAATTTTAAACAATTCAGCTATAAATCAGTTAATAATTTTCTTCAAAAACAAACTATAGATTAATTAATTAACTACACACTGAACTAAAAGCACATGGAATGACAATACAATAGAGAACAGATAATTATCTTCACTTCAGTTCCCTTGCAACAGATAAAAGAATTATCTTCACTTCAGTTCCCTTTTCTCAAATAAAATATTTAAATAAATATATGAAATATGTAAAAAATTAGTTAAGAAATAAATATTTTTTAAACATGTCCATTTTTTATTATTAAATTATTATTATTATTTTGAGAACAGATTCAAACTGAAAATCAAAACAAATACAGTGAATTCTCGATAAGTCGAATTCGAAGGGACCGGCAAAAATATTAGAGTTATCGTAAGTTCGACTTATCGAAAATACTTAAATACATACAGAAAAAATATAAAAATAATTCAATCTTATAGATAGGAATTGCTATTATACTGTAATAACGGAGTCTGGAAAAATGAGCACTAAAGAAAAATACAATTTAATAGTACATAATATAAGGTACTTACAAACTCAAATTTTGTGAAAAAAACGTGTTAATGATGACGTTTGAAGGAAATTTTTTGACTTTCACATGTTAGAAAGTTGCTCACATATTGTAAACAAAGAAAAAGAGAATAGTCCACACCGTCTCTACTTTCGAAATGTTCCTGTAGTGCCATCATTGCCGCATGTGCTTCTTGATTATTTGGTGGTGAAACACAATTAACTTCCTCGTCCTCTTTTTCAGATTCAGAATTGTTCTCCGCCTTTTTTATTGCTTCAACCATATGTGAATCACTATGTTCTCCACAAACTGCAACATTTTCGTCAATATTCAAAAACTCAGTATCGTCATCTTCAGAAATAACTTGATCTTGTAGATTCTCATTCACAACACATGAGTCCGCATTGCTTGCAAAAAAGCCACATCTACTGAAGCAATTTTTGATAGCGATTTGTTTCACATCGTTCCAGGCACTCGAAATTAGTCTAATTGCTTCTAACGTATAACACTTTTGATTTATTCCATTTTCATGATCCTCGATTGCCTTCTGCACTAGAAGCTTTCTGTAGGAATGCTTTAAACATTTAATTATTCCCTAGTCTGCTGGTTGTAGTTTAGTAGTTGTGCTAGAAGGGAGAATTTCTAACTTGATAGATTTCAAGTTCAAAAGTTGACTGTGAGCTGTACACTGGTCAACGAAGATCAACACTTTAGGCTTTTTTGCATGAAACACTACATACAAATTTCTTATGTGTTCCTCGAACAATATTAGTCATCCAAGCTTTTTGATTAGATATTTACTGTACGGGAAGTGACTTTTTATGTTTGAAACAGCGAGGATTTTTGTATTTACCGATGATCAGTAAAGGTAACTTTTCTGTTCCAGAAGCATTTGCTCCGACAAGGACAGTTAAATGTTCTTTACTTAGCTTTCAAACGGAACATGATTCCCCCTTAAACATCATCGTCTTGTTAGGAAAACATTTGTGAAAAAGTCCCATTTCATCCATATTGAAAACGTCGTCTGCACTATAACCTGCAAGAAGTTTGGGTAATGAAACTGTCTTACATTCATCACACAGTTCATCAGACACACATTTTGCTTCACCGTGTAATGTCCGAAACACGATGATGTGTCTAGCTTCAAACTTTTCAAGCCACCCCCTGCTTGCAGTGAAGCCTTCCACATTCAATAATTTTGCAAAATCCAAAGCTTTATCACGTAACATCGTACCACTTAAAGGAATTGCACTCTTCTGTGTCCTGTAATATGTAAACCATTTTACGAGGGCTGTTTCGATATCTGGGAAGGCACACACCTTCATCCTTTTGCACTTTGGGCTGGCACTTGATGTCTTTTGAAAATGCTTTCTTTATCTTTCAGTATAGTAGATAGCGTGTTGGGAGGTATACCATATTTCAGGGCTATATCTTTTTTCTTTAAATCAGGATTGTTTTCAATATCATTCACCAAATTTACTTTTTGTTCTAAAGTAAGAATTTGTAATTTCCACTTCGACATTTTAAGAGACCCAACTGAAACGTATCACGCTGTGAAAGCAACAAACACTAAAATGGCAAGACTCAACATTAAAGTAAAGAACTTCAATGAAATCTCAATAGAATAAAAAAAAAAAAAATCCTTGCATAAAAGCGTGGGAAATTTGATCAATTAGAATTCACTTAGCCACCAACTCTGTTTCCAAAGAATAAGGGTTGAGAAAAGGGAATGCGTAAAATAGAAATGAATGTGGTGGGGGCATAGGACGATTTCAGCTGAAATTCCAAAACTTGCAGAGGCTCCACACTGACCGATATAAGAAGTAAAAACAGCGCCCTTTAAAGCCGGCAGAGGAGTGTAGAAAAGTCTTTTCTAACAGAAAGTGCCAGTATTTTTGAACTGTGGCTGAAAAATTAAGAAATTAATCTAATTACTGTTTTTTCTCTATTGGAAAAAAATCGACTTAAAAGATGTAGACTTCGACAAAACGAGAAAGTTTAACATTGAATTGTAACAAAGGGGCCGGGACTTCATGTAAACTTCAGCTTAAATGAATATTCGACTTACCGAGAATTCACTGTAGATTGGTTGGTAGGTAGCATACTTTTATAACTCTAAGGACAGAAAAGCAAATTTAAACAATTAGAATTTAAAAGGAAGAGGTTTTTAAAAAGGATTTAAAAGGGGTAGCACAATACATTAAAGTAAAAAAACAAACAAAAAGAAAAACAAAACAAAAAAAGCTATCCTACTACAGTAGAACCCCGATTCATTGTTTTTCAAGGGGTGCGGGGAAAAAAAACGATGAATGCGGGTAAACGATGAATGCGGGTTAACGTCAAAATATGAAAAAAACAATGTTTATGCATTACTAATACATGCAATATATACAGTATACTAATCAATACTAAATTTTTACTTGCCAAACAGTAGAAGAAATAAATCGAAGTTGTAGAAAATCGGTATTTATTTTAAAAAATCAGTAATTTTATGTTGGGTTTTTCGTTCATTTTTTAAATTAAACAAATTTTCAAGATGTACAACATTTTTCTGATCCTTTTCTGTAATTTCATGTGCATATATAAAAGTTCGTACAGTTTCAAATGACGTAATTGCATCAGACAGACTTGGCATTGGTGTAGGCTCAGCTTCTTCGGCATGAACATTATCCTCTGCCTCTTCGCCATTATTTTCCTTTTTTGCATCCTCACACATTTCTTCTATGCTTAGGACACCACATGTTGCAACATCTTGATCAATAGAAATGTAATCGCTAAATTTCACGCCAGATACATCTTCTACTACACGCAACCATTCATCATCTGCATTATCGTCACCATGGTCATTATTTTCTGTCCCTTCTGTTGAGCATTCATCATCAATTTTTCGCCTAAAACCGCATTTCACGAAACAATTCTGAATGGCTGAAGAGGTTACTTCATACCATGCTGAAAGGACAAAATGAATAGCCTGTAAAAGATCTGTTTTTAGAGTAGGTTCTTTCTTATTCCATGACACATAAATATCTTTTCACTAGCTTTCTCCTGTAAAATTGCTTAAAACAGTTGATTATCCCAGCATCAAGAGGTTGTACGACAGATGTACAATTAGCTGGGAAAAATCTGACTTCTGTATTTTTCAAAGACGACGTATCTGGTGGATGAGCTGAACAATTGTCAATAAATAGAATGATTTTCCTTTTTTGAGCGCCGATTGATCTATCAAAGTCATGAAGAAATTTTGTAAAAATATCATTTTTCATCCATGCCTTGGTATTCGAATGGTAGACTACTGGCAGTTTGTTTACATTCTTGAAGCATCGAGGTCTAGCAGATTTACCAATAACTAGGGGTACTCGTTTATCAGAACCGTCCTTATTTGTGCATAGTAGCACTGTAAGTCTTTCTTTGCAATGTTTACCACTATGACAAGATTCTCCTTTGAACGCTAGCGTTCTCTCTGTCAAGCATTTATAAAACAGGCCTGTTTTGTCTGCATTGTAGATGTCACAATCCTTGTATCCTTCTAGTAACTTCGGAAGTTTTTCGAATCACATTTCTATTTCATCAGTATTTACTACTGCAGCACTTTCGCCGCATAATTTCTTGTATACCAATCCATGGCGAATTTTAAAACGTGAAATCCATCCATTTGATGCAGAAAAAGTGTCCATGCCATATGAGGCAGCTATTTCAAGTGCCTTCTCTCGAAGAATATTCCCATTCACAGGAATATTTGATGCACGAGCCTTCTCGTACCAAGCGAAGAGAAGTCTTTCCAACTCGCTGTAAGTAGACATTTTGCTAGTTTTTCTCTTTTTTGCAGAAGGTCCATACTTATCAGCCTGATCTCTAATTTCTTTCTTTTTCAAAATTATCGAATTCAGGGTTGACGGCGGCATACCTAAACGCTTAGCGATGCTATTTTTTTTCTCAAAAGGATTCTTTTCCACCTCATCTATGATTTGAAGTCTTTCTTCTAAGGTTCGGATTTGTTTTGCCATTCTTAAAATTCAAAGAACGCATAAAATTTAGGGAAGAACGCATTAAATTGAAAGCTCACACTCTTCAAATTAAACACCTGCACTGCACACAACAGATTAGATAGGAATTAAGCAGCTGGCCGAAGTGGATACATCCGACCTCCCCTTTACACAGAATAGAATAACCCATTCTCCAAACAAGAACACCTGTTACGCATTCAATTATTTAAACGTACATACGTGTCGCAATATCAGAGGTAATCACTGTCCCCCCACCACCACCCCTAAAGCACCACAAACGAGTCATTTTAAGAGAAAAGAAGTAATTCAAGTTTGGATCTGATTGACCTTCAATTTTATTTCGGTGATGAGAAAAATTTTAGAACGATGAAAGCGGGAAAACGACTTTTTGAAGAACGATGCACGCAGGTTTCGTTAACATTATTTAAATATAATATGTGCAGGGACCATAGAAATAAAACAATCAATGCGGGAAAACGATGGACGCGGGAACGATAGATCGGGGT
Source organism: Maratus speciosus (assembly GCA_963932465.1). Lineage (NCBI taxonomy): Eukaryota > Metazoa > Arthropoda > Arachnida > Araneae > Salticidae > Maratus > Maratus speciosus. Next base: position 347,848,663 of record OZ010786.1, read on the forward strand.
TTCACTGTACTAGTTAAACTGAACACTAATTGTTCTCAACATCTGCTCATTTTAAAGAAAGCAGCAATAACAGAGATTGTGCAATCCAGATATTATGCAATCATGGTATTACATAATACTGAGCAACACAATTATAAAAAGATGACTGCTAACTTCTTGGTTTTTAGACAAAAAGCCATGGAAATTAAAGATAGCAGATAGTACAAAAATGAGATAGAGAAACAGAAATGCAAGTTTCTAGATAGTCTTTATAAATAATTTAACACTGAAATACTGTTAGTTTTGAAAATGAGATTATTAATATATTATAGAACTTTGATATTATATAAAAAATCATAATTGAGATATTTAAAAAAATAAATTATGTATTTCCAATTTTAGAGGAAATAAATTTACTTTAAATACTTAATTAAAATTAAATAACCAATTTATAATTTTAATAAAATTTGAATGTCTTTTAGTATATACAGCTAATTAGAAATTTTTAATACAATTTTATTTCATAAATTTTAATTTGTGACATTATTAGCAATAATCATGTTTTAAATGTAATGAAACAGCTGTTTTAAACGAAATGTTTTAAACATAACAACCCTGTTAGAAAATATATAGCTTTTTTGATTTACTGAAATTTAACTATTTTATTATAGAATTTAAAACAAAATTTAATTTGTAAAAAAAAAAAAAATACTTTTAAAGCATATGTAAAATTTACTTACATCTTGGAACCCTTGATTTTTCAAAAACTCATGAAAAAGTAAGTGAGAGAGAGAGAAGGGGGGGGAGAGTATATTTTATTATTTTTATGCATAACATCCCTACTAAAATTTTGATGTTATATGAAAGTTAAAAACATTTTCTTTCATAATTGTTAAAATAATTTTGTAGCTAGCACAGAAATATAAGATGGTCATTGTATCCCCTATTCTTGAGAGAGATGAAACTTATGGAGATGTACTGTGGAATACAGCAGTTATAATTTCTGATAATGGCTGTGTACTAGGCAAAACTCGCAAGAACCACATACCCCGTGTTGGAGATTTCAATGAGGTAAATTTTTTTAGTAAACTAATGTGAAAATTTACATTTTAAGTATATTATATATATATAATTAAAATGAAATCACAAATGTAGGAGCAAGATTTGTAATGAAATTCTAAAAATGAACAAAATATGAACATTGAAAACCAGAAATGTATAATAGGTAACTATGAATAACCTACAGAATCATCAGAGGAGCTTGCAGGTTTAATTCATAGTAAAGGTATGTTATTTCATCTAATTTTGTTGGAATTAGGCCTAAAATGACAAAATTTAGCTCCTTATAACATATAAAAAAAACCCAAAATAAATGATAAAAATCTAAGAGAATAAACTAAATCATTAACATTAGAGTAGACATATTTGGATTTCAAGTGAATAAGATAGCAATAATTGTACTTAATCAACACGATGAAAAACAAATTGAAGATTAAATGGAAATATATATACATACTATGTTATTTTTCTTTCTACTGTGGTGCTGATTAAAATTATTAACTACAGTTTTAGGTTAATTCAGTAGGCAATTTGCTTCTAAAATTATTAATTCATATCCATCATATAAATGATGCTTTTTCAATATGTTAATCTCACAAAAATTAATTTATATAGAGTTTTATGCATATAATTTTAGTACTAGATCTAGGATATTATTTTGTATGATTTTATTTACTAGATAGTGTATTATTTTATGATTTATATGCTGTATGTAAATAATTGCTTTTATTACCGTATTTTTTAGAAATCATCTTAATGTTGATTATCTGTTTCATTTTCTCTATGAATGTATTTTATATTAAATCCAATGTAACTTTTAAAGGGTCTAGAATTTTTCTTTGGTATATATTCCAATTGCATGGATTTGAACTGCATTTCCCCCAGATAATATGGGGTTATTTACATATTTTTCCTATGTTATTCATAGATTCAGTGAATTTAATGTGTAAAAAATTTTTTAGCATCAAATGTTGCTGCTGTTTCAGGCATGAAAGAGTTCTTCCTGAAGGAGGAATTCCACTTTTAAAAGCAAATTTGGACATTCTCTGGATTGATGAAAAAATGCCAAGAAAATACTAGAATCATATCGGGGGGAGGGGGGTTAGAAAGCTTAATAATTAGACATTTTGTTTACTCAAATCCTTGGAGTTTGTTTCTGAATTGCTGTACTAACAAATGAAAGGCAAGCTTTAATTTATAAGTATCTGAAAGTCATTTAAATTAAGTTCTTTAACTAGGGAAAGGAAGTTTCCATAAGGTTCTTTTGGTGTAGAATATTTTATTCTATTTATAAAACACTTCTGGGTAATTTCAGTGATGCATTTTTGGAAATGTATTTCTGGAGTAAAGATCAATTTGGCGTGCATATATTTAGCGTAGATATTTTTTTTTCTTTTAAGTAAAGCCTTAAACTTTCAAATCACTTAAAATAATACATTTATTTTTAAAAAATTAATCTCTGTACTTCACATAAGTTCATCAAATACATTTAAATGGATTTATACTTTTAGCAAACTGTTTCCAATTTTATTTTTTAATTTAATGAATTTATACATTTATTGTTATTTATTTATTTTTTTCTTTTAATACTTTCTAAGTTACAAAAAAAAAAAAAAAACATATGTACAGTTATAATTTATTTTATTGTATGAATAACTGATGAAATGCATCTAAATTATACAAGTTTGGCTTTATTGTATAGATGAAAAAAAAAATCTACCTTTTTTTCCCATTTCCCACTTTCATGCCTGTGTTATTGTCATGTCCAGGAAAGTGCCATGGTACTTTCCTGAACAAGGGCCATAGAGTCACAAGAGAGGTTAGAATTCTTAAACATGACCCTGCAACTTGGATCTAATTTGAAAGGGACACCCTAACCAGCTTGGAAGAATCCTGTGTGCTGATTGGGGTTTTACTCGATCTGAATCCAAAAATTCCGTCTGAAGTCAACCTGAAACTAGAGATGTACTGAATAGCAATTTTGGCTGGGTATCAAATGTTTGGCATATAGTTGCACCGAATACCGAAAATTGGACCTGTTGAATAGTAACTATTTATCAAGCTGATTATTCCTATTTTTCAGAAATCCATAGTTTAAAGATGTTCAAAATTTTAAATATCATTATATTTAACATAAATACATCTGTTTTGATATATATTTTTTTATTTTTAATCTGTAAACTTAAGGGGGGGGGGGGGGGTGAGGGATTTACTTCTAGAAGGCCAAAAAGGGTGTTTTTTAGCATTTATTTTCTGGAATAGGAATAAAGATTTTAGCTCCTGGTTTTTTGCATGTTATTTATTATCATTTGAAGAACATTTAAAAAAAATTTAAATAAAAAATGGATGATGTGGCTCAAGTTGCTTGGGTGGATGTCCTAGAGTGCACACTATGTGCTTTCAATTGGGTGGGATCCTATAGGATCACGAGTGTCTTTTGTAATAAATTTTCCTTAAGGATTATGAAAATAGATAATATTTTCTGAAGCTTCGAGCCCTTCGAGGTCAAAAAGTTAAAAATAAATCAACAAAGTGGCAGCCATTTGAAAAAATGGTCTATTTCTAATCCCTTTTTTCACACTTTGGTGTGCTTTAAAAAAAAGTATTTTTTTATAAAAATGATTGGAAGTGATCCAAGCTCCAATAAATTATATTACCTTTAATTAAAAAAAAATTAGCAAGATCGGTTTAATAATTTTTGCGTTCTGATTATTTTGAAATAAGTTTTTTGTACAAAATGCATTATTGCTCCAGAACAGTGTAAACCTAAGGACGCGTTGCGCTAAAGCACTAAATAACTATGAAAGAACTTCAAATTCAGTCAAATCGTTTCACAGAGATTCTCTAAAGACTATAGCAAATGAAAAAAAAAGTGGGGTGGGGGAGTCGTTTTTTCTTTCCAACCGAAAAAAAGCAAATCCACCCTTAACATTAAAAAATATCCTTATATATTCTTTATTATTTAAGAGAAAAACTTTAAGTCCTAAAACTTTTAAATTAATAAAAACTTTGGGGCTTGTAATCTTCATGGCCTCCTCTCTGAATTAAAATGGATGAATAAAATTTTCCAATACAGTAGATCTAGTTAGTTGGGAGACATCGGTTATGGCCAAGATTTGTCTGGATAAAGTGACTGCCCCCCCCCCCCCCCCTTCCAATCATCAGAACTAAAGTTAATGCTCTTTTTTTATTTTATTCTTCACATTTTGCCCCAATTATACAGCTGTCCCGATTAAATGGTGTCCCAAATAAACAAAATCTACTGTATTCTAAAATGCAAGAGTTTTTTTTTCTTTTTAATTTTTGTTTTTTATGAATGATTTTCCATTGCTTTCTTTAAGCTGATTATGACTGCCTAGAAGAAATTATGAGAAAAATCTCAAGAAAGAACTAAAAGGGGGGAAAAGGGGTGAGGGCAATGGTGTAGTCATAAAAAATCAGAGTGTGTACACTACAGGCAGAGAGTATATGTTGTAACTATAGAAGATATATGGAGTTAACCAGAATGTATATGACATACATAACTGTATACCCTCCACTACATCCCTGAGTAAGGGGATGATGGAAAGTCAACAAGAGTTCTTTCTCTCGCTGATTTAGTAAGGAAGTTTTTAAATTCATCAGCAAGCAACATCTAGAGAGAACAAATATTTTTAGAAGTTAGAAGTATGTGTAAATATATGTAATAAAGCAAGAAACAATTATTATTGGACAATATTGAGAAACTTGCCTTTATTTATCATAATTTAACTTTATTGAATTATTGCTATCGATATAAAACCTTTTCTAAATATCGCTAATTCCTATGAATATCATTATTAATAATTAATTTTTTTAACAATCACTTTTCAAACAAAATAGTTATAGCTCTTTTATTTATGGGATTTTTTTTCTATTTTTTTCCGAAGTAATGTGTAAATTTATTAATAGTTAAAAAAAGCTGTTTTGTAAGATTTTTAAAAAATATTTTTAAAGTTTTTTTTATATATTTGGCTGATCAAATATTCTGGTATTTAGCCAAACTGAATATTCAGTAGTATGGCCATATAGGCCGAACATCGAATATATACCAAATATTTGGTGCATCTCCCATAACATCCCATCCATAACTACCTGAAACCTGGGAAAAAATTTTCATCAACCCAAAGCCGACAAAGACAATTTTGTGAACCTGAAATACTTCAATCTGAGCCTGACCGAACTTTGAAATGAAAAAAAGTTTAATCCATATTTTAATGAAATTATGAAAAGTAGTCTACAATTACATCTCTAATACCAATTTTGTCTTATATGTAGAAAAATGAACATATAGTTACACAGTAATAATATTCAAATATAGTAAAACCTCTGAATAGTAGACACTCCAGAATTTGTCTGCTATTCATGGATTTCTATTATTTTGAGGTAAAATAGTATACAATTATATAGGTATTAGTTATTGAAAAAGTGTTCACTAAATAAACGTGTATGCTATTTGGAGTGTCCATTATGGAGCTTTTACTGTTTATTGGTCTTGTTTGGACTTTATTTTGAAAAACTGAATCAATGTGAACTCAACCCACAGGAAAGGGTAGAAATCAACTCAACTTGCAACAACAAAAAAATTAACATTAATCAAACACAAACTCCAGGTATCAGCTTATTTGACCTGGTGCAAGACTCTACCATCTCACCTATCGATCTCAGTCCACACCATAGATTTTACCTGCTAGTCTATGGCATTGACAGCTTATCTAACATTAAATATAATGAAGTACAGTAGAGTGCCGATTATCCGAATAAGTTGGGACCGACCCTAGTTCAGATAAGCACAAGTTTGGATAAATGGACAGACACTTTAAGGGATGCTCCTGACTATAATGAAACCTTCACACTTTATCGAGGCTTAGGACTACCAGCACCAGTTAGTGTTGGCGTTTTTAAATTGTTTTATATATTTTTTTTTGTCTTTTAATTTTTTTTTTATTATTATTATTTGAAATATTCTTTTTCTCTTTTTATCATTTTCTGAACTTCAGAGATTTATAATTTAAGCAAAGAAGCTTTTGATTGTTGCTTGCTTCAACGAAGACATTCTTTTCAATGCTGCCCTATCTCTAATTCTTCTTAAATACGTTAGTTGAATAGGATCGGCATCATTCTGTTGTTCGAGCCATTTCAAAGCTGTTTCCAAACATTCAAAGGCTTCATTATGGGATGAACCTGGGTATTTTCAAAGCACTCATTTTCATTTTCTTCAATTTCTTTTTCATCTTGAACCTCATCAACAATCTCATCATCATTTAAAATCTGATATCCAGGGTCATGTATGTCACTATTTAACCACTCATTAATTTCACTTTCTTAACCCCTTGGGAACGAGTGACACATATACGTGCTGCATAAGATGATCAGAATCCTTGATTATTCTTACCAGTAAATTTTTATTGTAAATTTTGCCTTATTTAATCTGAGCATTTTCCTGATTCAATTAGACAAAAATTTCTGTTTTGAAAAACTGGTGATAAAAGATTAAAAATTCTGTAAAAGATGCTCGTTCCGAAGGGGTTAAGAGCTTAGGATTCTTCCCATCTCCTTTATTGTTTTAAATTCCTCATTTTCTGATCCACTATCAGTTTTTTTCTTTATTTAAAATTTCATTCCAAGCTTTTTTTAATGTTGAGGATTTTACTAGACTCCAGGAATCAGAAGCCATTATACAACAATCTTCCAAATAAATTTTTATGGTATCTTGGGAATCAGTCTTTTCTGTTTCTTCTGATAAAAAGAGCATTCTTAACATTTACTTTCTATAAAGTTGTCTGAATGTCTCTACCACACTTTGATCCATCAGTTGGATTACAAATGTAACATTAGGTGGCAAGAACTTTAACCAAAACATTACTTGAAATATGCCAGAAATAGGATGTTTGGATAATTAGAAGTTCGATTTAACAAAAAAAAAAAAAAAAAAAAAAATCGAGAGAAATAGGTTGTTTGGATAATTAGAAGTTTTGTTAATTGGAGTTCGGATAATCGGCGCTGTACTGTATTGAAGAATCATAACTAAATGAGCAGATCAGTTCTATACATACTGCTTTTGTTGGAGGAAAAATATAAATCCAAAGATAAAACTATTGCTATAAATGATGTTGATATCATAAATGTACTTAAAAATTTTTGAATATTTTTTAATTTTTAAATCTAAAACAATGTTTTTCTATATTTGCTGGGTTTTTTAAAGGGAAATACTTATGTGAATGATAATAATTTACATGCATATTTATTTATTTGACATAATTATATTTTATTTCAGTCCACATATTATATGGAAAGTAAACTTGGACATCCAGTGTTCCAGACCCGATATGGTAAGTTCCAATCAAATCTCCTATTAAATACAGTATGTGTCATATTAGTTTAGGTTTAAATTAGTTTCATGTACATAAGCTAATTTATGTAAATAAAAAATGTATAATTTTAGGTCATTGAAATAAATAAAATTATAGCATTGATTAAATGTTACTTATCATGCTAAATAACTTTTTTTTAAATTCATATGACCAGAAGTAAAGTTTTTCCTTCATACTTAGCGTGAAACATTTGAGCTGTTGTTATCCATGACAAATATTTATTCAAATTAATTTGTATACAAATACATATACAGTAGAACCCCGCTAATCAGAAATTCTGGTTAATCGGAACCGATTTTATTTTTGAAAATTACTGGACTTCAAGCATGCCGGAATAAGACATTTTCCAGATTATAGGATTAATGTCGAGAAAAACGTGTAGAAGTTAGAATTAAACAAAAAATGTCAGTAAAGCATGTTTTTTATTTTTTTTAAGCAGCTTGAACAGAATAAAAAAAATTACTCAATAATGTAAAAGTAGAACATATGTACGCGAATATAAAATGAAAACATACACTGTAGGCCTACTCGTAGAAGCCATCTTTTAAAAAATCTCGAATATCAGTTTGTTTGCCAGTCACTATAAAATTCTTTTCTAAAATGCAAAAAGTATTTAATTCAGATGATAAAAATTTATTTTTCCTTTCAACAGTTTGATTTCACAAAATATCTGCAGAAATGTTTTTTCTTCCCCTCCTAGTCAACGTGGTGATTGGGCTATTTATTAGATTTGCGATTTTGGACCATTTGTTATGGATTGTTACGTAATTCCTCATTCTGAAGTTCCATTAGATTATTATAAACATCAGGAGTGATTAAACAAAGGATACTATTTTTTCCCAAAGTATTATCCAGCTTGCCGGACCTTAGGATGCCAGGTTGCAGGATGTTTACTGTACTACTGAGTACTTATAACTTACATTTTACTTATCAATCATACATAGTATAGGGTAAGTCTTGTAATCGTTTTAAAAATCGAAAACATTTTTTTGACGGATTTACACGTTTCAGACACTGAAGATTCCGAAAAACATATTTTTAGTAAAAAAATTTGTCCGTCCGTCCATCTGTATGTGTCTGTAAATGCTCTATCTCCCAAACAAATTGAGATAGAGACTTGAAATTTGGTGTGTACTTAGGGAGTAATAATGGGAAGAACCCTATTGAATACCAGTAACCTCGATTAACTGGAACTATTTTTTTCGGACTCTTGAAATATTCATTCTGATAAAAGGTATACAAAACTTTTCGAAATTGTTTATTTGAAGGAGTAAATATAAAAGACAATAAAAAAACATAAATTTTGCATCATGAATGAACTCGATCGGATAATTAGTTGCCGAGATATTTGTAATTCTATTTTTCACACTCTTCGATTTTTCATGACTCTGTATTTCATTCAAATTTCAATTCAAAGATATATTTTAATTGGAAATGAGACGCTTAATTCAACGCAGTAAACTGTTAGTTAATAGGATTATAATTTTTCGAGTTATAAGGATGTTTCTTTTATGCAATTTGGTGCTACTCGATTATCCCGCCGACCAAAAAACTATCGCCAAACTATAAGATTAAATGCCAATAATGGCTTATCGTAAATGTCAAGCATTTAATGCCTCTCCATACCTATAAGGGGGTTTACCATAGGGGGGACCCTGTTCTGTCGCCAAATACTGCCAAGTTTGTCGGCAACTTGGTGGTATATCGCCAAATTTGGTGGCCAAAATGAGCCGCCAAAAGTGACGCCAAATTGGCGGTATCTCTAATATTTCGCCAAATTCCCATAGACTTCCATTGTAAACCAATAGCGTTTACTTACTTATAGAAAATCAACAAATTGAGACATTTTAATGCAACAAAAAGTAATATTAGCTTAAGGGGTTATATTAATTATATTTAAGGAAGTCCAAATAAATTAAATTATGAATAAAAGTAACATGGTACAATGCTTAGCAAATATCACATGTTTTATTTTTATATTTTATATTATCTATATCCATGATGGGTAAGTATTACGGTGGCCCCCAACGACTAGTTTTTATAGCATGCATCTTTTTTTTTTATTTCTAATTTTATTAGAATATCGGGTAATCTTAATTTTTCATAATCCGAACAGGCCTTTGTCCCAATTAGTTCAGATTAGTGGAGGTTCTACTGTATTAACTTGTAAAATAATTCAGCTAAAAATTTTTAGTAGCTTGTTTTGCCAGAGTACACAAGAGTTTGTATTCCCAAGAAAGACCTGGAAATGAGAAAACCCATTTTAATCTTAAAACTTCAGGAAAAGGCTGAAATCTTTATAAAATCTGAATACGCTTAGTTAATCTGTTAACTTACTATTTTTAAAATTAACATTGGTCAGCAATCACTACTGCTTGTCATGCTTCATTGTTGATTATTTGCATAGGGGAAAATGATTGATCGTGGAAACTAAGTAAATTCAGAGATTTTTTAAAAAATGAATATAAACTTTGGTACAGATTATTAAAAATATCTATACAAGGAATATATTTTTTAGAATTAATAAATGGTAAATCTGTACATAATATTAAGAAAAAATCTTGATTACATACTGTAGGGACAAAAAATCTTGGATTGCATTATAAAGTAAGTTTATTCCATGTTCAATATTTATATGCATGCACACACACACACACACACATATATATATATATATGTACACACACACACATATATATATATATGTACACACACACACATATATATATATATATATGTACACACACACATATATATATATATATATGACATTGTAATTTTCAGTAACAGTCCTGAAGAATTGGAAAATATGCTAAAAGAGTTGGCAGAAGCTAGCATTAATGTGGGATTAAAAATAAACTTGGAAAAGACTAAGGTGATGTTCAATTCATTTGCATCAAAAAAGAAAATTGTCTACAACAACACTGAAATTAAAGAAGTGCAAAGTTATGTGTACCTTGGGCAGGAAATATCATCAGATAATAGTATCATGAATGAAATCAATAGAAGAATAAGAAATGGATGGAGTGCTTTTGGGAAGAACAATATTATTCTAAAGAGTAGCATGCCCCTTTGTTTGAAAAGAAAGGTATTTAACCAATGTGTTTTGCCTGTGCTAACTTATGGAGCAGAAACATGGACGCTAACAAAACGGATGGTACAGAGATTACAAACAACACAGAGAAGTATGGAAAGATGTATGCTAGGTATAACTAGAAGAGACAGAAAAAGAATAACCTGGATAAGAAATCAGACGAAAGTTTTTGACATCATTGAAAGAATTAAACGGCTAAAATGGAAATGGGCTGGGCACATTGCAAGAAGACAAGACAATAGATGGAGCACAAACACCCTACAGTGGTATCCCAGAGATGTTAAACGGCCAAGAAGACGACCTCAAGTAAGATGGAGTGATGAAATCAGAAAAGTAGCCGGTGTAAATTGGATGACTAAAGCACTAGACAGAAAACATTGGAAAAATCTGGGGGAGACCTACATCCAGCAGTGGATTGAAAACGGTTGATGATGATGATATATATATATATATATATATGTATGTATAATTAGGATTAAATCATGTAAAATAATATAGAGTAAGCTGAATAATATTACATCATATCATTTATACACAATAATAAAAATTATTTAAATATTTATTTTTTATATTTTCCATTTCAAGGTCTTTCATAATATTCAGTGTTCATTTTTCTTCTATTATTCTGGTCATGCGGTCCTTAGGGTGCAGAGAGAATAAATTATTTAGCTTTTAGCTTTATTCTCTACAGAAAACGAGTGTCTTGCTTATATATGTGAATCCTGTGCCCTTGATAAAGTAATTCACTATATAAGCATTCCATTTATATATATATATATATATATATATATATATTATGCAAGATAGTACACATTCAATTTGTTTATTTTTCTTTTTTCCTCCATTTTAATCCTCATAAGGTAGTACATGGGATTATACTTTTTAAATAATATCTGGTTTATGTGGTGTTTGTGATTTCATATTATTGGTCATTTTTATTATCTTTCAATAGTATTGTACAGAAAGCGTATATATATATATATATATATATATATATATATGGCTTGACAAATGCAGTTGCCAGGTCGCCTCTGGGAAGCAAATTTTTTAATCCAACATTTTTTTCCCCTTTGTATGCGTGTGTACAAAAATTGATTTAAGAAATAAGCACAAAATACATTTTTCTCTCCCTGACCCCTACTTGTGCATGACAAGTAGTGATCTTCCTCTTCTCTAGTATTTATAATGGAAGAACAAAGTTTAAAAGGACTTTTCATTTCATGTACAGAAAATTCTTTTTTGATCTAGCCAGCTAGCATGTCACATGATCAGAATGTGGGAAGGAGAGGGGGAGTTTTCAGTAAAACAGCAAGAAATAGTGTCAATCCAGCCTCTGCGGCTTCTAAAATTGGATACAATTCTAAAAAATGTTCAAATTTTTTTGTAAGTTTCAAATCAGGTATTTGTGTTGAGAATTAAAACTGATTAATGTATCACATTCAATTTTAAAGAATACTAACATATAAGTTACTGTAAGTAATTCATTTGAAATAAATCTATAAAACTTTATTAAGTGTTAAGAATAATTCATTTTAATGAAATTAAAGAGTAATATGTATATTTAAAAAAAATATATATTCCATGCTTAAAATGCTTGACACCTGTGTGTACTGCACACATTACTCAATAGGTTGGTGCCACCCTGGTTTTCAGACAAATATCTGGTACTGAGTTATTTACCAATGTTTTACATGAGAGAGTTTGGTTTCTGGTTTTTCGAAGGATTTTGATGGGAGGGATATATGCAAGAGAGAATTTTAAACTGACGTCTAGAATTTTTTAGAAGAGAGAGAAAGAAAGAAATTTATCTAGCTTGTAGTCATGAAATGATCCTGAAAAAAATCTATATCTGGGTCTATTTGTTATAAAAATTAATCTGAATTAGTACAGAAGTTATTGACAAGCTCTAATTAAAGTGCTGAAAATACTGATGACAATTTATAAGAAAATAAAAAATTTGAACAAGCATCAGGAAAAATTAAAAAAAATGAATGAAAATTAAATGAAAATTTCACCAATGCTTGAATGCAGTTATTGACAATCTCCACACCATGCACACTAGCAAATGTATTGCATGCACATGCATGGATCCTGTACAGCATTTTCTTTCAAAATCTTGATTCAGTTTGGGTGATAGCAGTCTGTTTTCTCAATGCAAATGGTGCAATAATGAACCTGTCAGTCTTAATTAATGAATGTATTTTTACATTCTAAAGTAAACACATATGCCTTTTTATGTGAAGTCTTCAGCAAGATGAAAGTTAATACATCTCTATAGTGCATGTCAATCAAATGTTCCTATAAAGAAACACTATGTACCAGATTGTGTTTATGAAACATTTTCATGATTAAAGTCACAGCTTTTTGTCTAGAGGGATGCATCCCTTTAAACATTTTGATAATCTAAGAGGAAAAGAAAAACTTTAATTTTAATAAATTTTGATAATTAATACTTTTTTTGACAATTTTTTATATTTTAAAAATACTAACTATGCATTAAAAATTTTTAAATGATTCAAAGACAGACAGCTTCGAGGGATTTTCTTGAGTCAAACTGAGCGTCTTCCCCCAAACTTTTTTTTTAAACATCTTCATTAAAATTATGTGAATGAAAATAAATATTTTTATTCATTGAAATAAAACTTTTCTATGAATGTATTAACTATAGTTACATGATGTTCATTGGTTTTCTATTTTATATATTCTATGATTAAACATATGTTGCTCATAGAACATAAGTAAAGGTAGTAAAATTTGTAGTATTTATACACTGCTAGCCATTAAAATTGCAACACCAACAAGGAATGATCTGACGAACGTTAAAATCACATGAAAGGAAGAAGAGGTTGGAATATGCAAATGATTAGTATTTCAGTGCATTTAGATGAGGCAGGCGAGAGAAACATCTGAAGCACTGCATAAAAGGAAAGTTGCGTAGTGGATTTCTCATTCGGAACGTACTTTGTAAGGTCGGTCTTTGCTCAGAATATCATTTTATGCCTCAAATAATAAGAAGAAATGCTTACTACCAAGTGTCGATATTCGATAGAGGCAGCATCGTTGCCTATCGAGAGTGTGGATTATCTTTCCGTGATATCGCCTGTTGCATTCTTCGAAATCCAACCACTGTCATGTAAATATGGAATCGATGGATTGCTGAGGGTCATCCTGAACGGCATGAAGAGTCTCGACACCCTCCCATGACTAACGCCGGAGAGGACAGACATATTGTGAGGTCGGCACTGCAAAATCATACAACCACATCATGAAACATTAGTCAGGAATTGGGCATGTTTGAAGCGCCCCCAGTATCCGGTCATACAGTGAGACGACGTTTGCAGCAGTGTGAACTGTCAGAACGGCGACCAGTACTGCAGCTTCCCTTGACAATGTAGCATACAGAGAGTCGGCGACTCTGGTACACCGAACGACAAAGTTGGATGCATGATTGGCAGAATGTTGTCTTTTCAGACTAGTCCCGGTATTACGTGCTGTATTCTGATGGCCGTATACTTGTCTGGAGGTTCCAAAGAAAACGCCTGTCACCTGCTTACATTCGATATCGGCACAGGGAACCTGCACCTGGTGTAATGGTTTAGGCAGCCATTGGGTACACGACATGCACATCTCTAGTTCGGATCGATGGTACTTTGAACGCAGATCGGTACATTTTTGACATCTTACGTCCAGTGGTTGTACCCTGTCTTCGAGGCCTGCCAAATGCCATCTTCCAGCAAGATATCTCAAGACCACATGTTGCACGTCGTGTTCTGACCTTCCTCGATACACAGGGTATTCAATTGCTGCCCTGGCCTGCACGGTCTCCAGATCTGTCACCAATTGAAAACATCTGGTCATGAATTGCTTAGAGACTAGCCTGCCACCTTTCTCCAGCTAATACGATTGATGAAGTGGGGCATAGACTTGAAGCAGCATGAAATGAGAAGCCCGTTTCTGTCCTACCAGCCCCGTTTGGCTCCATGGCTAACCGGATAAGGGCCGTTTTAGCTGCCAGAGGGAGCAGGTGTTTCTACCAATTTCGCACCCTTGTAAACCCACAAAATTTTTACAAATTTAATCATTTTGTTTTCATGCCATACTGTTTACGTACGATAAATATCTTTTTGTATTTTCAATCTTTCATGGTGTTGCAATTTTAATGGCCAGAACTGTAGTTCTATATCACAGAATAAAACCAGTGCATTTCAAATTCTCTGTGACATTTTGAATGTATGTATAATAGTGATTAATATATGAAAGTATGAATATAAATATTCATCTAAAACTTTATACATAATATTACTTAATTTGGCAACAATATGGCTATATTGAGGAAATATGTATGAAATAAATTTAATGGTTATACCATGTAAATATAATCAGATAGTTAAGCTTATATAACTAGCATAATTATTTATATTTGAATATTCTACACACATCTATTCTTTGTTTTGCATTTGATATAAAAACGATATTGCTCATTGATTTAGGTAAAATTGCTGTAAATATTTGTTATGGAAGGCACCACCCTCAGAACTGGATGGCATTTGGAATCAATAATGCAGAAATTGTTTTCAACCCATCTGCAACCATTGGAGATCTCAGGTAAAAATGTCTGATGCAATTATAACTAGAAATGAAAGTATTAAGTATTGATATATTTTCTTGTTCAAGCTACTTTGGCTATGTGTCGAAATCAACAGCTTTAATTTGGTTATATTGTATCTAATTGAAGCGTCATAGCAATTAAAAAATTATTGGAGCAGCTCAAATAGACATTTTCAAATAAATCAAACAATTATGATTATCAACAATAATATATTGCTAGGAAAACTAATTAAAATTTCGAACTACCGCATATACTCGCATATAAGTCAACCCCCTAATTTTTGAATGCAAACTATGCAAAAAATCACAAACCGCCATAAAACGACCCTTAATTTTTTTCTCCAGTTTTGCACAAAATTTGAAATGCAACATCATGTTTTCTTGCGTTTAAGTAAAAAGTTTGTGTTTTTTAATAAACGCAGCAGCATACTGCAACACAAATGTAAACCATGTTGTGTCTCGCTAGCAAGATGCTGATTAGTGGCCTTCAACTTCAAGAATTTTTTTGCATCGGAAAAAAAGATGAGAGAAAAACGCATGCTCCATATGGCAGGAGAGATTCGCCAATGAGAAAAAGTAGTAACTAAACAAAAACAAATCAGTGAAATATTTTTAATTGTAAATTATTCTTATGTGTATATTTTATATATTATTTTATTATTCATACAGATAAAAGGCCAGAATTTTGCAGTACTTGAAGTTCTTTTGTATTTTTTATTGACTTGGATATAAGTTGACCCCCCAATTTACTTCCTGAAAATTGTCAGAAATTCCCCAACTTATACGCGAATATATACGGTAATTATTAGGAAATGCTTGAACCCCTCTCTTTCCTACTCTTCTGTCTAATTCAGTTATAATGTATAATTTTCAGCCTAACTAAAATCTATGATTTAATTATCAGAGCTACATGTTTTAAATATACATAAAAATCAGTATGTAAAAGCTATGTGGAGCTGTATGTTTTGTTCTCCATCTCAATAAGAATGTATAGCTTGTATAATAATACCTGCTAAGATGGAGTTGTAAAGAACCATTAAAATATTCTATTTTAGGTAGGTTCCTTTATTATCAGAAGGCTTGCTACAGTTACCGGAAAAATTGGGAAATTCGTAAATTGACTAAATAAATTATGCAAAAGTCAGGGAATTTAATGAAATTTCATTGCAATCTTTAGGTAAATGGCCATCAGAGGTTAGAATCTTCCATATTTTAGCAAATTCCAATTATTGTTTTTAAGGCGTTTCTCCGATTTTCTACTTAACAACCTGAAACTTTCTGTTATATGTTTCTGACTCATTTTTAAATATAAAGGCATAACATTGGCAAATCTGAATATTGAGGCTATTTAGAATCAAATGGTGTTTTCCATTGTAGGCTAAATAAATTACTAATGTTTTTCTCCTTTCCCTCGCTGAAATTCGGCTCAAAATGACAGTATTTTCAGAAAGATCTTCTGCCTTTACCTAAAAATGGAAAACGCCATTTAAGTACATAGTTTTTAAATAAGAACACCTGGCTCTTTCATGCATTTCTGAACAAAAAGGAATTCAGAAATGTATCAAAAAGTAGCTCCTTTGAATTTTAGAAATTTTTTTAAAAATCTAAATTATCTTTCTTCTAAAATTTCCACTTCCCCTCAGTACCCAAATACTGTACAGGAACTTTTTACAGTTTAGAGAAAACTTACTTTGAAAGTTTGCAATGATCAAATTATTAAAAAGAGCTATTCCTATTGTAGCTCCAAGAACATGTTTTCTGGGGTTTTAATCAATGTCATCTGAATTTTGAAAATTTTAATGTTTTCGAATGATATAATATTAATTTTATACCCAGCAAATCCAGTTTGCACTACAAGTTAGGCTGGAATTTTCTTAAAATACATCTAGAACAGCCAGGGAATTTCATTATGCTGTATGAGTAGCAACTCTGTATCAAGTAAAGATGTGTGGTATTCTATTTTTCAATTTTTTTACATGTCAGACAGGATTTTTTTTTTCACAGGTTAAACTGTATTTCATAAAATATAATTAAATTGATATACAACTTGTTTTTTTTTTTTTTATGCTTATATATATATATATATATATATATATACATATATATATGGGGCATTCTTACAATCTTTTGACTTCTAAGAATAAAAGTCTGGTGAAATTAAACTTGCTAAAATAACATTTTAAACTTATAGAAGAATGCCTTAATGATTCAAAATAAAGAAAAAATGGTCTGCAGCGAAATTTTTTTTATTTAACCGGGGTTTAAGTTAAACTTGCAAGCTTAATTTTCCTTACCATTTTACCACTATAACTTTTTATTTTCTTCTTAATTTTTACTTATGATGAATTTCCATAGTACCCACAGGACATTCAAATAAGAAATAATAACAATGTAGTATTTTTAGTAAAAAATTTTGGTATAACATTTCCTTAAATGGGTGTTAAAGAAGGGACGGTAAGGGGAAAAAAAGGGCCAGTATAGGAAAATAGGGATGGTAAGGATGAGACGGTAAAGAAAATTACCATCTATTTTTAGGCAAATCATGTTAAGACTCATTGATAGCCACAATGTTCATTGATTTTTAGAAACAGCTATTTACATTGGATTAAATTAAAAAAAAAATTAATTTACCTCGAAAAGTGCAGGAATAAGCCTTGGGGACGGTAAGACTACCAATAAAGCCACGATGCTTGAAATTGATATTTAAATGCTGATTTAAATTCTGCAGTAAATTTCCTGTCAAAGAATTTTAGACATACTTTCTCTAGCATACTTCTCCATGAGAAAAAACTTGAAAAAAATTCTGTGGCTGCATCTAAAGTGATTTTCTGTATAATTTTAGAAGAGGGACGGTAAGGATTCTAAAACCCAGGGACAGAGTTAAAAAAATAATTACAACCATAAAAATGTGTGCAGGTTAATTTTTTGCTACATATTTGTATAAAAAAATAGTCCCAGTTTCGAAAAAAAATTATATCAAATCACTTTTATTGAAACAATTTTATACAGACTGCTCCAAACTTAAAAATCAGCATCAGGGACACAGGACGGTATAGGAGTTTCCTGGATATTTGGACCCCCAACTTCATCCAAAACTTATTTATCTCATTAATATTGTTATGCAGTCATGCAATGGGATGTTCCCCAGTATATGAAATAAAAAAATCCCACAAGAATATGTACTAAAATAAAAATTATTATTCAGGGATTTAAAAGTCAAAAGATTGTGAGAATGCCCCATATATATATATATATCAGTGGCGTGGCGTCCGGTCATCGCTGGATGCGGCGATGACCAAGCAATATTTTAAAACTCTTAATAAGCTTTTAAAACTCTACGATCCAGTTTTAGCAGAACATTTGGAGTTCATGTATAAGTGAAGGTAAGATTTAATGTTTCTTTTTTGAACATTCAACCATTGAATTTTAGAGTTAATAATTTTTCACCACAAACTTAAATAATTGCGATGACCACCAAAAATTTTCACGCCACGCCACTGATATATATATATATATACATTAAACTTTATTTACTAACTTTAGTATAATGAGAACTGCTGAAAAAAAGAATTCTCATCTTGTTCATTTGGAAACCTTTTAATTTAATTTGTTGTAAATATTTTATTTTTAAAATAAGAATGAAGTATTTAAGAAACAACATATATTCAAAAGGACAGGAAATTCAAAATAGTCACAGCAAAATTTATAATTTTTTCACCTGTTTATTTTTATTAAAATCGCATTACAATATCTTGTGTTATGTTCATCATATATAAGCTTTTGGATATATATTGAAATTAAAGTGATTTGTGATTTTGTGAAAATCATTTGTGACTCGTAGCTATTCCATAATGAGTACAATCAGGTTTCAATATATGCAAACATTTATATTTAGAATTTACTCATTTAAACATGCAGTTGCAAACAAGTACTAATATTTGTGTTATCAGTGAAGTTTACTTTCTGTATTGTACACTGCAGTGTTGTATGTTTTTTAAGATTACGGATCATAGAAGAAGGATTTTAATGTACTCGGCGCAAAGATTCTTGCTCTGTAGATGTTATTTATGATCTTGGTGGGAAGAAGGATATTAACACAGGGATAGAGGTTAAAGAGGACAATTGTACTATGCTGTGAGCTGAAACTGCCCCTTTGATAAGGTTTCATATACAGTAGATGCATGATGCATGTAGGGAAATCCACCAATATATTCTGTATTGCACTTCACAATTTCTGTCAGCATTCTGGAAAGGGATATGCCGTATACTTGGTACTGGCATTATATTGAGAGAGAGATTTGTGTACAAGGTGTTTCAATATCAAGATCACAAATTTTAAGAGGTGGTAGAGCATGTTGCAACAAACAATTTTTGTACAAGAAATCAGCGTCCTAACCCATTTATTTAATTAAAACACAATATTATTATTTTAATCCAAACCCGGATTTGCTCTCCATCAGGGTTAGAAATTAGCGGTCATTAGTCTTCAAATGCAGCTAAATTATTAGATTTCATGATCACAAAATTATGCCTAGTCATCGAATTTGATACCTAGCTTTCTTTCACTTTAATTTTTGTTTACAAACGCGTTCATTCTTAGCTTAGCATAAGTTTTCTTCCCTGCCAAATGCACTTCAAGAGCACCTGTTTTCAATAAAATAAGACACTGTATCAAGAATGCTTTAAAATTTTTGCTACCCCTTTCAAAAAAAAAAAAAAAAAAAAAAAAATGTAGGATTTGTGACTGTCTTTAAATGCCACACCATAATTTTTATCCAAAATTTCTTTTATTTGCTAATTTTTTTTCTGGATGTATACTTTCAGCCCCAGGATTTTTTAAAAACTAGGCTTTTCCCTAGTTGTATCTAAAAGTTCAAATTTTCTTGCAAAGCACATAATTGCTTGAAAATCCATTTTGTATGTATATTAGCTTTACAAAAAAGAATAAGCTAAACATTTTTATAGAATCCAAATATTGTAGTTTAATCAAGAAGTCTATTGTTATTTTGTTTTAGTGATTAGCACAGAGATAAAGTGTTTATATTTATAGTCCACCCCCTGCCTTTAACACATAAAAATAGAAATAATATTGTTAACATGGTTTGCAAAAAGAAATGAGAAAATATGATATAACATAAAATTGCAACCATGACATGCAGTTTGGCACCTAGAAAAAAAATTGCAGGCATTATTTGATGCCTTATTTAGAGTTCCTAATTTCACCATAACTTTAACAATAATGAAGATATTTTAACAAATTTTTAAACAGTATTGCCTTGTGTAGAATGCAGTGATATGAAAAGCACTGGAAATGCACACTAATTGAATCAGTCACACCTTATGTAAAGTCAGCTATATATTTTGAAACATGAAATGTCTAGCTCTATACTGTTCGGTTACAGTTGGTAATCACTTTTATAACTTTGTGAAATATTGTTACATTTCATGCAAAGCAAGGTAAGTCTGTTGTAAACATCATTAAAATATCTTCAAAATTTTTTGTTTAGTTGGAATGAGATTGATACCCTGTTTTTTTTGGCTGATTAAATGGATTACATTCCTGTTTTCCTGTACAAAAGTTGTAATTTAGATTTCTTTTGTTATTGTCATCTAATTTAAAAATATTGAAAATGTATAATATATGTAGATGTTAATTTATTTTATTCATTTAAAAGTGAACCTTTATGGCCAATTGAAGCAAGATGTGCTGCCATAGCTAATAATTACTTTACTTGTGCAATCAACAGAGTTGGAATTGTAAGTTTTAATCTCTATATTATTTTTGTTTAATAGCTAAGTTAGGTTTAACTTTAAATTATAATCCTGTTATTGTTTGTAGTGGAGCTATTTTAGTTAAGGAAAAATTTTAATAGTCTTCTTAATATGTGTATGAGATATGGTTTAACTAAACTTCTAATTGGAGGCAGACATGTGCATGTGCAGTCAAACTTCGTTATCCCGACACTCTATTGACCAGAAAAAAGTGTCGTCATAAGCGGAGTGTCACAGTAACCGGAGTTGGAGAAAAATATGTTTATAAAAAGCTGTATTTTTAATTAATTTAAGATAATTTTAAATTCATAACTGTACTTGCAATTTTAAGCAATAAAACATTATTATTAAATAAATGCAAAAACAAAATTGAAAAGCATAAAAATCAGACTTATGATGATTTGTTTTTTTATTGTTACATGAAATATTGAAAAATTAAGGTTTGCTTTTCCCTAGATGTGCTTCCTACAATTCTTTTTTTCCATATTATACAATGAACTGTAACCAATATTCGTCGTTTCAGAAATGGACGTTAGATAATTTCTGATCATTTCAATGCAATGGAATGATTCGGTTTTAGTCAGTTGAAAAACAACGTGCCATGTAACCACAAGAAAGCATGAATGACCAAAACAAAAAGACCACTAGTAGACTGATATGTCTATCTGCAGCTTAAGTGGGTCGTTTATAGTGTGTGGATTTATTTATTCAGATAAATGACTGAAGTAAAATTTCTCATTTATCTCAATGAGTATTTTTTATACTTCTGTGAAAAGTTTGGCAAAGACATTTCTTACTGCTTAATTTCTGTGCTTATAAGATGGATTATGAAAAACGGACAATTTTTCTAAACCGTCGGATATCTGGAGTTGAAAATTATTCAAAGACATAAAATTCGGAGTTTATTTACATTAAAATCATATACAGAAAATCAGGACTTTGAAAAACTGACGTAATTAGTGGAGTGACGTGAAATCCGGGTGTCGGGATAATGAGGTCCAACTGTATATAATTACAGTCAAATCTCACAGGAAATAAAAGAATGTTTTTTGAGATATAAAGGTTTAATTTAAAATAAACTTTGAAATAACGATGCATACAGAATTGAAGATACACTATATATATAACAATAGTTCTCAAACTTTATTGTTACATGACCCACCTTAAAGTTTTTTTTGCAACCCATGTAATAGGTAGGTACATAGAGCCTTTTGTATAATCTATTCTATTGAAAGGGTGAACTTGCACACAAGAACAGTAATAGGTAAAACTAATGTGAAAGTGGAGTTATAAAACTCTTTCACTACATAAAAAAATAAATTCATTAATGAATACACTACAAAAAAAAGGTTAAAAGTCAATACAATTCATGGCATTGTTTTTGTGTCAGGATTGAAAGTCTTTCAATTATAGCCCCAAGTTGCTCTCTGCACAAAATTTAATAAGCCATTGTCTGTTTTACAAAGTTATTTATCAATATTTTTTTCACGATATTTTGCTTTAAAATTGTAAGATATTTTCTTAATATTATTGCAGTAAATAAATTAAACATTTTTGAAGATTTGACCAACTGCCCCGCAACCCGCCAGATTATCATCTGCAATCCTCCAGTGGTTTGCAAAATTAAAAATGCAAACTTTATTGAGGTTCAATAGTCCCTTAAGCAACAATACATAGTGCTTCTAGAAAAATGTAGTTGAAGACTCATCTTATATGATTTCCTAGATTAAATGTATCTTGGAATTTATTATGAAAGGAATTCTTTGGTGTTTTTCTTTTGAATCCAATTAGAATTGCAAGGATTCCAAAGAAAGTTGAATTTAAATATTGATGTCTTTGAGGCAATGTTTTTGTTTATTTTTGGTATATTTATGAAAATAGACATTTGTACTTAGTCTAAAGTTCAGACTTTCCAGCGACAGTAAGTATACAAGAAAGGAGGGGGGAAAAAAGGTCTAGAGCAATGGTTCCCAACCTTTTATTGGCCACGCCCCACCAAAGTATCTGTAAAGTCACTATCCCCCCCTCCCCCCTCTAATCTGTAAATTATGTCTCTTATTATTTAAAAAGTGACACATGTTGGACTATTCACATGTTGGAAACTCAATAGTGCCCTATCAATAATTATTCATTTCACATTTTTTTAACTTACCAAAGAGGTGATTATTCTGTCACAAATATGTTTTAACATAATTTTATGGATGCAATGAGGTTATACATCTTCGCCTTTGTGCCAAAAAGAATTTTGTTGTACTTTTCCAACTTACCACAATGTTAAAGGAAAGTGTTATACATTGAAAAAAATGGGTACTCACAATTGAGTAAAAAGTACTCAATTTTAAATACGTGATATACTCAAAATAGCTCCGATCCAAATGTACTCAAAATTGAGAAACACGTGTACTCATTTTTGATCACATGGTTGTGTTCAAATATGAGTCGTTATGTAGTGCCCCCCCCCCCCCCCTGCCCCAAACCTCCAAATTAAAGTAAAAATATAATATTTATTTTCCATTCTAAATTATTAACAAGAAATGTTTAATTAATCATTTATTAAGAAAAATAGCAAAATTATTAGCAAGATACCCAAATTGAATATTTTTATAACAGGAACTTTATTTGTAATCACTTTTAAATTATTTTAAAATACTGTACATAATTTAATATTTGAATCATCATGAACATCTTTTATGGCATCATAAATGAAATAAACCATTACAGGGTACAAAATTACTGTTTTGTTTCGGTTTGATAACATGTGATGTTTCAAAATTAAGAAAACATATCTTCATTTTTGATCCAAACATATTCAATTCGATACGAGTACATCGATTTACTCATTTTTGAGTATTTCATTTTTTTCAGTGTACGGTCTGGTTTTTATCTTCACAAAATATCTTCAAGAGAGACTTGCATTTAACGTTAAATTTGATAAATTCATACATTTTATAATGGATTTTTGTAACTTATTAATAGTTGGTGAAAAAGCCTTGGACACTAAATTTTCTTTCTATGGATAACACAATACACAGAAGCAATTCAAGATTCTCATACTTATCTGTTTTCCCTTTCCCAATATCGCTAATTATCTTCCATGTATTATCTGATTTTAAAATTTAAAATGTATATGTCATATTTACTATCTACCCATTTCCTTTTCTAATGATATTTAAAATTTATAAGTTTTATAAAGTTGGTAGTACCTCGTTCAGATAGTATTCCATATACTTTTTAGGTTAAATATGTTCAAGACAGTCAAATGTATATATTTTTTAAAATAGTTTGGGGGTCAAAAGATTCTTCATGTGTCATAGAGCAGAGCAAATAGAAGTAGAACACCCATTCAATAAATAATCGAAAGTGTTACGAAAAATTGTAAATTTTACAACCAGAAAACTATGAGTTTTAATATTACAAAAAGATGAAAATTTTTTTAATGATTATTCGTATAATTGTTCTGGCTCTCAATGTATTTTAAACTTTGATAGGGAGCATTTAAAAAAATCAATTAAAAAACTGATTAGTTAAAATTTTGCTTGTATTCCATTTATTTTCAATCTGCAATATTACTCCCCCCCCCCCCCCCAAAAAAAAAGACCAAAGAAAGTGATAGCGAGTAACAAATTTGGAATTGTCCCCCTAGAAAGTCAAATTGCCCCCCAGTGGGGCATACACCTCACGTTGGGAATCACTGGTCTAGAGCAAGGAAGCTTTATTACTGAATATTAACTCATGTCTATGTACAGAATAAAAGAAAACTTCTTAATGATAAACGAAAGTTAATAAAGCAGCACACATTAACTGAAATGTTCAGTAGTTACATAAGTTACAATTTGTTCTTAAATTGTATTTTCCATTAAATAAATGTTTTTTTTTTACTTTTTATTTTGTTATGATTTATTTAATGAAAATGATTGTTTAATTTAGTACCAATTGCTGTTATAAACAATTTTTAATATATGAATGTCATATTTTGCCTTTTTAAGTAGTGAAATTTATTTTTCTTCTTATTGGAAAGGCAATATTTTTGATGACCCAAAAGTTGTTCGGACTTGGTAAAGTCCCGAGGATTCTGGACTTTAGACTTTGTACTGTACAAACAATAATTTTGATGAACATTCATCTAGTGTATTGTTTCAAACTGAACCAAACAAGAAAGCTATTGACAAAGATGACTGTAACATAGGAAATTTGTACTTGTGCTGTTTAATTGCAATCTCTATCCCGGAATGATTACTTTGAAATCAAAGGATGGTTGTGTTGTTGACTGCATGGAAAAGAAGTTAAAGGGTTGAGGTTGGGCACAATGACTGGACTTGATGATGTATGAATGGAATGATATTGTAGCAAATTTAGTCCATCTAAACTTCTGTCCAAGAGAAATCAGTATTCAGTCCCAGACCTGGACAATCCATGTTAAGCAATATTTATGAGTTTTGTAATATTTTTTTTTAATTAAAATACATGCTAATTTACTGTCTTTTTGCATGTTTACACTTATTATCCTCTCTCTCCCACCTTTTTCAATCAGGTAACATTGGCTCACATTATACTGTAGGCCCTATAACATTTGTTTTAACACATGGGCCAATGTTACCCCAATTCAAGGTAACATTGGCCCAAATTTTCAAACTTTTTGGTAAAAGAAATTTCAATGTCGATAAATTAATGATGATGATGTGGTTTCATATGTTCTTAGCAAACAAAAAATTAATAGGATATTCATTTTTAAAATAAAATAAGAGAATGGAGATGCTGAACATGCCATGAAATAGAGAAATTTGGGCCAAAGTTACCCAAGTTGATGGTGTATATATATACAGGGTGTCCAGCGAATAAGATCCTGATTTCAAAATTAAATAATTCAAAAACAAAGATCAATAGAATTATGCGGTAAACGGTTTGTTTATTAGCTAAGCTGTAAAAATGTTGTACAGAAGTTTCGAAAATTAGTTGCAAAAACCGCTAACAGATGGCGCTGTAATCGCAATGCCTATAAATTGTGTTTTGAAGTCGAAAGCCATAGCGTCTCAATCCTAGATGGCTTCCTATGGAAGAACGAAAATTGGGAAAGACCGCTTTTTCGTTGGAGTGATGTGCAGAAGCGGATGCATCTGGTCACAGAATTATTGCCTCAGTTTCAATTTTAGAGAATTTCAACTAATAGAATTTTCAATAAAAAGTTTAGCAATCATTATATAAGAACTTAAAAAATATTTTGTTTGGGCAATGTGCAGAAGTGGAGCCATGTGTTGACAGAATTGAGATTTGTTTCAAATTTTGTTATAAGCTACTTCGGTCCGGTTACCAATATCTCTGTGGTATGTCTTTTCTCCCCTAATTGGTAGATTGTGGAATTGAATCCAAGTAGAGGAGGATTTGAAAAAAATGGAAATCTTTATTTTTTAATATTTATTTAAACTGTGAAAAAAGTTTGAATAAAAAAATCTAAAGTTTCTGGTTTTAAAATTTAATTAAGTTAAAAGAAACCCTTTTTTAAAAAATCACTGAGCATTTATAATAATGATTCATAAATCATTTTTTTTTAATTGTAGAGAATAGTTTGAATGAAAAAATACAAAGTTTCTATTTTTTTAAATTTAATTAAGTTAAAAAATAATTTAAATTTTAAAAACTCGTTTTCATTTTTTTTTTAATTATTGAGCACAGAAATATTGTGCAGCTTCTAGCGATAGGATGCGAATTGTTCGAAAGGAATGCAGCATCCAAAATACTTTTGCTTTGACGTTGATGATATGATTTATCATAATTTTTTTTTTTAAGAAATAATTTAATGCATAATTTCTGTCTCTAAAACTTTGTTTACAAAGAAAAGAAATATATGTGTTGTGCTAAAACCAAAGCATTATGCCGTGATTTAAAAATAAATTAAAAGTGAAAAATTACTTTTTTATTTATAATAATTCAGGTATAAACAATAATACCAAAATATTATGCCGTGATTTAAAAATATAAAAATAAATAAAAAGTACAAAATTATTTTTCTAAATATATGCATTTTGATTTAAATAATTATATGGCATTAAAGAATGAATTTAATAAAATATTTAAAAAATTCTTATAATGATTTCCAAACTTTTTATTGAAAATTCTATTAATTGAAATTTTCTAAAATTAAAGCTTATGCAAAATTCTGTGACCAGATGTCTCTACTTCTGCACATCACCCCAATGAAAAAATGGACTTTCACAATATTCGTTTTTACGTAGGGAGCCATCTAGGAATGAGACGCCATTGCTCTGGACTTCGAAGTAGTTTACAAGTTTTTCGATTACAGCGCCATCTGTTAACGGTTTTGGCAACTAAATTTTGAAACTTCTGCATAACATTTTTACAGCTTAGCTAATAAACAAACCGTTTACCGCATAATTCTATTGATCTTTGTTTTTTGAGATATTTAATTTTGAAATCAGGGTCTTATTTGCTGGACACCCTGTATATATATATCTATACATTATAATAAGGTAATTTTATGGAAATCTTTCTAGTTTTATATAATAAAAAAATATTTTTCAAAACATTGTTTTTGTTATACAGTAGATCTTTATAGTGCCATTCTATATAAAGCAATTATCTGTATAACACACAACTTCTGAGATATAAGCAATGAATTTTGCAATTAAGAAGAGCCTTCAAATTTATATTGGAGAAATGTTGCTTCCCTCTGGAGGACTAAATTTCAAATATTATTCAATTTTTATCTGCTTAATTAAGATTTTTTTAAATGAAAGTATGACTATTATGAAATTTTAAAAAATTGGAAATTATTATGTGATGATTTTGTTCCGGCATATTTGGATCATGTTTATTGAAATGATCTATCTTATGCAAAAATTTATAAATTGCTCAGCTTTTGGTTCCAAGGAATGCACCATAAAGATCTTCTACTGTATATTGATATGCTCATATATTTTATCATGTTTACAATGTAAATTTTAATGGCGTATGATATGATCTATATAATGCAAAATCTTGCATTTTTAGATTTGCATTATAAAGATCTTCTACTGTATATACCATTTACTTGACTTTTTAAATTGTTGGAATAATTTTTTTGTTTATTTAAAGGAAACTTTTCCAAATGAATTTACATCTGGTGATGGAAAACCTGGTAATTTTTCTCATATCCTTACTTTAACTAATTATGTTTTTTAAGCTATGCATTCTTCTCAGTTTATATATATTTATACCCTTCTTTGTTCTTTTTTTAGCTCACAGAGATTTTGGACTGTTTTATGGTAAGTAGCCAGTAAATTTATGTAAAAATTTTATACTGTATTTTTTTTTTTCTAATTAAAAAAAAATCATTTTTTTTTTCTGTTTCTAATTTAGGTTCTAGTTATATAGCAGGTCCTGATGGTAGCCGAACTCCAGTAAGGATCATTTACTCTTTTAAAAATATATAAGTTAACTAAAATTTGCATGTGTAAAATACGAGGGTTATTCAGAAAATAAGTTCTGGGAGGTTTATGTAAGCACTGGCTAGGTGGGGAAGAGGAAGCCAATTGCTCCTTCCTGTATTTAAAAAAAATTAGTAAAATTTATTCTTGTTGGGTGACTTAAAATAATTGAACACTGAAGAACAATTGAGTACTGAAGGAAAAACTAAAGAAAAAAAAATTCATCGGGGGGGGGGGGGGGGGTGAGGGGGGTTCTTACATGCCGTCTTCTTTGATGCTGGCATACAGTTATATCTGATTATGATAAATGGCTTAATGTTCTGTGGAAAAATAGTGTAATGTGTTTCAATAATTAATAAAAATGTATCTCTGCCTACATCTGAATCTGTCCTTTTAACATGGTCATGAAGCTTATCTAAGTACCCCTCAAATATCCTTTAAATATACTGAATCGAGTGGCTTAGAAAAGGACATTACTACATACATATCTATTAATTTCCCAATGCTCAAATAATATTTGTTTATTAATATATATACACATATATATATATATATATATATATATATATATATATATATATATATATATACATATATATATATATATATATATATATATATATAAACAAGAAAGAAAAATCATGCATCAAGCATAGATTATGAAACACTTTAAGAAAACTTCGCCATTTAATAAGGTAAAGAAGACACCTAACTAACCGAACTCTGTTGCATGACTCTGTAAATGATTGTTAAATGTTCATATTCTACAGAAAGTAGGTTTATGACACCTCAGAAATTCATATCAATTTCATTATCTTTGTGACACATTAAGATCACTAAAATAGACCGCAAACGATTTTTCTTCCTAGACTATAATATAACTGAATATTTTTGAGTTCCCATATATGTGTACTGTAAGCGCTAAACATAACATATTCTATAGTAACCATCTTCTACTGTACTTCAATAAAGTACACAAATTTCATTATGTTTAAGATTGTTTAAAACTATTAAAATACTCCCTAATGTTTTTTCCCCATAGACCATACTGTAACAGAAAACTTTTGAGTGGTCCTGTAAATGAACCATGAACTTTCACACTTCATTTTGAATACCGAACATGTCATAATGATTCTTAATATCATTTATCAGTCACCTGGCAATCCAACTATATTTACGTGAGTTAGAGCACGGACAGACAGACAAACCCAATTTATATACACTTTTCAACTTTGTTGGAAAGTGTTAAAAAGACTAGCCAATGATATTACTGACACAAACCATATTATGAAACATATTTTATAGAAAAAAATTAGTCGCTAAATTATGAAATAATGTATGATTTTTGCAGTGACCACTTCTTAAAATCTAACTCCTCCTTCCTTCCTCTTCCACCTTTTCCAAATTTAGCTGCTTTCTCATATTTTGGAAATGGTTGTGTAGTCTCACTTTAATATTTAGAATCAAAAACTGTTGTGTTACTTGAATTCATATTGAATTTAATTATTTTTCAAGCTTTTAATTGTTATCATGGTACCATTTGGGGTGTCCCAAAAGGGGCATCTTAAATTTCTTACCTGTTGGAGATATGTAGGCAACGTAAATTGCAAAAGTGTTCAGAATAAAGTAGGGGTTAAGATTATGTTGATAAAATAGTCCTGTTATTTTTTTCTAAATAAGTTATATTTAGAAAACTTTTCTCCATGCTCTGACAAGTAAAGCTATGAAAATTCCATTTTTCTAAGACCAAAACTCACTGAGTTTGACATCAAATTTATGGAATTATTTAAATAAATTATGAAATTTCAAAGCTTTGTGGCACTAAAAACAGAAAAACATGTATTTAGTGCCAGAAAACTGCACAATTTCATAAAATTCAAAGTATCATAATTCAGTGAGTTTTGCTCATAGAAGAATAGAAGTTTAGACGGCTTAAGTATGGGTAATCCTTTATCTCTAATTCTTTGTGATATTTATATGCATTATTTTGAGGAAAAATTAAATCTGGTTAATTTTAAATGTTGGATGCGTTATGTCGTCGATACTTTTGTTTTAGTTGATAATCCTTTTGATATTTCTACCATTCTTCATACTGTCAATTCTATCAACCCACATATTCAATTTAAACTTCCTTTCCTTCATGTTTTAGTTACCAAATGTGATTCTTCTTTCAAAACTTGTGTTTATAGAAAACCTTTTTCTGTTTTTAACCCACCTCATGCTCTCTCAAATCATCCTGTCAACCAAAAAATCTGTGTTTTTTACACGTATGTTAATCGTGCTCTCAAAATTTGTTCCAATTCTGCATCCCTTAAGGAAGAACTTAATTACTTAAAAACCGTTGCTGTCAAAAGAGATTTTAATCCTTCTGTTATCAATAATGCTGTGAAGAAATTCAATAGACCATCTAATAAATCTACTCTTTCCAAATCTGTCAAAAGCAAACCTGATAATTTGGTTGTCCTCCCCCTTTATCCTCCTTTATGTTTCAAGTTAGCTAAAGTTTTACGACGTTTTAATTTTAACATTATCTTTAAAACTGTCAATAAATTCAAATTCTCCTCCACTAAATCTCCTGTTCCTGATCTTCATAAATGGGGAATTTATAAAGTTCCTTGTAATAGTTGTGATTTATCTTATATTGGTCAAACTAAAAGAAATCTCGAAATCCACTTAAAAGAACACTCTCGTTATGTAATCAATCAAGAATTTTCTAAATCTTCTATTGCCAAGCACTCTTGGGATTCCGGCCATAATTTTAATTTTCAAAATGTTAAAATTATCTCTAATGCCAATAGTATCTCTGAATTGGACTTTCTTGAAAATCTAGCTATTTATCTTAATCGTGATGTTATTGTTAATGATAAATCTGATTCCACAATGCTCTCTGCAGCTTGGAAAAACCTTTTCAGTACTACCATTTAATTTATTTTTGTATTTATTAATATTAGTCTGTTTTTTATATTTTATTTATTTATTTATTTTTAATTTCATGTGTTTCCATATTTAATTATATGTATTTTTTTTGTCCCTCCTACTCTGTGTTCTTTTGTTTTGATTATACTCTTCTGTTATTGGCTGTTGTCTTCTATTTTCCTATTGGCTGTTTCTTCAGCTTATTTCCTTGGAACTTGGAAGAGATACTTTGCCAGAGTACCAGGAGCGAAGCTCCGTACCATTTTTCTAGTAGAAAAATGGACATGTGGAAAAATATAATAACATAGCCGATGTCTGGCTAACCAGAATGCCAGAAATGCGGAAAGAGGGGATCCCCCAGATGTTAAACCAAAAAAGGCCCTTAAAAGGCACCATACATTATAAATAAATATACAATAATACAATCAAATTAGAAAAATAAGTAATTAAAAATTAATAAAAAGAATAAGCAAAATAAAAGAAAAAATATATTTACAAGAAAATATTTACATGAATAATAAAAATGAGCACTGACCGTAATGAACATTTAGGAAGGTGAATCCCTATCAATGCATGGGAAACTGAGAAATTATCCCGGGTCGATGTTTTCAGCCAGATGAAGCGTTGCTCTTGACCTACGCCAACGAGCACGTTCGTCGTAGGTAGAAATATTATGCAATGCCGGATTTTGAATATTAGGGATTTTTTCAAAGAAATTAATAGCTTGCTTTTTAATTGCAGATCGAATAGGGAGAGTGCTAAGATCATGATGAATAACAGTATTTCTTCTATACCATGGTGCATGACAAATACCCCTAAGGGTCTTATTCTGAACAATTTGGATTTTTTGGAGGTTGGTTTTCGCCGCAGAGCCCCAGATCTGTGCACAATAGAGAAGAATGGGACGAACACTGAGTTATAGAGCAGCAACTTGTTTTCCATGCTCATCTCATTACTGTACAGGAGATGGGCAAGATCATTTTTGGCTTTATAAAACTTTTGGATGCTATAATCGATGTGCTTGCGCCAAGTGAGAGTACTATCTAAGAATACACCCAGATATTTAACTTCCCGTCCAAAACTGAGAAAGGAACCATCAAGATAGAGTTGTAGTGGAGGTGTGCGCTTATGTGTGAAAATGACTGCCTGTGATTTATTAGAATTAATTTTGATACGCCAATTAGTGAAATAATTTTCAAGGGTGTTAACATGTTGTTGAAGATGGTCGTGCATAACAAGGCAGTCCTTGTCACGAGCCAACACTGTAGTGTCATCCACATAGATAGCCAACATAGTGTGAGGTGAAGTAGGAATGTCAGAAATAAAAACCTTGTAGAGCCAGGGACCCAATTTGGAGCCTTGTGGCACGCCCACATTAATCGGGCGAAGTGTAGAAAGTATGTTGGCATAGCGGACGCAGAATGTTCTGCTACGAAGGTACTTGAGATTAAACAAAATATATGCAGTAGGAACTTTAAGTTTAATTAGTTTGTAGATGAGACCAATAATCCAAACTGTGTCAAAAGCCTTCGCAACATCAATGAATAGAGAGACAACATACTCCGAGTTGTCCAGTCCATCATGAATGAACTCGACCACCCGAAGCAGCTGGTGTGCAGTGGGGTGTTCGGGCCTAAAGCCAAATTGTTCTGGAATGTCAGGAATAAAATTTTGAAGGCATGTAAGAAAAATGTGTTCAGTGACCTTACTCAGAACAGGAAGCAAACTCACGGGCCTGTAACTCTTAGCTAGAGAAGGGTCCTCTCCGGGTTTCTTGATAGGAACAATAACAGCTTTCTTCCAATTAGTGGGAAAATAGTGAAACTTGAATATGGCATTGATAAGAGTGGCTAGATAATCGGCGTAACTAAGTGGGAGATTTTTGAGAGCCGAATTTGTGATCCCATCAAGCCCAGGGGCCTTTCTATTGGGGAGATTTTTGATCACCGTGATAACCTCACCAGTAGTAGTCGGTTCAATTGATCTGACAGGCACATGGTCCAAGAAACTGTTAACTAGGCCTGGGCCTTAAATCGATTTAAACTAAAATCGGAAATCGCGATTTAGCTAATGTCAAATCGCGATTTAGCTAATGTCAAATCGCGATTTAGCCAATGTCTTAAATCGCAATTTAGCCATTATCTTAAATCGCAATTTAGCCATTATCTTAAATCGCGATTTAGCCATTATCTTAAATCGCGATTTAGTCATTGTATTATATCGCGATTTAGCCATTGGCTTTAAATCGATTTAAAACAAAATACTGATTCAGAGCTAACATCGGAAAAACGATTTATCTACTTTGATGTATCTACCACTTACATGCCAAGCTGGTGTTAAATCGATTTAGGAGGATCCGATTTAAGCAAACATCGCAAGCCTCAATGCTTTCCGATTTAAGACAAACAAGGCAAGCTGGTGTTAAATCGATTTAGGACGATCCGATTTAAGCAAACATCGCAAGCTTCCATGCTTTCCGATTTAAGAAAAAGACGATTTAATGAAAACTAGGCAAGCTGGTATTAAATCGATTTAGCAGGATCCAATTTAAGAAAAAGGCGATTTAAGTAAGAATTGATATTTATTTATTTTGTACACAAGATTCAGAGTTCACGAGATTGGAATGTGTATTTTTCAGAAATTAAGAACTTATATAGTGGAAAGTTGAAAGGAAAAAGTAATGTTTAAATCTTAAAATCCAAATTCATCGAATTTCAATTTATATGCTAATGCAATCTTTTGATGATAAATTAAGTTTTTACATATTTGAGTAATATTGCAATATGTATTTTTTATTTTCCAATATTCTGTAATTAATTAAAATGTTTTAAAGTAGAATCCTGCATTGTTTCAAAAGATTGTTTCCTGAAATTCATTCAGCATTTATATGATTAAAAATAATAATAATAAAGTTTTATATTTAAAATCCAAACTCATCGACTTGCAGTTTATACTTTTATGCATTCTTATGATGAAAAATTCATTTTTTACATGTTTTAGTAATATTTTAACATTTATTTTTTATTTTCTATTATTTTGTAATTAATGAAAGGTATAGTCATGCATTGTTTTGTGTATCACTATTTGGCCGTGATCCACATGAAATATTTTTCTTTTACTACTAATATTTTTTTCCTGAAATTGATTGAGTATTTATGGTTGGAAAAAAAAGAATAAAGTTTCATATTTAAAATCCAAATTCATCAAATTTCAGTTTTTATTTTTATGCATTCTTTTAATGAAACATTCATTTTTCACATGTTTGGGTAATATTTTAATACATATTCTTTATTTTTTATTATTCTGTAATTAATTAAAATATTTTAAAATAGTCATGCATCAGATTTGACATCCGATTTCAATGCCAGTCACATGGATTGAGTATCTTGCTAAAATTGATTCACTATTTATATCCAAATTCATCCATTTTTAGTTTATATTTTTATGCATTATTTTCATGAAAAATTAATTTTCATATGTTTAGGTATTATGGGAATATTTTAGTTTTAATTTATTATTATTTTGTAATTAATTAAAAATACTTTAATAAAGTTCTGTAATGAGTCAAGTAACTTTATTTTTACAGCAGAATGAGGGAGGGGTGGAGGAGGCATTCATTAGGTTTTTCTGCAGATCTGCGATTTTTTGCTTTTTTGACATTTTGTTATCATTAAAAAGAGATATATTTTAAGATTATATTTTATTACTAATCTTAAAGGATGGCAACAACCACGAAAAAATCAGCAATTTCAGTGATGTGCTCCAAGGGTCATACTTTCAATCCTTCTCCATCCGCTATATCCGCAGCATTTATGTTAAACAAATCTTATTTTAATCTAAAAGTTAAAAAGATATAAAATTGCACCGTATTTCTCATATCTCCCCCCCCCCCTTTTTTTTTACTACTTTTCTCATCATGGTAAATGAATAGTTAAATTCATCATTGAAGTCTTTTAATATGCTTCTGTTTTACCTCAGTAACTTTTTAAATCTGTGTCTGTAAAAAAAAAAAAAAAAAGTGTATGAGCCCCCCCCCCCCTTAAGGAATTTAGATTGTAGCATGCATAACAAGTCAGACACACAAAAAAAATCATTTTCTTTTATATTACTTCTTATAGAATGAGTTTATAAAATGTATTACAATAGGTCACTAATTTTTAAAATGGAAAAAAAAAGCTAGTGTTTTGGCACATTCAAGGCTTTTTTATGTGTAAAATATACCTCTTTTCAAAATTATTTGACAAATTAAAAGCTAAGTATACTAAATAATACAGGAGGGGGTGGGGGGGCATATAAAGATCGTATTTTGTTACTAAAAATTAAAAAATAGGCTTCCATATTCTAAAATGTAAAATCGGTGTTAAATCGCGATTTAGCACTAAATCGCGATGTTGGATGGATGATAAATCGATTTAAGAAATTTCTACATCGCCCAGTCCTACTGTTAACAGTATGCTCAACACGATCAATAGTGCCGCATTAAATACGTCACCATGAGGTTGGAACTGGCGTTCATACTGATCTGCAATCACCTCTACTTTTTCTTTGTTGAGGCATTTAGTACCAGCATCCGATTGGAGAGGGGGAAAGGGGGGTGAAAGGTTTCCTAACTCTTTTCAGATAATTCCAAAGGGAGTTATCCGTAGGAGTCAGGGAGGTAATAAAATCTGACCATTTATTGGATTTGAAACTTTTAATGTCCCGCTTAATGATAGCATTAAGACGGTTAAGATCAGAGCGAATGCTGGGGTCCCTACTGGCTTGCCACAATCGCC
Organism: Maratus speciosus; assembly: GCA_963932465.1. NCBI lineage: Eukaryota > Metazoa > Arthropoda > Arachnida > Araneae > Salticidae > Maratus > Maratus speciosus. Next base: position 347,884,679 of record OZ010786.1, read on the forward strand.
GGAGGCGATTACGTTGTCTGATTTTAGCTTTAATTTCGAAAGGAAGAGATTGAAAATTTTGTTGAGCCTGGTGACACTTAGATGCCTCCAGAGAATTTTGGATCAATTTGATTAAATTGGTGACAGCCATGTCAATGTCCTCGACAGAATTTAAGTTGCCAAAAGGGGGGGGGGAAGATATTGTGTTACATTGATTGTGTTAGTAAAGGATTGCCAATCATAAACATAAGGAGAGATAATAGATGGAAGAGAGGGGTTACAATCAATGCTAATTTGAATCGGGAGGTGATCTGATGCGAGAGCCGAAATGGGGGTAATGACAGGGGAAATTGATATTATTTAGCAGTGCCAGATCAATCGTCGTACCATTTCCCAGAGGGCCAAAACGAGTGGGGGAGGTAGGAGCAGCAATTTCAATACCATTATTTGTACAGAAATTGTGAAGGGTTTCCCCTAAAGAATCCATATTGCTGTTGGGACACCAACTGGGATGATGGGCATTAAAATCACCTGCAAGGATAACATTATTATCTAGCCTGAGCAACTTAATAAGGTCCGAGGGTAGATCCAAATGCTTCGAAACCCGGAGATAAATGGGGGAAATGACAAATGAATTTTGATTATCTAAATAAATTTTAACGTTTGTGTTCTCAAGAAGATTGAGAGACAAGGATGGAATATGAGCGTAAGTGACCCTTCTGCTCACGAAAATAGCAGTCCCGCCATATGGTGAAATTCCGGTACCATCAGTACGTGGAGTAAAATAAGATGTGAAATTTTGAATATTGAGGTCCCTAAAAGAAGTACAATGGACCTCCTGTACAAGAATGAGATCTACAGGGTTGTCAATAACAAAATCCCTGAGCTCATCGAGATTTGATCTGAGACCATTAGCGTTCCAAAAAAGAATTTTGAAAACCCCCATAATCAGTTCTTTTTGTCAGAGCTTTTCATACCCATAAGGCTATCGCCACTAAAAATAGACAGAATTTCAGAAACATTTTTGTTCGAAACAAGTTTTTGAAATCTTTCCAGGAGAGTACAAAATTTAGTCAGTTTATCAAAAATAACATCAAAATTTTCACGGTTAGTTAACATAAAATTCAATAAATTAGATTGATCAATAGTAGAATTAATAGCATTATTTACATTAGTTACATTAGATGAAGATATAGCACTAGAATAAGATTTGGTATTGGCATTATTTACATTTTTAAAAATAGGAACATTAGGTTTATTTACAGTAGGTAGAGCTTGACCAGAAGTGGCAGTTTGAGGGTTAAAACTATCTGAAACATTAGCAACAGAATTTGGAAAGGATGAACTTTTAGCAACAGGTTTTGCTTTGAACCCCTGATGATGGTTACTGGTTACGAAAAGTCGCAACACGATTATTACGCATATTCTTAGGGTTTTTCATACACCTGCCAAAATTCGCCGTATGATTTTCCCTGTAGTTAGCACACTTAATTCCAGCTCTATCTTTTACCGGGCATTGCTTTACATTATGCTCTCCTGAGCACTTAAGACACACAGGGTTCAAAAAACAGCACTCGCTAGAGTGATTGTACATTTGACAGTTGTAGCACTGTTTTGCCCCCTTAAATCTGTACACTTCGACCTTGATGAAGAAACCCATCAGGTTCCTCATCTCGAAGATATGCTTAAATTGGTCGTTTACAAAAACATCGACCAGGTAGATGGGCATGGAAAGTTTGGTCCGAAAATTTTTAAGTGTGACACCCTATGCACATTATATCCCAGGGTATTCAATTCACCCTTTATATCAGAAATATCAAACTCTATGGGTATCCCCTTAATTATCACCTTCCTGGGCCGTTCATTTTTTAGTTTCATACTGGAAAATTCGATTTTTTGCTCTGTTAAATAATTTTGGATTTTTCTGTAGATTTCTACAGTGCTAGGAAAAAATTTGATCAAATTATCTTGGATCTTTTTATAGACCTTGCAATGTGCTAAATTGTCTATAGCGTCCGCTACCTGCTTCCAGTTTTGGGTCTTCACATAAAATGATTCAGGTCTAGGTTCTTTAGGGACTGCAGGTGCTGCCTCAGTCGTTAGGTCAGTGCTGTTGTTCTCAGCAGTGCCGAGTTTCTCATTTTGGGTACAAACACCTTAGCCGTTTTCGATGGGGTATAAAAAACATCATCAGATTCAAAACCTCTTTTAGTTCCGGCAACCGAAGCTTTCATGGCTGGAAAGGCCGCATTTAAACTCTTAAGATAAGTACACAAATTAAACAAATTTTCCTTAATTGCTAAATTATTGGGATCCCTTGTATCGGCATAAGTTAAAAATAATTTCCACATAACCTCCATGGCATTGCGGAAGCAATTTCTGATCAGGTCATCTCCTCCAACGGTCAAAGTGGCAAGATCCTTCATAGTATTTAGCACAGAGATTCCAATCTCCCCTTCGGAGAAATCATTATAACAATTCTCAATCTATTCGTTGAGTGGCTTAAAATCATTGTCAAAAACGACCATCAATGGCTTACAGCTATTATCCGTACTTTCCTCCATCGCCGACATCGTACTCTTATGAAAGCACAATTCTAAAAAGAACAGATTCACTCGCAAAAGTCCGTTGAAAATCACATTCTGCCGCCGAAGCTAGCATACGACCATTACGATACCTCTCACACAGAGCTGAACGAAAAAACGTCTGATCTGCGCAGAAGCTACAGTCAGAATCCTTACTGTCAAAAATGCTGGTTCTCTTACACGAGTCTCAGCTTATTTCCTTTCCCTTATCTCTCATTTCAGTCTTCCTGCTGTTTTCATAATAGAAGGACGTCTTCTTTGTGCCTGACGAAGAAAGGCTCGGATCTTTCGAAATGCCTAGCGCATTTAAAATTTTTTGATGGTGTTTTAAGAAGATTCTGTGTTCTTAATAAAAGTTTTACCTGCCAGAGCATGGTGAAAATGTTTCTAAGTATAACTTATAGGATCCAGGAACTGCATACAAATTTAAGAAGTTTTCATTTTGAAAATTAATGACAGGATTATTTCATCAACATAATCTTATTTCCTACCTTATTTTGAACATTTTTGCAATTTACCTTGACTATGTATCTCTAACAGGTAAAAAATCAAAATGCATTTGAACTTTTTTGGGACACCCTGCTTAGTCACTTTAATGGGAGAAAATCATTCTTAAGCCTTATTTAATTCTATAGTAAAGTATTTTTTTCCTTACTATATTTAAAAAATGCATTTTATTTAAGTGATAGATATGTTTTATAGTGATTATTTATTTATTTTATATTTGAACAGGGATTATCAAGACTAAAAGATGGCTTATTGATAGCTGAAGTGGATTTAAATTTGTGTAGACAAACAAAAGATAAATGGGGTTTTAAGGTAAAAAAATTACTATATTTTTAAGTATATATATATTTTTCTCTTGTGCTGTTTACTAAGTTATGCTGTTTAACCTCTTTGGAACCAGCATCCCATACACCAATTTTATTCAGTTGCCACCACTTTTTTTAAATAGCAATCTTCACTTATTTGATCACAGAAATTTTACGATTAAATAAGGCAATTATTACTTTTAAGGATTACTGGATTCAAAAATAAGTAATGCTTTTGAAGATGCATATTATGTGGCTTTGATCCTGAAGAGTGCTAAGGAAGTTTATTTGGAAATGAAAATAAAAATTGCTTAAAAGTGGGTTGGAGGCTTACAGTTTTCATTTTATGGTAATGATGCTCTTCATTTTTTTTTTTTTTTTATGCTGAATAAAAGTATTGGTACCACATTAACCTGTGATTCCTTTTTAAGTGTAAATAATCAAGTTTCACTATTTGTCGATCACCCACTGCTATTAGTTAATTAACTATGATATAGAAGTAGATCATACATCTACAGTTTTGTACAGAGAGTCCTAAAAGTTCCCGTTCTGACGACATATATATTTATTATTCACAACAAACCTTAAACGATTACTTTTATGCTAATGATTAAAAACACTTTTAACATCATGTAGAAAAAAATACTGAACTTGCATTTATAATAAATGTTCAAAATGTCCACCCCTTTCTAGGAGGCAAAGCTGAACTCGTTTGTGCATGTTTGTAGAAATGCATTTTAACATGCTAGGAGTGATTTCTTGTATCCTTTTGAGTACTGAACAATTTTCAGATCATGTATTGTTTGAGGATTATTTGCATAAACTTCTCAGTAATACATCATTTGGGTATTTATTTCATCAAGCATCTTTGCACCTTTCTATAATTTACATTCAAAATAAGTTTTGAGCAGTGCAATTCCCTGAATGCATGATAAACTCATTTCACTATGAAGAACAAACTAACATAGAACTTTATTCTCACTACAATTGAGCACAAAAAGAACCAAATGATAAAAATTCAAGAACTTCTGCAATGATAAAATTTAATATTTAAAAAAAAAAAAAAAAAATCACGGACAATGAGTTCTTTAAGTTGGAGTACGGGAACTTTTAAGACACACTGTATAATAGAGATGTGACAGGTTCTATTTTTATGCCAGTCTTTAGGCTTACAAGGAGAGGGCCAACCTTGTCAATCACAGATTTTGATTATTTTAATATATGTTGTAGGGTAGAGACCCCTTAGTCTGAGGTTCAACGGATTTTATCCAACGCTCCTTAGTTCTTGAGAAACTGGGGGGTCTAATAGTAGTACACAACTTAAATACTTACTTTGTAACTAAAAGGATAGGTTAGTCGTAGCTGAATTGGTATGGCGTTTGCCGACTGATACGTGGGCCCGGATTCAATGACGGGACGCGCTACATTTGTTTTTCTCATTTTTTGTTTTATAAATATATTCGCAAGTATAACTTAATAATCTCATTGTCAATTAAAATTTATAATATTGTATATCAATTATAATTTTAACCTATTTAATTTTTTACTTTTAACTAAATAGTTGTATAAAACATCATAAAACTGTTAATTTTTTTAAAATCATTTTTAAAACGTATTTCATATATTCTTTATTGATGCAATGATATTGAGCAATTGTGTCAATTCGTGATTTTAAAGAAACATCATTTACACATTGCTTTAACAAAGGAAGTCAATGTGATAGTACTATTATTCTGTTTTTAAAGTAACAAGCATAATTATATTAAAAATTAGCATCAGAATTAAATTACAACCGACTTTTTGCATATTAAAGATTTTTAAATTTGTAATATGTATGCTTGCACTTTCAATTATTTTGCTTTCTCCTTTATCTTCTTGCTGCTTTTATTTTATTTGAATATTCTTTCATTTTATCATAACTAGATGGTGCCACAACAAGTTTTGTCACGATTTTGGAATTTTCATCATTCAATAATAGATCCAATTTCTTTTTAAACCTCTTTAAAGGATGAGAAATAAGTTTAAAAATAAAAATATATAAATTTAAGTTTCTTAACATTATAATTAATGTATGATATTGAAATTTTTAATTTAAATTATTAAATTATAATTACAAGTATATTTATAAAACAAAAAATGAGAAAAACAAATGTAGCGCGTTCGGATACCGAACCCGGTTTCTCAAGAACTAAGGAGCGTTGGATAAAATCCGTTGAACCTGACACTAAGGGGTCTCTACCTTACAACATATATTAAAATAATCAAAATCTGTGATTACAACGTTGGCCCTCTCCTTGTTAGACTCAAAGTAAAAATTTTCTGTCTGAAGTACAATTTGTACTAACGTGTTTTCCGATTCTTTAAAAATAATTTTTTAAGGGAATGGAATTGTTATTGATGGGATATAAGGAGAAATATCTATCTGATTTGGAAACTTTCGTTTGGTCAGTATTAGTAAGAAAGAAGCTGTGGGATATCTTTTGTCTATGCTCATTTTCAGTTTGAAGTCTTTTTCCAGGATGACTGGAAAACAACTCTTGTGTTCCTGCTATAGTTGTACAATGGTATTTTAAAGGAATAAGAATAGTGACTTTTGCAGATTTCTGTCAGTGGTTGACTATAAGTAACAAATTTGCTATTTCAAACAAATTTTCAGGGACATGAAAATCACAAAACGTCGTCATCAAGGAGTATTTAGTATTAATACTTATTTCTATGTAAGAAGATATGAGGACGTGAATTTCAAAACTCGCCTTATCTAAAATTTAAAAGATGGAGTTTTCCCTATCAATCTATTCTATTTGTGAACCTGCACCGAAATAACACTACAATCTGAAAAAAAAAAAAATAGTTTTATCCTGTATTTATGGCATTGTAAAATCTTGGTTTACAATGAAAACCAATGGACGCAGTCAAAGGTTTTTCCGTGATTTCCCAAAATTTGCTTTTCTGGATAAGGCGAGTTTTGAAACTAACGTCCTCATATTTTTGAGAAAATCAATCTTGAAACAATTTTAAAATATTGTTAACAGTTTCCTACTGCAAACATTTGGTATTGGCTTGAAGCAATTTTTAAATGCTATAAACAATTTTTGGTACTTTTCAGTTAGGAGATCGCCAGGCCAGTATTATATATATTTATATACATACATATATTGTATATATACACATAAATATATATGGGTAATATAATTTAATATATGCATTTATAACACTGATGCCCGGCTAACCCTAAAAGTACCCAATTTTCTACTACATGCTTTTGTGATTGAGCTTGGATGACACAACATTTTTCAGACTCTGATTTCAAATTGTCGGTCTCCGAAAGAAAGAGTCTGCATTCATCTCTAGTGTATAATTGCTACAAAGCAAGAAGTAAAAAACATACATTCGTGGCTTTATTAGAAAAGTTATAATGCTAACTGATCAATGACTAGTACAATCATTCGATTTATGATTTTCATCAAAATAGTTAAAAAGTACATTAGTCTTGATTTAGAAATTATTACAGTTTTTATTCTAATTAATACTTGAATTTTATCATGTGCATATTTTGGAAATATGATAAAGTGCTTTTAATATATTCCTTTATCATTCTAGATGACTCAAAGATTAGATACATATGCCGATATATTCTATTATGCATCTCAGCCTGGCTTCGTTCCACAAATTCAATATGAATAAGCTTTTATACTGATGTAATTATTTTACAAGAAAACATTTTATAACTGCTTGTTGCCTATTTTTCTATGCTGTTTTACCTTCAGAAAGTTTAAAAAATTTTATATATGCATATCTGTATGGTTTAGACTTTTAGATCATTTGTTAGTTACTTTTTGTCATACTTTATCTGTTTAAATAAACATTATTTGTAAAAATAGTGTTATATTGTTTAAAATTATCTTAAAAGAAGTCACTTTTTCAACACAAATTTATTTTCACATACATTTTAAAAAATAACACTTTTTTTTTAAAGATATTTAAAATTCCACTTAATTTTGAATACTAGAGGAAGATGTTATTTATATATTAGAGGACGTGAATTTCAAAATTCGCCTTATCCAAAATATAAAAAATCGAGTTTTCTCTACCAATCTATTCTATTGGTAGAGAAACTCAGAGTTTTATTCTCATTAGAGTTTTATTCTCATTAGAGTTTTATTCTCAGGCATAAACCTAATGTATTTCCGGTCCTCTCAAAAGTGCACTCACCAAAAAGAGAACCTCGAGTATTCAACTTTCTCAATGCAAGATGTATGACTGCTTTTTTTTTTCAAGCAAAGACAAAATTGCATAAGATAACTATGTTTTGAAGTTCACATCTCAAACATCTGCTTCAAGAAACCATCCAGGTTTCTTTCTTTCCATGAAAAATCCAGAAATGTAAAATGTTAATCTTGAAAGTTTTTTTTAAGTGCATCTCAGTGCGCTTTCGAAGGCATTACAATAAGGTACTATATAAAAGAACCATGGTCATCTTCAAATTTGTGAAGTGTATTTCGGAAGATTCTTGGAATATCAAAATACAGAGTGTAAAAGTTGTGCTAGAGGCATCTAAAAACTGGACTTTCTTTTTAAAAAGAAGGGGGAGGGAGTCCCAGTGAAGCAAGAGAAGGTTGTCCACGGATTGTTAAAAAAACATTTTGATGAAAACTGGTCAGAAATGGAGGTGCTTACTTTCTATAAAAATAATATTTTTAAGGAAATAGAACAGAATGAGATGGTGTATATCTATAATATATGTTATATAGATTATATTACATTCTTAAAAAAAAATTTATTTTAATTATAAGCTATTTATGATAACTTTTATTTGATTATTGATAAGTTTGCTTTTTTATAATAAAACTAGGGGGCTCTGCCCCCTGCAAGCTACGCTCGCCAACCCAACGTTCAGACACCGCAAAATCTAAAAACACGCTAATCTGATGGATTTTAAAAATATTAGAGAAGATTGAATTATACTGAAAAAAGCTGTGCAGATCTCCCTGTAAACGGGTTACCATTCAATTTCCCTTGATTGCAAAAATTTAAGGGCGAATCAGTTGCTGTTAAGACATCCAATGGTTGTTTTTGATTAAAGAGGATCAGTTAAACATTTGAAAATAAGCTAAAATAAATTAAGTATACAGAGTCTTTGTCTCCCGGTATTTTAAAACAATCTCTATAACAATAGCCTAAGTCATGTGACTATCATCAACAGTTCCAAGCGGACTACTTCGCTTTTTATACTCTAGGTGCCATTTTGGTACTTTAATGTTAGCCAGGCACAGGTGATAAGTCGCCGAATATTATTTTATCGCCATCATTTCATCTATATTATAATAGTTCAAGTCACCAACTGCCGTAAACAAATACGGTCTGATCCCTTCACCGTTCATATGAAAGTTTGGCAAAGATGTCATATATGTTCCATATTGGCGTGAATTTTTAACGACGCCAATTTGAGAAACGCATCAACAGCATAAACAGCAACATCCGACTTACCATATCAAGCAAAATAACGATACTTTGGTGCCAGTTATGTGTCCGTTCCGTATATGGCATTGGTGTCAGAAAAAAAATTGCGCCAATATGGGACCGCAAGTTTTCCATTTTGATTAAAAAATTTTTTTTTTTTTCGAATAAAACTACATTAAAAGTAAAACTATTATAAGTATTACTTTTTTTTTTCAACTTGCCAGTTAGCATTTTTTTTTTTTTTTTTTTTTTTTTGAGTGGTAATATTTGGGCAGGTTTGGTGTGATTTTTATTTTTTTACGAAAATTTGGCGAAAATCTCGTTTTCAAATACCAGTTACATATGCATTTTCGGTAATCCTTAGATATCCCATCGACCAAAAATCTATCGCCAGACTATAAGATTAAATGCCAATAATGGTTGATCGTATATTAATTTATTTGTTCTTTCGTTATTTAAAATAAAAATTGTCAATTTGTATAATTTGGCGATTTATATAACTTGACGGAATAACTAAGTAGCAGGGGTGCAGAATATGTCCGATCCGGCGATCTAGGATCGGGGGAAATTTTGCAGAAACATTACAACTGATTTCGATTTTAACAACGAATTCCATAATTCCCTGAGAGAAAAAAAAATTTTCACTACAAATAAAAAGATCCGTATGGTGACCTTCACAAAATCGATCTCAGAATAATATGTACTGTATATCAGGGATGATTCTGTTCCGAATTTTCCGAAAATTTAAGGCATTTGGTTCCGAAAATTAAAAAAATTGGTCATCAATCTGAAAATTCGAACATAACAATACCTTGAATTTTATGCAAGAATTACGGAAAAAACGTTATTTTTGTCACAAGATCGCAAAATAACTGCAAATTTTGTAACATGAAAAAAAAACGCGAATTTCGTCAAAAGATCTCAAAATAATCGCAAATTTTTCAAAAGTTGGCGAAAGAACCGCAAGTTTCGTCAAAAGATCAGGAAATGAATGCAAATTTTAAGAAAAGATCGCGAAAAAATGCTAATTTTGTCAAAAGACCGTGAAAAAGACGCAAATTTTGTCAAAAGACCGCAAAAAAGATGCAAATTTTGTCAAAAGACGGTGAAACAACTGCATTTTTTGTCAAAAGATCGCGCAACAACTGCATTTTTTGTCAAAAAATCGCGCAACAACTGCATTTTTTGACAAAAGATCGCGAAAAAAATGCGAATTTCGTCAAAAGATCGCGAAACAACCGCGAATTTCGTCAAAGGTCCATGAAAAAAACATAGTGCTCGGAGTGGATTTCCCCCCCCCCCTTTCCCCACTCTGCTTCTGCCCTCCCCACCTTTCAGAAAATTAGCTGTGAATTTCAGAATTTTTTTTTTCACTCAGAATCACCACTGTCATATGTACTTGCGCATAAGTTGAGAAATATTGGAAAAATAAATATTCTATACCTATGATAATACAGCATTTACCTATAACATACTGTAAAATTTTGGGGAAATTTTCATGTGGATTGGGGGAAATGTTGAGAGTAGAAACATTTTCTGCACCCCTGCTGAGTAGTACTGTATTTCTTAATTATTTTCTATTATTTTCTAAAGAAAATAATCAAAAAAATAATTAATAATCATGGAACAAAATAATTTATATAATTTGTAAAAAGAAATAAAAGTAAATAAACCTTTAATATCAAATAAACCAATATAGCCGGGTTACTATATCAACCTTTTCTGAAATATAAAAAAAAAAATATCTGTGATTAGAATTTGAGTTGCCATCATTAGAGAAATGCATATAAAATTAGAAAAAAATATTTCGAAAACTAATTCGAATTTAAAAATTCTAATACCAGTTTTGAAATCTGCGGATCAATATTGATTTTTGTTGTTAATTTCATCACAAAGTATTCCATATTTTAGGAGAAATCGCCATGAAACATAATCAGTTGTTTAATCAGTCGTTTCAAAGAATCGTTTCACAAAGTCGTTTCATTAGGATTTTATATATATAGTAGGGTGGGCCGAAAAAAACTTTTTTTTGATTTTCGATGATGGGTAGTGCGGAAAAGTGGCCACTAGTGGCACCAAGTTCACACAAAAAAATTTGAGATTTTTAGGACAATTCCTATATTTGCCGCTTTTGGCTTGAAGTTTTGCTAAAATGCTGATTTTTGAACTTTTTTAGCAAAAATTTTAAAAATGTTAAATTAAACTTATTTTAATCGTACTTACTTGAAAAGGCATATTTAATGCTCCAAATGTATAAATAAGCTCTGATAATGTATTATTTAATTGCTATGTGTATTTTAAATTAGACTATTTTTATAGCCTTTTCGTGTTTAAGTGAGCAAAAGTTGCATGTATTGTTTGAATCTTTAAACGGTTTCTCTCTTTTGTCTTGTTTGTGTCCCTTGGTCTTCCTTATTTTTTTTCGATGCTTTAAGGGTCATATATTTGGGTGACGGACAGCAGAATCCCTCAGAAACAGATCTGGAAGGAGAGAAGGGGGTGAGGCGAGAACTTAAGCGAACGCAGTGACTCATCGCGATGTTGGGGGAGTGAAGGAGGAAATACAAGAGAGGAGAAAGTGGGATAAGGGATGCTTATTATTTTCAGTGTTCCGTTTCCCTGAGACATGGCGGACGCTGTGTGAGACAGGAATATGCGTTTAGGAGTGTTTTTCTTTGAAGGGCCTGGTTCAAATTCAGATTCAGTCGAACTGCTTGCTGGAAAGCTCCCCCTACTTGAATCTTCCAACAATATAACTGTCTTCCATCTGGATCTAACTCCACTCGTTGAAGGCTTTGTCGCAGAACCACTATTAATCGTTGAAATTGTATCCCTCTTCATTTTCCGCGATATTTTCTTTGCAAGAGTTTTGCTTGTTTTTAAATCAATATTTCCGATAAACATTTTTCGAACAGTTCTTTGATCCTTCAAGAAGTTCACCTCCCGATGTGGAACTTTACGTCTGATGTCGCAGCTACAATTGTTCAAGCCTCTACACTTACAAGCTGCAATATCAAAGAGAGAGGTTTCCGCATTTCGTACAAAATCTTGGCAGATCGACTTGCTCATTGTAATAGTTTTTAATCCTTCCGTTAATTGTTCATTGGGAAACCACTGGTATGGAAGATTTTATCCAGATTTCGGAAACTGTTTCACCTGCCATTTTAATAATATCATCCACTGGTTGAAGATAAATATCTCGATTTTCTTCTATATCGTTTCGCAACCAATAGTAGTGGCGCATGATGTCAGCAATAGTTGGCAATTGCAAATCTTTCAATTTGCATGGTGCCCCAAAATGGCTACTTTTCACGCTATCATATGTCTTTACATGATCATGAACTTTCGCACTAGCCATTTCTAAACTCGTCGTAATAAAACGCACAAAACACAGTAAAGTCACGTTAAACGATCCAAAAAGCAATGTATTGCACGAGAAAAAGGTTTTACATTTACACTAAACAAATGTCACAGGGAAACCGAGCACTGAAAAATAATAAACATCCCTTATCGCATTTTCTCCCCTCTTGTATTTCCTCCTTCACTCCCCCAACATCGCGATGAGTCACTGCGTTCGCTTAAGTTCTCGCCTCACGCATTTCTCTCCTTCCAGATCTGTTTCTGGGCGGTTCTGCTGTCCTTCACCCAAATATATGACCCTTAAAGCATGGAAAAAAAAAAAGGAAGACCTAGGGACATAAACAAGACAAAGGAGAGAAACTGTTTAAAGATTCAAACAATACATGCAACTTTTGCTCACTTAAACACGAAAAGGCTATAAAAATCGTCTAATTTAAAATACACATAGCAATTAAATAATACATTATCAGAGCATATTTATACATTTGGAACATTAAATATGCCTTTTCAAGTAAATACGATTAAAATAAGTTTAATTTAACATTTTTAAAATTTTTGCTAAAGTTCAAAAATCAGCATTTTAGCAAAACTTCAAGCCAAAAGCGGCAAATATAGGAATTGTCCTAAAAATCTCAAATTTTTTGTGTGAACTTGGTGCCACTAGTGGCCACTTTTCCGCACTACCCATCATCGAAAATAAAAAAAAAGTTTTTTTCGGCCCACCCTAATATATAGGGTAGATGTAATACTAAATTTTAATCATACTTATTGCTCTCGTAAGGTTTATTTTTTAATTCAAAATATTATCATCCGATGACCAAAAATATAAACTATTAATTTCTTTCAGCAAGTATGATAGACGATTGGCAACAAAACTCTTCTTATCCAAAACATTTTCCAATTAATTAATTAAATAAATTGAAGTAGATTTTCCAACTTAACACAACGATATCACAGAGCAACTAGCTATAAGTATACAAAAAATTGGAGGTATTCGATGCACGGGGTCGTAGTTACAGGTTTTTCGCGATTTCCCAAAATTTGATTTTTTGGATAAGGCGAGTTTTGAAACTCACGTCCTCATATATATGAGGTGTACAAAATCTTAATTTTAAATTCAGCAGTTTTGCCAGTTTAAGAAATTAAGTAAAATATTCTTAAATTATTAAGTAATATCATAAAAATAATTTTTGCAACGGTTAAGAATTAATAAAAAATTACACTTGCATACATGGGGTGATGCTGATAGCTTGATAATCAGCGGCAGTACTTAGTAATCTATAGCAAAAATTCTTAAGCATTTATTTTAATTGATAAACATAAAAATATTTTTATAATATTACTTAAGGAATTAATATCTTGCCTCAATTAAGAGTAGAAAAAAAAATGCCCCGAAACTGTCAGACTGAGGATTTTGGTTATTATTATTATTATTTTCTTAAACATTTATGATAAATATGACATTTTAAAAGAAGACAGGGTGTGGGACGATTTTAATCCCACCTGAGTAATATAAATTTAATTTTTTTTTTTTTTTTTTTTTTTAATTTCTGAATAACACATTTACAAGGAATATAAATAAATGCTAAGGTAACATCTATAGAAAAAAAAACCCAGATAAACAGGAAATTGTGATTATCATAAAGAATAATAATAATAAAGTAACTAACAGAGAGTTGTGTTGGTCTTGATACAATCTATTTTTTTTTTTTTTCACTTTAGACATGTGTTTTGGGCTAGCCATATATTTTCACATGAGTAGATTTGAAATTAGCAAAATTTGCTAATGGTAAATATTTTTCAAATGTTAATCAGTAGGCTAATAAAAGAAAAAAGTAAACTACTATAACTGTATTTAGGTAGAAGATAACGATTGCATATGTTTTCATGAGATGAACACAGACCCTGAATGATTTGAGTAAATCACATTGCTATTTTATAATTATTTTGAACAAAAATATTCAGGCATTCCCCCCTCCCCAGTCCTTAATCTTTTAAGCATTTCACATAGCAATAATAAAGCAACAAAAAGTCATTTTATTTTTGTCATATTGCTTCAAAATAATTGTAAATGTTTGTGAAACAGCTTATGTGGGAAAATTGGGAAAAACATACATATAGTTTAGACTATTCTAAAAATGATAATAACATTAGATTTAAAATTGCACAATAAGAGATCTTCTAAGAAATTTCAATGTGCTGAAACTTTAAGCTATTTGTTTTCATTCAAAATCTGAATAAGCTATATTTCATAATTATATGAAATGAACCAATATTTTTTTTTTATAAGATTCCCCCCCCCCCCCCCCCATTTTATTCGTTTAGAAGTAAATGCTAAAATACAATGAAAAACTTTTTCCAATTGTTAATACAAATGATGGGAAATTCCGAAATACGTATATTCTATCTCTAGTATACAAAACTGTTAAAGTTTTATCGGGTTTTACATGTACCATAAAATTGACATCTTCTTAAATGAAGCCATTTTGAATCAATGCATTTGTTCCATAATAGCAATATTAAATATGAATTATATAACCATGAACATAACTTTCTGTTAACGAAGAGAATTAATTTCTTTATGCTTAATTTAAATAAATGAGGTGTTCAGAACCAAAGTGGATAAAGTTCTTTTTTTTACTTAAGTTGAAATCTTGATCTATACCAGGCTCGGCGAACCTTTTCCGTGCGCGTGCCGAAAAATCACAAAACAATATCTATCAACAATGTAACGTGACAAATTTATACAAAAATAACTTTGAAGAGTAAACTTTTTATACGAAGCACTGGCTTAAAAAATCAATTGCTTTTGTGCATTAATAATTAATAATTAAAAAAATATTAAAAATCAAAATGAGATTTTTCTGTATACTGGAATAAGCCAATAAATAAATAAATTTTTAATTTGCATATAGGATTCATTTATGCAGCATGTACTGTAATAAGGGAAAAAATACGAGTTTTTATTTCCCTAATTTTTAATGTATTATTATTGCAACATCTTTGTTTAATGCAACTTTGAAAATTATAACCATGTACTAATAATGTATTGATGAGATTTTTACTGTCCTACATTCGATGAAAAATGCTTCATATCTGGTTCATATTTAATTATTTTTGCAAATATACGTAGCTAAATTTGATCCATTTGCCATTTTATTGCAGTGACTGTCAAACAAAATCGATTTTAAAATTACAGCTTTCTAAATTCATATAGAAAAGCAAAATACATGTCGAAAATGCTGCATAACATCACAGGAAAAGAAAATTGTGTGTTAATTCATACAAAAATTAATTACATTATTTATGACAGTTTGCCCGTATGAAACAAAACTTTATTGTTTATAAATGAAATAAAATATGGATTTTATCTGTATAACAATTACCATATACAGTCGAACCTCGTTATCCTGACACTCTGACGACCAGAAAAAAAAGTGTCGTCATAAGCAGGAGTGTCGCAGTAACCAGAGTTGGAGAAAAATATTTATAAAAAGCTGTATTTTTAATTAATTTAAGACAATTTCAAATTCATAACTGTTGTTGCAATTTTAAGCAATAAAAAATCATTAAACAAAATCAAAAAGAATAAAAATCAGATTTATTATGACTTCTTTTTTTATTGTTACATGAAACATTGATGAATTAAGGTAGGAATTGTAGTAAGTCCCTAGATGGCTTCCTACAATTATTTTTTCAGTATTATACAATGAATTGTAATCAATATTCATTGTTGCAGAAATGGATGTTAGATAATTTCTGATCATCTCAATGCAATACAATGCTTTGGTTTTAGTCGGATGGAAAATGCCGTGTAACAGCAAAAAAGCATCGCTTGACCAGAACAAAAAGACCGCAAGTTGACTGATCTGGAGCTTATAAGTGGGTTATCCATAGTATGTGGGTTTATTTATTCAGATAAAGGATTGAAGTAAAATTTCTCCTTTATCTCAATGGGTATTTTAGAAACTTTTGTGAAAAGTTTGGCTAAGACATTTCTAACCGTTTAATTTCCGTGCTTATAAGATGGATTATGAAAAGTGGACAATTTTCCTAAACCGTCGGGATATCCGGAGTTGAAAATTATTCAATGACGTAAAATCCGAGTTTATTTACATTAAAATCATATACATAAAATCGGCACTTTGGAAAACGGACGTGTTAAGCGGAGTGATGTGAAAACCGGGTGTCGGGATAACGAGGTCCGGCTGTATATAATTTTTTCGTGTGCCATAGGTTCGCCAACCCTGATCTATACATTATAAATTGTTTGGTGCCATAACATGTGAGATACTAGATTGAAAGTTTGAGCAACAAATGGTACTAGTCTCTATGATTCTCAGTGAAAGGTAATGAGAGCCAATAAACTTAAGATGTCTTCACTTACATGAAAACATCCGCTCGCTAATGTTATTCTTATAGGAGACATATTTTTTTTTAAATGTCTCGTTTGCATTTTAATATTTTTAAATGATTTTTTTTGCATTGTATAGCTGAAATCGATCTTTACAAAAGGCAGTTCTTTACGTTTTGATTTTGTTTGCAGGTTTTTTTATGAATATATTTTCACTTTTGGAGCCAGTTTCTATAGTGAAACAATCACTATAAAAAGAAATCTGTAAACAAAATCGAAAAAGTGAAAAAGGGTCTTTGTAGAGCTCTCAGCTTTGTAACTCAGCTATCCAAAGCCCCCCAAAAAAACATTACCAAGCAGTGTTTTCGTGTGACTGAAGACCTTAAGTTTATCTAAATAATGTTTTTTGAACTTGCCAGAAACATGAATATGCAAATGTTCACTTTTTGGGATTATTAGCTAGCTTTGATCTCTTTTTTTACTATCTAAGTTTTGTCAGAGATGTGAATCTGTATCTCCTCTTGAAGCAACATTATAAACAGGGGTATAGGGGAGGGTATACTGTGGTATACATCAGATACCTTCTCAATTTTGTTAAGGAACTCCATATACTCCCTAGCATATACCTTTGGTTTTTTTTACAACTACATCATGGACTATAAAACATCTTAGGAAAATAAAACAGACAAATTATGAGGATACAGTAAATATTCGAATGCCATTTACCCTAATTTTGAAATTTGCACATTCATGTCTCTGCCGTAAGCTGGGATATATATAAAGTATGAACTATTTCAGAAATTTTTAAAACACCCTTTTTAAGTTTTATTTCATGTAAAAAATTTAACCACACAGGAAACAGTCATTAAAACATATAGTATAAGCTTTATTCTTTGTACTTCGTTTCTATATACAATTCTAAATTTAAAAGTTTTATCAATAAAATATACAACCAACAACAATCTGATTTAACAACCATAAATTATTTTGATAGAACATTGCATAATTAAAGGAAAAAATAATTTTTATGGCTAATTATTGTTATTGCTCACATTTTTTTAATCTATACAGTATATTACATTATGTACATGCAACTAAGTACACTTTTTTGCTAAAAATTGCATCTAGATCTGCAAGGGCACAGATAACAGTAATATTTGCACTAAAATGCATACTTACATATACATACACTAGAGATTCTCAAGTGAAAATAGCTTCTATTACGTAAGATTGTTAGCAATATACACTTTATTTTCAGTCTTGATTACAGGTAAGCTCTAATCAAATCTGTACATCCAAAATACATGTAGTATTGTATATATAAACAATATTTCTATATATTTGGCTATTATATTTGAATCAATAAACTGTTCTGAAAATATTCAAGGCTTTAAGATGAACATTATTCAAATAAATCTAATAAAATAGAAAAATTCTTTCTCTGGACTACAAAAAATAGGAATACAGTTTTGATAACAATTTATATATATTTCTTTTAACCAATCTTGCATCTACTTTGAAAGTGAATGCATATTCTGATTCATCTGAAGAAGAAATGTACTGAAATTTCCTTTAAAACTAGTTTTCCTAGAGTTTTAAGAAGTGTGACTGTCTTTTCATAATTATATAACATCTTTTTTACTCTAGAATATGAAAATATTCAAGAACTATGCTTTAGATTTTTTAAATATTTGTCAGTAGAAGCATATTATTTTTTAAAGCTCTATTTACATACAATTATGTTCCCCTCCTTATTTCTTTATAAGATTAAAAACTATTTTTTTTATCTGTTAACATGAAATTCTAAACTTTTTTTAATAATTAACAACAGCTCTCATCAGTTTTATCTTCCTAATAACATCAAAAATAGTATAGCATATTAACAATACTAACAGATAGATGTATATGAAATATAATCTAAAGTAGCTACAACTGTAACACTGAAAAATAGCTTCTAGTTTGTAAACATTCTCTCTTTTTATGAAATATATAATTGTATTATAACTAAGTACAAGAAATTTTGATTGAATAATTAAAACTTAAAAGTTTTATTATTTTTTTTTTATAATTTTGGCTCAAAAATTAAGAGCATTCCTAAAATAAAAAAAAAGTATAAAAATCTATATATAACAACATGATGGCAAAGTGCAAAATAATTACAAATGATAGAGGCTCGGATATGATACATAAATTTCTTTGTAGATATGTCAGATCAAGCAGATAACTTGATGTGCCATCTACAGCATTTCTGTCTATGAAAAGAAACCTAGAAAGTAAAAAGTAATATTTAATATAATAATTTGAAACGTTGAAGGGTAGAAATATATAAGGATTAATCAAATGAAAATCAGATAGTTACAATAAAAAATTGAAAAATGACGTCCTGTAAAATTGTGACAAGTGTAAGGAATGCCCAGTTAGTGGCAGGTGGAATAAAAAAAATTACTCTTTATCTTTTATTTTCTACTTTTTAATATTGAAAATATTTCATTGTTGCAGCTTGTACACACCATTATATTCATATTCTTTTCTCAACATACAATAAAAACTTAGTTAAATTGGTACTTTCTTATTATCTGGGTGCAAATAGCACCAATGTAGCAGATTTTATCTTTACGTACATAAATTAGGAAGCTCAGTGGTGTGGTGGTCAGAGCATCTGACTACCGCACCACAGGTCGAGAGTTCGACCCCAACTGGGCAAGGCTCACTCAGCCTTTCATCTCTTTGGGATTGATAAAATGAGTCCCAAGCTTGCTTGGGAACTAAACACCGAGGGTCTCGTGTTAGGCTGGCCACCTAACTGGGACGCATGCTGCATAGCACCTCGGGGCCCAGGGTCAAGAAAACAGAGTTGGGCACTGTCGGCCCAGATCTTTCATGGATTGTATAGCCACAGAGTTTAGTTTTTAGTTTAGTATATAAATTAGAAACAATGCTTTCATTTTGAAATGAAATATTTTTGGTTTATAATATTATTTTCTTTTCATTTTTCTTTTTTTTTTTATGCATGCATTTTAAATTGAGAGAAAGATATCTATTTTAAATTAAACGAGTGCAATACAATAGAAAGAATATTTGGTGACTTATCACCTGCACACAGAACACAAAAATATCTCAAAATTTATAATTAAGTTCTAAAAATATTTAAATGTTGTATTGTCATTGGTAACACACATGTGTACATGATTTTTATAATTCTAGCATATCAGGAAGTGAGTGAAAAGTTGATTACAAAATTCCATCTTTACATACATGAATCAAGTTAAATAATAGAGTAATAAACAAGAATTGTCATAATGGTGTTATAAAGACAGTCATCCATCCCGCTTCGGACATGCCCTAAACAGCAGCATTCTGTTTTTGGACTTCTGACAAGTGAAGTTGTAAAACCAACTGAGGAAATTATTGTAGAATAAAAGCAACATTGGTACTGGCAGGGAAAGGCTATTGCTCCTTCTTGGGTTTTGAAACATAATTAACTGAATTTCTGTTACCTCTGCTGATTTAAACAAGAAATAGCAAAACGTATTCTTTGCAAGTGAGATAAAATAGAGAAAAGAAAAAAAAAATTAAGAGAAAGAGAAAAAAGGAAATTTTTGTCCTCCCCTCCCTGCTTGAACCACTAATGGAACACAATTCTTAATTTATGTTTTCTTTTTTACATTCATGTGTTTGAAATTTATCTTAGATTAGAGATTCAGGAGGGTTGTGCCTCTCTAATGAAATAAAGAATGAATGGCTACAATTTGAAAAATACTGACAGAAATTTATTTTTAAATATTAATTATTTCTTAATTGTTCTGTATTGCTTTTTATGCTGATATGTTTAGAAATTGTCTTGCAGGAGAAGTTCATACAAAAAAAATTCCAAGTTTAGCTTATATCATGTTTATATTCTCCATTTTAAAAAATACAGCCTGGCCTGCAAACTGCATGAACATATATTACAAAATATTGCCCTCACTAATTTATTTATGCCATGGAAAGGGAAAGTGAAGTATAGAATTAAACAAAAATCTTATATAGAGTTTGGTGATATACAGTAGCCTCCCTCTTAACCAGAACTCCGCTTCAACTGGCCGACTTTTTATCCCCAACATCAGGCAAAATTCATGGATGACGGCCTCAGGAACTCAGTTTATGCAAACTGCAATCCCCAGGTGAAAGAGACAAAATTCAGAAAGGAGAATATCGGTTGGTTCTAAATGGATACGCATTGAATTCAGGGTGTGGCCCGGGGAGGGACAACCCCCCGGAACAATGAGATATCCTCCCGGAAGATCTGAGATTTTGTGTTTTTAATGGTCAAAAGTGCAATCCTCCCCTTCGAACTCTATAATGCCTGATCTATCTGCAAACTGTTTTGTACAAACATTTAGAAAGCTTGAGAGATGTGAACAGATCACCGTAGAAGATATATAAGAGTTGTTTGACTCTGAAAAAGATCTCAATCATGAAACATTATTTGAAGAGGATATAATTAGGACTGTAGCTGATGTTGTTCAATACGAAGATGATCCTCATGATGATACAGTTAAAGTCGACACTGATAAAATTCCACATATGGAAGGGGAAAATCATTAGAGTTCACGCTACACTATATTGAGCTGCGGCTAATAGCTTCCTTGGTTAAACTTATGATGTTAAAGAGATGGAGAGATTATGCTGCAAAATGTCCGCCATCTTGCCTTCAACAGAAGAAGGTCACTGATTGCTTTATGGTTGATTAACTTCAATATACATAATGCACAACAATTTCAACTTTTTATAAAGGTGTGTGACACGATTTTCAACAATTTAATTTGTGTTAAATATTTTTCATTATTTGTTATCAGTGATAATTTTTCTTTCAATTCAGTTAATTATAACTAGTATTCATATCACAAAATATAGAAAATATGTACTTTTTTTAAATTACACAAATTGAAAAACTGAATGCATCATACGGGTTTAATTAATTAAATTTGGCATATACTTATTTAATTTTTTGTTTACTTCTCCGCCTTAAACGGTTTTTCTCTTAACCGGCTAACCCTCAGCCCCGTTTAGGCCGGTTAAGCGGGAAGTTACTGTATATCCAATATTTATTTTCACAATATCATTATGCATGATATTTTTCACATTTTACATCAAAACATGCATAAATAATTTTTTCAACTCTCATTGACTGTGCTTTTCTATAGACAGAGAACTTGTGCTTCTGTCAGTTTTTTTTGGCCAAAAAAGAAAAAAAATTCCAAGCAGTATGGCGGAAGCTGAATTTTTAATTATGGAACCAATAATTATGTGGAACAATATTAACTTAGAACAAACATTGAAATAGTAATATACAGTAGAACCTCTTTTATCCAAAATTTTCGGTTAACCAAAATCCAATTTTAAAGTTTTTTTTTTTTTTTCCTATCACATTTCTTGTGTGCAAAATCCATTTTGAAAGCATTTTTTTATTTTAAACTATCATATATTCCTTGTGTGCAAGCAGCCCTTTCTGAACTACGAGTACATATAAATATTTTCAATCCTCTGTTTTTGAGTTCCGTTGAATTTAACTTGAGTTCCCGTAAGCTGCGGAGTGGAATGAAGAAAATGAACAAATTAGTAATCAAAAACTGTAATACTGGTGAACTAATAATATTAAACTACGTGATAGAGCTTCAAAGCAAAGGCAATCGAAACTGCGGCAAATAAAACATTTTTTCAAACTCTTGTGATCTATGTAAAAGATACTTAATTTCAAAATTAAAATTCAGGTAATTTATTCTTGTTTCTATTTTGCTATTGCTTTATTTTTATTAGGCATTTGTTACCATAAAAAGAAATATTATATATCTTAAAATTGAAGCATTCTCGATTATCCGAAAGATGGTCGGTCCCAATTACTTTGGATAATCGAGGTTCTACTGGAATTAATAACTGTGAAAGCAGTAATATAATTAATAAATTTCACTTTCTTCAAAAGTTATTAGATGAAGAATTTAGACAAATGTGAAGTTAAACAAGTAATTATTTTTTAAAATGTAGAATTAATGTCAAATGCCTTCTTTTTAACACGTTTTATCCAGGATTCCCATGTCCAAAATAATAATCCTTATGCAACGGTACAAGATGCAATTTGAAATACTATACAAATAAAAATACTCCACATATTATTATACATATAAAAAAATAACCATTTAAAAAAAAGGGGGGGATATTAAACAAAATTTTTTAACTAATTATCCTACTTGAATGCATATTTAAATTTCATAGAAATTTGAGAGCAATGATAAGCATAGGTAATATAGCCAGCACACAAATTCTCTATAAATGCTTGGAGAGAAAGAAATACTTTATTATTATTATTATTATTATTTTAAGAAATAAGTGTTGAAACTGTGTAAGTATTTTAACAACTTATGACAAATTACTGATAAAACATTTTTGCTATAATCAAATCAGTTAGCATTATGAATATTTATTTTATTTACTTACATGAGTAAAAGCAAAACATTCTGAACTAGTATTCCACTGAAATTACAACAACTCTTCTTGTTTCTGAAGATTACCAGAAGTCAAGTGAGCTTGTAATTGTTGGTTTTTTGCAAGTAATTCCACAACCTACAATTAAAAAAACAGCAACAACATGTAATGACATTATAATTTTATAGTTTTTTTTTTTTATAAAAAATGCATTAGCATTAATAAAAATATTACAGATACATTAAATTCGGGTTGAACAAGAACAATGGAGCCTGTAAAATTACAGTTACACTGAAATTTTTGAATTGTCACTCACTTTTTTTCCATCTCAAAATGACCAGTGTGTTGAAAAAACATAAATAGGGTTGGAATGGTACATGTAGCAGGAACAAGTGTAATTTTTCTTTACTGATCGAATAAAATTGTGTGTGTGTGTGTGTTTTTTTTTTTTTTGTTTGTTTGACAGGTCAGTGACGTTCACAAACTTTTTCTCACGACCAATCAATAAAAATCAGTAATTTTAGTGTCCATTCTCTACCACAAAGCATTGCTATTTTTTTGTACAGATCAGAGAAAATTGAAACTTTTTTTCTTGAAAAATCAATACAAATCACTATTTTTAACAACATATTGAAGAAAATTGCACGATCATTGTGCATCTGTAAAAAGGGACATCTGCTCCCCCCCCCCCCATACACACAGACCTGCTATGTATGCAAAAATTAAAAAAAAAATTGCCTTATCTCAGAAATGATCAAAATTAAGTAAAAAAAAAAAAAAAGGGGGAAATCAACGTTTCTGAGGAAAAGTAGCATGTTATTAATTTACATATATAAATATATATAATTTTTTTTTCCAGGCCAGACGATGTAAATGCAGGGTGGCATAAGTCGAGGGGATTTTATCAGGATACTACTGTACTTGCAATAAATCTTTCCAAACAACATTTGTAATAACCCTAGAACATTGCGTTTTTATGCCTTTACAAATTCAGCTCCTTTTTGGGAAACATGGGACTTGTGTTTTAACATAACATAAAGTGTAAGTTTGCTGTGATGCAATCTTAGTTTTTGATTTAAAAAAAAAAAAAAAAAAAAGATACTAAATATTACTCCCTTTTATTCCATGGTAAACTAATTATTTACCAATATTCAGCATCACTTCAAAATATTTTACTGTGCAATAAACCAGTTTCAGCTGATGTCACCTCTACATCTATTATGACATATTTACATGGAACCAAAGGTCTCATAACAACTCTTAAAATTTCTAAATTGAAAATATTAAAAAAGAAATATTATTGACATATTAATGTGTTTTAAATGTTAATGGCATTTCTATAATACCAGCAACAAAATTTTTTCATTGCTGTGGATAAGAGAGATAAATAGGATTGCCTTTTCTCATTGAAATTGAAAAGAAAACCAAAAAAGAAAATTTTAAACTCTTTGCATTCAGTTGGACAATTATTATTTCATATATTCATTTCATTTATCTGAATTTGTCATTTCATAATGATTTTATATGAAGCATTCATAACACCATCTTAGCTTTTACATATGTTTCACTTCTTTTTCACATATTAATGCAAGTAAAAATTACGATGATGTTATGAGTGCTTCATATTAAAAATAATAATAATTATCCTGCATATAATCCATGGTGGTGTATAATCTGCAATTGCTTCATTTCAAATAACAGAAAAAAAAAACCTTGTATAATCCGCAGATTATAATGGTGAAAAAACTCACAAATTTCGTCAAGAGATCACATTAAAAAACCCCTTAAATTTCGTCAATAGATCGCAAAAAAATTCATCAAACAATTGCAGCAAAAAATTGTTGTTAATCACTTGTGGAATAAAATCGCAAATTTCCTCAATTGATAGCGGGGAAAGAAAAAAAAAAAAAAAAAAAAAAAAAAAAAAAAAACTGTGAATTTCATGAAACATTACTATTATTAATTATTATTATTTAATCGTGAAATAAAATCACAAGGAAAGAAATTTCACATTGGACCTTGCCGTAGAAAAAATCTTCTTATAATCTGCATAACAAAATTTGATGCATAACATATTTAAACAATCTTAAAAAAATAAATAAATAAATAGAAAAATAAAGTAGACAGGCAATAAATATTCCTAAATCATATTAAAATAATCAAAACATCTTAGAATTTTATTATTATTATTATTATTTTTTTACATTACTGGCAGGAAGATGCATAAATTAAAAAGCTAAGCATAAAAAAAAAAAAAAAATAAAAATAAAATAAAAAACACGTAGCAGCAAAATTTATCAATGTTACAACAGCAATACTTACAACAGCAAAATAACCACTGAGAAAAATGAGTGATAAAAATAAAGCAAGAATATTTTCTAAAATTCAGATATTCAGAATGTAAAAAATATAGCAACCATGATAGAGTGAGCTTGCATTGATCTGTTTATCAGTCATTTGAGATATTTTCCATAGAAAATAATATAAATTAATGCAAATGTAAAAACATATACAGTGTGAGTTCAAAAATCTGGTATTCAGAAATCCGGCATCAAAACCATCTTTTTGTTTCCTCTTTCTCTTACACTTTCAAGTTACGGGAGAAGAAAAATAGTAATTCTTTATGATTTAAAAACTTCAAGATCGAAAAATAAATGCAAAAAAAGATTATTTGGCTTTTTTTTTTTCAATTGTCAGAGGCGATAATTTTGTGAACAAATTTTCTGGAAGCTACACCGTTGCTTAGCAATGGGAACAACTTTGGCGAATGCATGGCACAATATATGGCTGAAACGAATTTTCGGCAATGGCAACATCAATGATGAGGAAGAATTTTCAGGTTTTCTTATTTTCCACGAAAAGGCTGCAATTTATGGGCCGATTGAACACGCAAAATTTGAAAACGCATTAAGTGTCGAAAAAGAGATATAGTTGATTGGCTAAGCATTGATGAAAATGCTTCAACAAAAAAAGATTTAACGGGCAGCGGGATCACTGACTCTGTGCTAAATAGAACAGCTGATAAAGCTAGTAGCAGCTCAGAAGACGATTAACAATCAGCAGAAGAAAAGGTGTCAGTATAAAAATGCATAAACTTGACTGGAGAATCAATATCTGCTTTAGAGAAACAAGACGGTATTTCCGAAAAGGCATTCTTCATTTGTATAAAATACAGCGTGACTTCAAAAATCCAGCAACTTCAAAATCCAGCATCAAAACCATCTTTTCTCTTACTTTTTCTTTTACACTTTCAAGTTATGGGAGAAGAAAAATAGCAATTCTTTATGAATTAAAAACTTCAAGATGGAAAGTAAAAATGCAAAAAAAAAAAAAAAAAAAAAAAAGATTTGATTTTTTTTTTTAATACTTATCACAGATAATTATTTTCTGAACAAATTTTCTGTGAGCTACAGCAACGGGAACAACTTTAGCGAATGCATGGCACACTATATGGCTGGAACAAATTTTCGGCAACGGTGACATCGATGACGAGGAAGAATTTTCAGGTTTTCAAATTTGCTGTGAAAAGGCTGCAATTTATGAGCTGATTGAACATGCAAAATCTGGAAATGCATTAAGTGTCGAAAAAAGGGAAACAGAAGATTAACTAAGCATTGATGAAAATGCATCAACAACAAACAATTTAACGGACAGCGAGATCGCCGACGCCATGCTAAATAGAACCGCCAATATTGCTAGCAGCAGCTCAGAAGACGAGGATGAACAATCAGCAGAAGAAAAGGTGTCACTAGAAAAATGCATAAATTTGATGGGTGTATTAATATATGCTTTAGAGAAGCAAAGACTGTATTTCGGAAATAGATATTCTTCATTTGTATGAAATACAAAAAAAAACTTGTTAAAGAACGGCCAAAAAAATTAAAGCAAACAAGGTATACATCGATGTTTCCGAAATTACAAGAGAAGAAATAATTTCACTCTTTATTAGATTTTTTTTTCCCCTGTAACATAGAAAATATCATATAAAGTTTTTTTTTTTTTTTTTTTTTTTTCCTTACATAAGTATCACTTAATAATAAATTAAATTACGGCTAAAGGCACCATTAAGAATATAGTACTAATTTTGATACTCCTTCAAAAATCCAGTATAGTCTCGGCCCCGATGATGCTGGATTTTTGAAGTTACTATACTGTATAAATTAATTTTTTGTATTAAAAATTCTCATTCACAAATTCAAAACAAAGTTGTTGAGAGTTACCTGACTAGTAGTGGATTTTAATTGCTGAGACATAACTTCTAATTTTTCTTGCAATGTAGCGTTCTCTAAACACTTGACTGAATATTTTTCTGTCATTGATAAAATTTCATATTTAACACTGGATAAATCTGATCTAAAAAAGAAAACAGAAAGGAAACTTGAAAATCTTTTAAATGAATTAAATTCAATATACAGTCAACACCGTTTAATCCACAGACCTTAATCCTTAATATATATTTAGATATAAAAAATAATATTTATAGCTATGATTTCAAAAAAATTTAGTGATGCCAACATTTCTTTTTCTAATTTTTTACAGGCAGTTATTTTTTGTTTTTCATTAATTTAACTAAATTTTTGATTAATTCTTGATTTTCTTTGAACTATAAATTAAACAATAATTAAATTAATAATTAAAACCATAATAAGTAACCATATAAGTATATAATTAAAAATATACAATTATATGTATTATTAACTTTTTATTAAAACAGTCTTTCATTTCTGAAATTACATTTTTGCACAACTTGTAAGATAAATTTTCTAAACATAAATCTAAAGCAGTGGTTCCCAACCTTTTATTGGCCATGCCCCACCAAAGTATTTGTAAAGTCACTATGTCCCCCCTCCCTAATCCTTAAATTATGTATCATTATTTAAAAAATGTACTTTTTTCACACGGTGGAAGTGTAATAGAGCCTTAACAAAAACTATTCATTTCACATTTTTTAACTTATCAAAGAGGTGAATCTTCTATCACAAATGTCTTTTTAACACAATTTTATAAATGCAATGAGATTATACATCTTTCCATATCTGTCAAAACGAATTTTGTTGTACTTTTCCAACTTAACGTATAAAAGTGTTATACGGTCTGCATTTTTATCTTCAGAAAATATCTTAAATAGACACCTACATTTAACATTAAAATTGATAAAGTCATACATTATATAATGCATTCTTGTAACTTATTAAGAGTTGGTGGAAAAGCTTTGGACACTGACTTTTCTCTCTATGGATAACACAATACATAAGAAGTATTTCAATATTCCCATCTTTATCAAATTAAGTAGCCATTATTCCGCATAACACATTCTCTCTGTTTTCTCTTTCCCTATATCTTTAATTGTCTTCGCTAATAGAAGTAGAAAGCTTATTCAGTAAATAATTGAAAGCATTACGATTTTTTTTTTTTTTTTTAGTTCTTCACCAGAAAAATTATACCGTATTTTAATACTTTAAAATATATCAAAAATTTTAAAAAGAATTCACATAATTATTCTGGTGTTAAATCTATTTATTTTTAATTCAATAGGATTTCAATAAAAAACTGATTTCTTAAATTTTGCTTGCATTCCATTTATTTTTAGCCTACACCTCTACTTTTCCCCAAAAAGGACAAAAGAAATTGATAATGAATGAGTGAGTCAGAAATTTGGAATTACCCCCCTAAAAGGTCAAATTGCCCCCCGGTGGGGCGTACACCCCACGTTGGGAACCACTGATCTAAAGTATTGAAACAAACAACAATAACATGAACGTTTCAGAAAATTAAAACTAATCAGTGATGAATGTGCATTTAGGATACATATGCTTATTTTATTGCTATGTATTACTTGATTATGCTTTTTAATGTTGAAGAGATTTTATTGCAAAACTTCTGAAATGTAATGATTTCAGATAAGTTTAGTTGAGTTAAACATTAAGGTAAATAGTTTAACATTCATTCCTGCTTTAATTATAACTTCTTTTGTGTCCAAAAGAAAAAAAACAAACAATGACCAATAATCTGCATAATCTTTGGTTCCAAAAGTTACAGATTATATGAAAGTTTACTGCATATAATTAAAAATGTAATGTAGAGATCAATAAAATAAGTATGAATATTACAAAATACTAAAGCAAATTGATTCTGTTTTTTTTTTTTAAGTTATGTACAAATCAAGTGCCAGATTCTTAAAATATTTTTAAACGTCCATTTGTCCATGGGCACTAACACCAACACAAAAAATTTTAAATTTAATTAATTATTATTTTTCCTATCGCTAATGATTTTTTAAAAAGTAGTAATAAAATTTACTCTAATTTTTCATCAGGGTTGGGGGGGGGGGGGGATGTATATTTTACATTCTGTAGCTACTACCCTTCTTCCACCATTTTATAACATTACTTCTAAATATCATAATTTGTAAGACATACTGTACGGTAAGTCCTAAGGGATTCAAGCATAGAAACATTTTAAAAAGAGCTCCACAAATAGAAAAAAATTGGGGACCACTAGTCTAAGCCAACAGCTTTTATGACGAATTTGTAAATTAGTTAGTGCTATTAAATTAATTTTTCATATTTGAATTTCTAAATTTTTAATTTTGATATAATAAATGAGAAATATCTTCAAGTTGGGAGTCTTATTAAATTATTGCATATGTTTTATATTGTAATTTGTTGAATGTATTAGAACTAAAGCAAGAGTGCTGTAGACAGTGCCTTAACAGCAGAAACCAAGCCAAATAAGTGCTACCTTGGGGATAGAAACTAAGAAAAACTTTTCACACCAGGCACCAAATAGAATTATTGCGGCACTAAAGATACATTAAATTACTTTACATGAAAATTCTGACACGACTGATTTTATAAAATAATTTTTTTTTTATTATTATTATTCATCACTTGTATCATGATAAACAAATGAAGGCTTAAATGTATTCATATAATTTGCCTTATATTTATAAAATGTATTTTTTTTTTTTAATTTTGTATCTGCTACTTCAGAAAGCAGACAAAAAGTATTTTACTAATTATATCAGGTATAATAATTACGAGAATGAATGAGAGTTAATTGAATTTACTGTGAAACAACATAATATTAAATCTATGAAATAATATGAATAATGTTTAATTATATTATTTCTTATTAACAAACAGAAATTTGAAAATTTTAGAATAGCTAAAAGTAAGGTGATACATGAAGTACTTACTCATAACATTTTTTGAAAGCTTCTGTTTCGAAACGTTGGTTCATTTTTAACACAAATTCATCTTTAAACTTTTGAACTTGCCTTTGCAATTCTTCTGAATGAGCCTTTCGAACTGCTTCAAGAGCTATAAAAATGAGAGGGTTGTAAACATGAAATTATAAAGAAACAATTTTTGCAAGTATCACTATTTATAACAGCCATACTCAATCTGTAGCATGTGACCTGTCGACCTTTCATGGGCAGTCCAAGAGACAAACATTTATCTACTTTTATAATAATTTGAGTTGCAACAAAAGGTATATAAGACCTTCGCTGTTATTTTATATATATTTATGAGATGACAAAATTTGCCATATTGTTTAAAATTCATTTAAAATTGTGCTAAATCATTATAAATGTCATTTGCTTGGACAAAAGTCCATTTCACATATACATTTATTTTCATTACAGGGGTGTAAATACTTTTTAATTTTCAATACTAATCAAACATTTAAAATTAATCAAATTTTAGTATTATTATTTGTAAAAGGTTTTGGATAGAGCAAAGATCTGATTTATTAAAGAAAAGTCCTGTTTTTATTGTGGAGATTCTGCATTAATATATTACATTTTATACTTATTTAGCTAATATACTGATTATATTTATTTTGTTACATTGCTGTGCTACACTACTTTTGTTGTTTTACTATTTAAATTATACTTCCCCATCTATTTTTTAATGTATGGAATCCCATCTAACACAGAAAGCATATCTTTGCAGCTTGTCTGACATAGAAAACAAAATGTTGAGTATGGCTGAATTATACATAGACTTTTAATTTTGAAATAGAGAGGTAAAACCCATCTTGGAATAAAATAAAAAATTAATAAAATTATATATTATACATAATAATCTGTGAAAATGAAACCCGTATGTAATGGAATACCAATTTAAAGAAAAACATTTTCATGACTACAGTCTCGATGAAAAGAACACAATGAAATTACACTATATGGTATATCTGCTAAGCCAGCATGTCTAAAATAAATTATCTACAATGTATTTATAATGTAATTGATTCAGTGGAGAAAAAAAAAGAAAAAGTGAATATCAAGATGTAATGAAATTTCACAGTAATTCAGCATAGTCACCCTCCCTCAAGCAAACACAAATAAGTTTCAAATATTCGATATTTTAAAAAAAAGATTTTTATAAAAATAATAAAGCTATGTTGATTGAAAGATAAATTTTTTGTACTGATAATGGGGAAATTGTTGATTCAAATCTGCAACAGAAGATATGTGTACACATGAGATAAGTATGCAAGGTAGATCATACAATTTAAAAATCTCACTGAGATGCAAATCCAGAACATACAGAGAGATAACATCACAAGTATGTCCTCTAACAGAGAAATAACGTAAATTATTGACATGATCTGCTGCATTAATTTATGTTAGCAGAAAAAAATATTTTATAAAAAAACAATAGTTCACATTATCAGCAATTATTTTTTCCATCAATTAAGACAAATGGAATGCATGTATATATGCTGACAGGTAAAAATTCTAATACATAAAAAATACATGAACAAAATTTAATAAATACTTTTCTAACTAATCAGAATGACATTTAAAACAATTTAATTTGTGTAAAAATAAAAAGTTAATTAATAATTATGCAAAAATTTTCAGAACAAAAATAAATACAGAAGTACTTTTATGAATATGATAACTATTTAAAAAATATTCTTTATGTAAACAAAAACTCCATAATATATACTAACAAAAGCCCCGTAATATATATAAATTGCAGCTTACTTTATAGTAATTCAAAAAACATAATTTATGAGGTAATGAATATTCAAAGCACTAAATAAAATAACTTTTAAATTTCATTTATTTAAATCAAACTGATATCCATATTAAAAATGTAAAACAATTTTATGAGTCAATGAAGGGTGAAAATTCAAATTAATGGAACACTACAAATGCATATGATCAATTTTTAATAGAAATTGTTTTTAGAAAAGACAGAAATAAATAAAGAACAAATTTAAGATACTTGCACCAGAAAAAAATTATTCAAAAGAAAAAAAAAGGATAATGTATAAAAAATTCTGATCTATGAATAAAACAAAGAACAGTAAATGCATAAATTTTATGTATAGTGTAGATAAAAGTTCGCACTTATGTATATGTGACTTGCCATTGCCAAACTCAATAAAAAAAAAATGAGCCCATCACAATCAATAATCTTAGTTATTTGATATTTACCAAGCTCATCATCATAAAACATCACAATTTGCTACACTGTTTATTATGATAATGAATCAGACATTATTCAAGTCTAAAACTTTTATTAAAAATCAACTAATTACTCAACCTAAAATCCAAAATAGAAAAAAGGATTTTCACTGCTGTGCACTTGATCTAAACCAAAACATGAAATAAAAAGTACTGTATTTATAAGTTAGTAATTAAAATTATATTTACCATAAAACATCATTTAATTAAAAAATACGTATACTGTGTGGTCTATCTGTTGATTCTTTTTTGAACTATGAACATTTCACAGGTTATTTGTGTTAGCTGTCAAGTGTCATGCATGTATGAACTGTCAAATGTATGCCATTTGTAATTATGGACTCACTGACAATGGTGCAACAGCAGACACTACTCACCAAACTATCAACTTATTGAATGAGAAATTCCTAGATTGCGTAATTTCAAGAAATTCTGATGTGAATTAGCCGCCAAGATCATGCGATTTAACCCCAAGGTATTATTTTCTTTGGTGTTTCTGTAAAGTGTACGCCAATAGCCCCCCCCCCCCCCCCACCCCCCCACACACACAATCCAAGGCCTCAAACGTAACGTCCGGGCTGAAAGTTTGGCCATGGATCCACTCATTCTGGGAAAAGTCATTGAAAATTTTGATGTGTGGATGATGGCATGTCAGCAGAGCCACGGTGGCCACATGTGCGATATTTTATCCATAAAAATGAAACATATTGCATCGATTGTTTATTCCATACATAAATGGCATAGACCCACCTTCCATGTTCAATAAAGAATTTCAATTTTCAGCAATAAAAAATGTGTTTTCTTTCATAATAAAAAAAAAGAACCAATAGATGGACCACCCTATATAACCAATAATGAAATATATATAATAAAAGATCTGTTAAAATCTTATTAGTAATTACAAGAGTCTCGCTCAAAAATTGCTTTTAACACTATCTTAGTAAATTATTTCCCGATATAAAAAAAAAATATTTTTCTCTTAAACCTTTAAGCATCTGAACTTCAGCCATGTAATTTCTAAATTCAAAGGCAGATGTAATAGTTTTGAAATTCATGTTGATTTTTCCAGTGCATAAAATAAATATGCATTCAAATAAAAATACTCATACAAATGCTTTTCATAGTTATTATTTTATGAATCAATAAACAACTATACAAAAAAAAAAAAAAAAAAAAATTGCTACATGCTCAGAGATTTAAAAAAGTCAGGCAAGGAGCATACAAATTTGCATAAGGAATTTTTTTTAAATTTGAATATGGAAATTCCTTACAGGCAAATTATTATTATTTCTAGTTCAACACCATGTAAAACGGACAGGAGAACATATAACTAAAATTGTCAAGAATTAAAACCATTTTTCACATAGCCAGGGATGTAGTGGAGGGTATACGGGGGTATACGCCGTATACCTTCTGGATTTTTTTAAGGAACACCGTATACCCTCTGTTTCTCAAGAAAGCTATAGTACGTACACTATAGGGTATACGATCTGCCTTGAGCGTATACCCTCTGCTTGGAACGTATACCCTCTGTTTTTTTTATGACTACACCACTGTACATAGCATTATTTTTAGTGCCTTAAATCTCAACTATTGGCTCAGAAATTAACACAACAGAAAGCCATAAATGGTTATTTCACATATCATCTAATTCATCTATATGATACTAGCATGGTATTTTTCACAATCCAATTAACTTTTACCATGAAAATTATGCATTGTTAATTCTTTTTCCTAGTAATATTTTAATTGAAGATTTTAGTATAAAATCTAAATCAGACTTATGACAGAAGAAGTAAATTTTGTTTTTCACACATTGACCTTATTTAATATGCATAAGCTGTCTTGGAGAATTTCCCTTTTAGTTTTCAAACCTTTTATTAACATAATAGCAGTAAACCCTTTCTTTGTACAGAGAAAATGAAAAAAAAAAAGACTCATCAATCCTAGATAAAGAAAGGTACAATGTTTCCATCAATGAATATGACATATGTAAAAGTATATTGGTAATTTTATCCATAAAAATGAAACATATTGCATCGATTGTTTAAAGGTGGTGCATAGACGCCAACATTGTAAAGACTGTATCAGGAGTAAACCAGTTAAATTTCAGGAGTTTTGGACACTCTTCAGGAGTAAAATGTTCACGTCAGGAGTCATTTCAGGAGTTGCACAAAGTTTTTTACGAGCTATATTTTTTACAAATATTTTCAGTCCTCTTGCAGCTTTTGCATTTATCAACACAAACATAATTTAAATAAAGGTTACTTAATTTACTTTTACTATTAATGTATTAATAATTTTTTATAATAAATTTATAAAAATGGAAAAAAAAAATTTTATCTCTACGGAGCAAAAAATCTGTGATTGATGTGAGTGTGAAATCCCGCGACCAATTAACAAAATTCGCGATTTTTCGCCGAGATTGACTGATGAAAAGCGCGAATTTTTCGCCGCGACTGACGAACGAAAATCGTGATGTTTTGCAGCGACTGACGAACGAAAATCGCGATGTTTTGCAGCGACTGACAAACGAAAATCGCAATGTTTTGTCGCGACTTGCAAACGAAAATCGCAATATTTTGCCGCGACTTGCAGACGGAAATCGCGATGTTTTGCCGCGACTTGCAGATGAAAATCGCGATGTTTTGCCGCGACTTGAGGACGAAAATCGCGATGTTTTGCCGCGACATGAGGACGAAAACTGCGATGTTTTGCCGCGATTGACGGACGAAAATCGCGATGTTTTGCCGCGACTGACGAACGAAAATCGCGATTTTTTGCCGAGAACTCACTGACGGAAATCGCGATTTTTTGCCGCGACTGACTGACGAAAACAGCGATTTTTTGTCGCGACTTACTGACGAAAACAGCGATTTTTTGCCGCGACTGATTGACGAAAACATCGATTTTTTGCCGCGACTCATTGACCAAAACAGCAATTTTTTACCGCGAATGACTAACGGAATTCGAAATTTTTTTTGCAGCGCAGCGAGTGATTGACAAAATTCGCGATCTTTATCATTGGCCGATTTCAGGATATTTTCCCCCCAACTGATTAACGCAATTCGATATTTTGCAGCGGCTACGATTTTTATCAACGACCTATTGATGAATTTCATGATTATTTGCTGCGACTGATTGACAAAAATTGCAACTTTTTTCAACGATCGGTTGGCGAAATTTACGATTTTCTGCCGCGAGCGATTGTAGAAATTGGCGGTTTTATCGATTAATAGACGATTTTCGCGATATACTTCAACGACCGATTGACGAAATTCGTGATTTTTTGCCGCGATCAGTCGAAGAAATTCGCGATTTTTTTGCCTCAAATTTCCGTATTTTCTACCTTATTACCGTACTTCCGTATTTTATCCTACATTTCTGGAGAAACTCCGGCATTTCCGGAGATATTGGCATCTATGGTGGTGTACTTTTCACTCATATTTTCAGCCTAGACTAAGATTAAAATCTAACATCACAAAGGTAAATTGTCTAGAATAAACCAAGCAGTAAAACTATTAAAGGAGCGAAATAATGAAAATCTCATGGAAACCAAGTCATTTTTAAATGAAAATGTGCATACATGAATTTGAAGCCTTTTAAGACTGCATGAAAATAAAACATTTTCCCTTAAGCATCAGAATTTTTACTATAAGAATCAAAACAGCACGTATAATAATTTGACAGTTTTTATTTTTCCAAAATTTTGATTAAAAAAAAATATATTATATGCATTATTAGTTTTTTGGAGTTCGCCAAAGAAACAAAGTAATTGTTTGCAATTTCACATTTATTGAAATTAAAAAAAAAAAAAAAAATTACATGTTTAAAATTCTTTTAAGTTTTTTTTTGAATTAATCATTAAAATTTTTTAAATTACATTGCAGACTTGATAAACTTCTCCTGAATGTACATTTTCTTCTATTCTGTTATGTAAGGTCTAAAAAATTGAGATATTTAGAAACGCAGATGCAAATGGTGAAAGAAAAAACCTGGTACAAAAATCCAGTAGAAAAAAACCTTAAAAATTAATTTTTAAAAAATCTAAATTGAATTTTGAAAAATCTCTTTGATGGTTTCTCAGATACACAATGCATGAAAGCGTACACAGACAGACTCACAAACTCTATTTCATAAATATACATTACACAATTAAAATATATTGATAGAAATAAAGGAAAATCAATATTATTATTACTAAATTTAACAAAATTTCTAAGGAGTTTATAATTTATAAACTTTGTAAATTGTCACACTGTTAATTGTTAATGTACAAACCTATTGCAGTAGCATGTGCTTCTTCAGCTAAAGCCTTCTCCCTTTCACTCATTAAGTCTTCCAGTTCTTTCTGATGTCTTGATTCTAATTCAGAGATAATCTTTTTATGGGAAGCATCCATAGCTGCTAACCCTCTTTCACAGAGAGACTGTAAATGCAAAACATAATCACTACTTTATTTATTCTGTAAAACTGCATGAAAACTATAATTTTAACACGTTTTTTTTCTATTTATTATCACAAAGTGCAAAGCCAATTCAAGGGTATATGACTTTTTTTTTTTTTGGTTATGATAGTAATAATAATACTCAAATAGAATCATTGTGAAGCGCTCCTAGATTGTGCCTAGGCCTAGAGCTAGTCTTGACAAAGTATATACATTTAGTTTTGAAATTCAAACATTATAGCAGTACTAAAGGGAAAAACTATATTTTGAAAGCACATTTACTATAATTGTAGGTAGATTTACTACATTTATTTTCAGATCCGTCAGATTTGCAAATTTTTGCATATAATTTTATGATATAGGACATAACTTCTAATTTTATTTTAATATACATAAAAAAAAACCCCAAGAAAATTACACTGGAAACATTGTGTCACATTGCGGTAACTGGTATATTAAAACTGAAGAGTTCAAAATGAGGTTGGTCATGTGCTAGGATAACTAGCCATAAAAAGCACGAGGTGATCGTATCATTAATGCTACTGTGACATGACATTAACAATAACTTGGAGATTTCAAATCCCGCTGTTATCAAATGTTTGCGACAAGAGCCTGACAAAAGCATATTAGTAAAGAGTTGGTCTTACATATCCTGGAGCAGTTCGGATGCAGATGCTGAAAAATGAACTTGAAAAGAAGTACTATCGTGAGGACTGAGTTAGAAAATCGAGACAAACACATTATTTTAGCTAGTTTGAACTAAAACTTTAATTCAGAAATGATAAAGTGGGGTTAAACTGATGATGGACTATGCACTAAATTAAAAATATTATCTATGGGACATAATCTTGATAAACTCAGATCCTCGAAGCCTACTTGGAGCCAAACGTATTGCCACTCTTGAGGTCCAAATATTCAATCTGCTCAAAAATCGACTTGTTAAGAAGCTACTGGTGATTGAAGCAGTGATTGGATCCAATCAGCAGTAGCAAAAGCAGCCGTGCACGCATTATACTAAAAAGTGATAAACACATGATTTCTAGAAACCACGCTTCGAATGAACATATGAGGAAGAAACAAATTTTCACCCATATGGATGATCAGTGCCAAAACGGCAAAAGATCGAATGGGAAAGTAAATACAAATGATATAGTTCAGAGGAAAAGTAAAAAATTGAATGAAACATAGTAGAAGGGTAGATTATATGTCAAATTAAAGAGAATTGAAAAAGCCAAACTATGGGAATAAGAGATTAAATAAATATCGGAAGGAAAATATAGGAATAATTAAAATTAATATTACTAATGGGGAATGGACCATGTGCAAATGGAGAAGTTGTGATTGTGATGAAAATGTAGCATTTGGAATGCATAGTTAAAAAATATAGCTATTAAAGAGAAATAGAAGTTTTCAAGCTAACAAAATATTCTTACATTTTTTCAAAGCATTAACTAAAGAAGATTTGCATAGCAATTTAAAATAATTAGCAAGACCAGCAGTTTTACATGCATGGAAATAAAACACATTAAAAAAAATGTTAAATTGTACTTTGAGTGCTTATTAACATGAGGAGAAAATTACATTGCTACTATTAATAAAAATACTACTAATAAAAAATCATTATTAGAACCCATTTGCAGTCTCCCTCTTGCAGAAAACAAATAAAATGTTGTCCATCATAGAATTCCGTTTACCCTCTATCCTACAATGGAAGAATTTTTGAAATTGGTTCAAGAGTTTAAGAGTAATTATGATTTTAGAAAGTTTTTCTCTCATTTCAACCTTTTAAATTTAATTTAAAAAAATTGTCTTGGTAAGTATTTAAGGCTTTAATCTTAACCTTATTCCACATTTCAAGTTTCTACCCATTTTGAGAATATTTTATTGCTTTTTGCTCCTGCTTGGAGGGTACTGAGATAAAAAACAGCCTATGTTTAAGTAGGGATAGTCATCATTATAAAAGCTGAAAGAATTTTTGAAATTGGTTCCGTAGTTTTAGCGCAGTTATGATTTTAAAATGTTTTCTGCTGATTCCATTCTTTTTAAAATTTCGAATTTAAAAAAAAAATGTTCTGTGTGAGCGTTTATGTCTTAAATGTAATCACTGCACCAAATTTCAAATTTTTAGACCTAAAATTCTTTAAGATATCCAATTGTGATTTTAGAATGTTTACTGCTCATTCCAGCCTTTTAAATTTAGAATTTCTTTCAGATCATTGTTAGTGAGTACTATTTACCTCTTAAAAGTAATCCCCATGTTAATTTAAAAATTTTTAGCCCTAGCAGTTTCAAAGAAATCAATATTTTAGGATTTTTTCATCTGACTTTGAGGGCAGTGGTACCAACATAAAAAGGAGGCTATGTTGGGGCAGAGACTGGCACCATTATTCTTGTAATTTATGTGGTAGTTCTAAAGATTTCGTCTTACAAACAAACATTTCTTTTTTATATTAGTATCTATTATGTTAAAATCTGACTGACTGTCTATATGTTTTAGAACTACGCTTTCTAGAATATGAAATGTTGGATGATGAAATTAACACCAGTTATTTCCATGGATCTGAGGGTATCATAATCTCAGAATTTAAATTAGTTTCTAGGATGTATATATGTTTCTTAAATTTTTAATGAAATTTCTGTAATGGTGGCAATTACGTTACTCTATTTTTGTGGGAAAAAAAGAAAGAAAAAGGTAAGTAGTGGGATATCGTCTGCTACCCAAACTGGTAAATGATTAAAAAGCCTCAGATTACTCTTTATTTATTTTTTTGTATAAATAGATTTAATAAGTTTTGGTATACATTCACTTTAAAAAATGTAATGTAAAAAATATTTATACGACCTACTTCCATATTTACTAAAATTATTACCAAAAAGCTGAAAGATTTTAATATTGTTGATCTGTATGAAATAACATATTCGAAATTTGTTTAAAAATGTAGTTGGATGGACAGTGATAGATCATGGAGTTCTGAGCATAAAGTTTGAATATCCATAAAGGGCAGGGCATATGCTCAGATTAAATGGTTTTGTCCAATCCATAGCAAGCTATGCTGTAGAACTAGGAATAGAATTCTTGCCTGGAAAAAATTGCATCAACAATTTAGACAAATAAACAAATAAGCTTGGTGATAATAGAAAGTTCTCCATAGTTTTTTGTTTATCCTCCCAAACAATGAAATTTTGCCTATATGTCACTGTTAACTTATTAAGGCATTTTGTTATAATTGCACCAAAAATACATAATTTTCAATTAATTTACATTGTAAATATGATTAGAATAAAATAAGATTTATTTTTTCCCTCAAAAATAAAAAGATCTCAGGTAAGGAAATACAACACAAAGGGTTGCTACACTAGCTAATTTATAATATCAAAATCAGGTTGTTTGTATTTCACAACTCATCCTCCTAGAATATGGAATGCAGTGCGATAAAAATCATATGAATCTGAAGATGTCATATATGCAATGAAATTAATTGTACGGATCCGATGACGCCATATAAACTCTTGGAAATTTAAAATATGAATCAGTTTCTGAGATTTTTTTTTTTGTAACTTTTAACAAAGTTTCTCTAAAGAAGAGGAAATAAGATGAATTATTATATTTGTACTGATATCATACTGTCAAAAAAAAAAAAAATTATATATATATATATATATATATATATATAATTTTTTTTTTTTTTTTTTTATGAATAAACAATGAAAAAAAAATGTTTGTTGATTAAATTATATTTTCTAAAAAAATTTGAAAAAATAAAAACATAATTTCATGTTTACTTCTAATTTATTCTATAGAACCCAAAATCCCAGTCGGCATATTGACATTTAGAAATCATTACTACATAGATTTTTTCCAGTTTTACATTCAACCAAGGAGGAATATATGGGCTCCTTGCATTTAGGTGGGCAATTATTTCTCCCTATTCACAATTGATTTGAAAGAAAACGCATATACTATTTACAATTAATTATTTTTGAAAGATGGCAATTAAAACCTTTCACAAAGGACATACTTTTTTCCTTGTAAAAGACTTATATAATTTTGTACTTAAAATTTAGTATTTAATAAAATAAATGGTATAATTTTTTTTTTTTTCTAACTATATAATAATATTACTGTGATGCTACTGCATAGCTGAAAAAAAAATGCTGTTAACAAATTTTCAACAAAAATGATCGCTACTGGAAATCTTATTAAAAGTTCTATGTGGCTGATTAATTTTTTCTACAATATTTTAAACATCCAGGAGGAAAGCACATTTACTACTTTATGCTGATCAAATAAAGTAGATTTTTTAAAATTAAATGGATCTCTTAATTTGATAACTTCAATTACATTATTTCAGGAATTGGTAAGAATAAAATTTCCTACGTAATTTCTGTTTCAGACCTCAAAGAATGCGAATGGGGGGGAGGGGGAGGGGTATTTAAAAAATCGTAAAATTCATAAATGCTTAAATTTCTGTAAGTTTTAACATCTTTACTTTATTTAATTACAAATATAAGCACAGATTTCTGCAACTGAATAAGAATATTTTTCAATTTTAGAAGTGTCTAACACTTGTAGAATATTTGCAGTGATGCACAAAATCTACTATGTTTCAGTCATTTTTTAGCGTTAAATGAGTGGAAACTGTGGTTTCCAAAGAATCAAGCAGGTTATCAAAAACAGTTACTGTAAAAAAATTACTTGTTTAACATCATTATATATATTTAGGGTTTAAATGTTCAAAATAATAAATTTGAATTATTTAATGCAAGCTTAAAGAAAATCAGGCATGAGCAAAGACATGTTCAATTTTCTTAATGTCAGTTCTTAGGGTC
This sequence comes from Maratus speciosus, assembly GCA_963932465.1. Taxonomy (NCBI): domain Eukaryota; kingdom Metazoa; phylum Arthropoda; class Arachnida; order Araneae; family Salticidae; genus Maratus; species Maratus speciosus. The sequence continues at coordinate 347,926,452 of OZ010786.1, forward strand.
CACTTCCATTGCATAATCGCTATTAAAATACCTAAAATAATATTCAAATCTTTAAAAAGTTACTAATATACAGAAAACTTTCTGAAAAATACCTTTAATTGGTCTATTTCTTCACAATATCTCTGTTTAATTAGATCTTCTTGTACATCTTCATGTTTTTGTTGTAACCTCTGCTCATACATTAATTGCAACTCCCTAATTTTTTCATTATATTGATCCTAAAAAGTATCAATAAAAAAGACTTAGAACAAATTGAATTATAGAAGAAAATTATAATATATAGTGAAAAATATACTTTAAATAGTGAAATTAATTTGCTTTTCAAGCAATAGTACAGAAACTACATATTTACTTCAATTAATTTTATATTCCTTTGAGCAACATGCAATTCTTTCTCGAGTTTTCCCTTTTCCTGACTGAACTGTTTTTCCTATATTAAAATATAGATACAGCATTATTGTTATTAGAAAATACATTAGCATTAAAATCAATTTAAATGTACTCAATAAGTATTTCACAGTGATAATATGTATTTGAAAATAATTAACAGTATGAAACTTCATTTTTTCCCCCCGTTATTATTATTATTATTATTATTATTTTTGTTTGTTTGTTCACAGAACTTGCAATGGTCAAAGTATTTTCCTCTTCTTTGTATGAAATATTTATCCATCCTAAAAATATTATAAATGTGAAAGTGTGTGTGAATGTTTGGCTGAAGTCAGGATCAAAAAGGATGATTTAATGTTTTTGTATTGTTTAATATAAATTGAAAAAAAAAAAAAAAAATCCAAGAATAGATTGTAGGATATTTTTTATTTCCTATATTCAATTATTTTTTTAAGAATTCAAAATTTCATTATTTCCATATAGAATCAATAAGCATTTTTCATATGAAATTTAGCACTTTTTTTTTTATAGTTGTCAAAAATTCAAATCCAGAATATAAATTTTTCGTATGGTAATTAATTTTCAACTGAAAGATTTACACAATGAAAATGAAATAAACATTTTCAATAATTAAAAAGAAGATGAATAAGACACCATATTTGAAACAAAACATTGAAATATTTTTCACTATACATGAAACACGAATATTAGTTACATTGGGAAGAAGTTCAGTGTAAAAAATGTCATAATTAGCAGGAAAAGAAAAGAAAAAGAATCTATTATATTAATGAAGAAAAGGTTAAATTATTTCTCATTTTGAAAAAATAAATAAATCTGGAATCACCCATCTACAGAATTTGGTGCGATAATGAAAACTTGGTATTTTATTAAATATATTATTATTAAATAAATGTATTTTATAAACTATATTCAAGATTGTGTGCATTATTGTGCATGATATAAGACTGTATCTGCAAATGGATAAACAATGGCGGTGTAATATTAAAAATAGTATCAATTAAACAGGAAACATGATTTGACGACTCATATTTTGAAGCTTTATTTCATTTTTATGTACATTTTATTTAATATGTTATATCTGTCTAAATTTTCTTATTAAATAAAGAGCAATCTGTTCCTTCTAAACTTTCATTATTATACTGGCATTTATTATATATAGAAAGAACTTAACTATATTAGAACCTCCCAGAAAACTTAACTATAACAGTAGTAAATAAAACATAAATAAGGAATTTTGATGTGAACAGTTTATCTTGTGACCTTTAGGATGGAAGTTATGTCTGGTATTTTTTAATTTTTTTTTCAAGTATTTTCTCAACAATCTTACAAAGTTAGGATACACAGACTAGGCATTCGGCCACTGTTATTGGCTGAAAATACTGAACATGTAATGAATGTGATGTCACATTAATACATTTTTGTCATTAAATCCCATTGTTTGGCAACAACAGTTATTTTTTATAGAAAGTGGTCATTAGGAAAATAAGACTACCCAAATAACTAAATGTGTAGAAATTTTTAAACTTGTTAAATTAATTTGTCAAATTTGCATAAAATGTACACATTACCTTCTCTTTAACAGCTTTTTCCATTTGTTCTTTACATAATAGCTCTTGTCCTTCTAACTTTTCAAGTGTAGCCAGGTCTTTTTCATGCTGATCCATTAAATGCTGGATTTCTAATTTCAAATTCCGACATTTTTCACACAAGCTACCTGTTCTTGCCAAAGCACGACTTTCATCTAATTCAGCTTGCAAATAACTCACTTCTTGACGCAGTTCTATACAAGATTTACAACCAGCCTCCTCTCTCCTCTTCTGTTCTTCAACTAACTCGGCAATTCTTGCTTTTAATTTATCCAGCTGTAAAATGTACTCCTTCCTTTCATTCTCTGTGACAGATTTCCATTTTTGTTTAAAACATAAAAGACTAGAAACACTGCGATGAGCCACATTCAGTTCATTTGGATTACAAAGACTAAAAAAGGCGTCTGGAAATCGATATAAAGGAAGATTTGCCATGACACTCATAGTTCTTACTTGCAGACTTTCATGGAAAGTGCTAAAGGCTTCCTTGTCACTGCTACAAGGTAAGCTGACCTGCGTTAAGCTTTTTAATCTGTCATTATCTCCATATATAGCATCTTTTATTAATACAACAGTTCCATCAACAACTGTGATAATAGAAACAATCTGTGCCAATTCTGATATTGAACAATGCATATACTCAACAAGCACACCACACTTACTGCTAGAGAAAAAATTGCTTTCCAGATGTTTTAGACAAATACTTTTGATTTCAGATGATAAAAGACTCAGTTCTTGTTGTAATAATTTGCATATATAATCTGCCCATTTCTCACTATATTGAAAACTAGAACATAAGAAATACACTTCATTTAACGATTTTGATATATGAGCAATGAATGATTGGGAAACTTGAGAAATTATATGACTAATGTGAGACAAAAACTGTTTTTGGCCCAACGGCCGTGTGTCGTTTTTTTGGTCTGTAACTTTTGGAGAATTTTTGTCACATATAGAATCCTCTGATAGTTCTAATATTGTTGTACAAAATCTTTCAATAAATTTTTCTTTAAATTCACTCAAAACTTTACAAACTTTTTGTCTCTGAGAATCGACCTCTTCAAATAGCACTTTAATGTCCGTAACTTCTCCAACATCTTCCATAGAACTTCTATAAAACAGAAGGCATGCAACAATATTGCACAAACTTAATTTCTGTACACTAGTATGAACAGGATTTGATTTCTGTTGAATATATTGTTCAATACCTAAAATAGCTTGTTTGACTCGATTCAGATGCTGCACTAAAATAGCAGTTTTGTACTTTTCAAAATCACTCATTTTAAATATAATGTTTGTCACTTCTTGTAACAAAATAATATTGTACAATAATCTACCAACAATATATGTAACATTTTCAGATGCTAGAGGAGACTCGTCAAATTTACCCGTAACATAATCTAAGACTTTAACCAGTCTACCCAGTTCTTCACTAGCCTCTGAACTAATGAAATTAATTTTTGATGAATGAAAAGGATTCATATGTCCTTGGGCATAAAGAAGTTGTAGTGATGTCTTTAACCATGTAACAAGAGACGATACTTTATGCCCTAAACTTTCTAAACAATCTTGATATGATAAAGACATAGAATCATCATCACAAACTTCCTCTTTGTCTGGATTGGATAAATCCGTCATGCTAGCTGACAAAGATAAAGAATTCCAGTCTTCACTGGTATCTTGAAGAGGAGTATTGTCATTCAAATTGACTTGTAAACGGATTTTAGGTTTTGGAATATCTTCATGCTTAACTACAGAATCGTCAGAAGGAACTGAAACAGTTTCTGTGACATCCTTAACTTTTTTGTCCAAATTATGCAATCTCATAAGCAAGCTTTGGGATTCTTTGGAATTATCTTTATCTTTTCCAGATTCATTTGTTGATTCAGAATTTTTTAAGACGCCTTCAACAGCATCTATTTTCTGTTCCAACTCAGAAAGCTTAGTCTCATATTCTTTAGATAAACTAAGAGCTTCCTTGCCTTTCAATGAACTTCTTCTCCTTTCTTGACGCTGTTCTAATTTCATAACCCTTTGTTTCAGTTGTCTGACTACTTTTTCGGATGCTAAAAGCTTGCTTGTAAGATCATCAACTCTAGCAATCATCAATTCCATCTGAGATTTATGAAGTTTGTCTGCTTGTTCACTAGCTTGTTTAAAAGATATACATTTTAATTCAAAGTCATCAGCTGATGTCTGTGAACTTTTGATTTCAGTTTTTAATCTTCTATTTTCCTCACGGACCTTGTATAGCTGCTGGGCAAGAAGTGCATTTTGTGATGACATTCCATTCAACCGAGATACTTCCTGTTTTAGGGAATGACAACCAATGGATTTATTGAAAGTTAATTCTAAATCATTATCTTTACTATCGAGAAATAAAGAGGTTTTAGCTTTCTCAAGCTCACTTTGAACTTTGTGTAAACGATCCTCAACACGTCCAAGAACAGAAACTAAAGTGACTATTTCTTTCTTTTGCTCTCCTGATAGCTGAGGTCCATTTTTAGGGCTTTTTTCTTCGAGTTCATCTAGTTTTGATTCAACTTCTTTGCAAAATTTGGATATGTCAAGCCAAATAGACCAGGATGCATCCTCTAACTTGTCTTTGATTTCTGTAACCCTTTTCCTGATTTCTTGGAAAGATAAATTATCTAGGTGAGATAGCCTAAAACTCCGTCGTCTTTCAGGTCTACACTTTTCTTCAGAATGTTTTGGACTGCTCTCCTGAAAAGAAAAAAAATAATCTATAATTTAATTTAATTTTATTTACACACACATTAAATAATAAAATGCAGCATCTGGAAAAAAAAAAAATTAAGAGGCCTAAATTTTTCATAATCCCTGAGTAATTGAATAAAAACAAAATTAACATTTAGCTTTATGTCAAGTGTAACAACCCTGTAATTAAAAGAAGCTAAGACATTTTATAAAAATATACTTTAATCTAGACATGCATACATACAGTATATATAAAGACTATTTTCCCTATCAGCACTGCAATATTAGAATAAAAAAAGATATCCATATTTAATTTTAGTCATTTCAGACAAACTGCTTTATAGAGACATGTATATTTAATTATACAATTCCATACCTAAAATGGAATTGCATAGAATTATAATAGCATAAATCATGATAGTCAAGATGCACTTTACTTTCCTCTTTTTGAAAAAGACAAGTTATAAAAATTGTTATTAGCAATAGGAATAGTGTAAATTGAAACATATGACAGAAAATAAGAAGCAAGTTAAGGGAAATAAAGATATCTTGCAGGCAATGAGCATTTTTCAACAGGATCAAATCATTTGTCTTTAATAAAAAGAAATATGAGAAGTTATATGAGTGTGTGCGTGTGTAACGGAATATTTTATATAAAATTTCTTTAAAATTATCAAAGATTCTATAAAATAATTTAGCAGTTGCTAATAGGTTATGATATAAAATGACTTGGAATAGAAAGAATTAATAAGACACACATATTTAAACAACATATATATAAATTAAAACATTTACACATATCAAAAGATTCTTCAATTATTTGGATTAAATATGCATTATGTCTCAGCATACTTCTTATATTTAAATGTGCATTCCTAAAATAAAATATACAATATTAACCTTTTCAGACAGATGATTTAAATATCGGACAGAAAGCATCTCTTCTTAAAAGACAGTAATCACCTTAAAATCTATCAAGTGCTTCTTTTCCCCCCACTGTTATTGTTAACCTGTGCTTCAGGACAGCACGGTTAACAATAACTGTAAGGAAAAGAGGATCTTGCAAAATTTTAAGGTAGATCTTTAGCCTTAACTAAGATCTAGGCCTTTTAAGAAGAAATGTCTCCTCATCAATACTTAAAACATCTGTTAAAACATAAAATGTGTGAAATAAATTATCTCCAAACCTTAGAGCTTTTCCTTTCTTTCACAACAGTAACAGCAGAATTATGTAGACTTGAACTCGACTGGTCTGTAGTACCATCATCACTGTCAGCTAAGTAATTGTGATCAGACTCATGGATTTCTGAGGCTCTAAATCTAGAGCTACGAGTTCGAGAATTAGATCTTGTCCTAGCTCGTTCTTTGACTCTTGATATAGCAGTACGAGCCAGCGGAGGAGAAGGAGGCAATGCAACTGATTTGTGATCTTGTATACGCTCAGAATCTTCTTCTTCCACAAGAGTTTTAGAGCCTGAACTACAAGAACTTTTCTCAGATTCAACACTTGAGATTGAGGTGTCTGGAAAAACTATAGTAGGTGGTTTATCTTGGGGTAATTCTTTCAGATCTAACTCAGATTGCTTCTTTGGAGAATCTTCTGGTGAAATAACCTTCAAATTAGCAGCTTGAAGAATAGCTCGGATCCAATTATTGCGAATTTTGGAAGTAACAGCTGATAAATATAATTTTGAAAAATCTTTCATCTGTAAATAAAGAAAATTAATACATAATTTTAAAAAATGCTATAAAACAAGTAATAAAACATAAACAAAAAATACTTCGTATTAATTTGTAATGTAATGTGTAAAAATAAAACCTAGAGGCAAAGTATATCATTAAGTCGTAAAAAACATGAGGGGAAAAATAAGTTACTATTATTGAAATAATTATTCTAATTCAATAAACTTTGGATTGCATATTTGTATTCAATGTTCGAACCTAATCTAAAATGAAAATACAGTCGAACCTCGATATCTTTAACTTGAAGGGAAAGATAAAAAAATTCAAAATACCGAAAATTCGTAGTATTGAAAATCGCATGCTATCAATAGTAGAATAAAGATAAAAGCTTTTTTAATCCATTTTTATTTTATTTGGAAAAAGATTCAATTGTTGTTTGCTCCAGAGATGAGTATGAAATTTTATCTATTACACTTTCTAAGTGGACAATGGCTTTAAATGTGTCCTCTGACATATATGGCAGACACTCAACATATTTCCTCAAAGTGTCCACTGCAGAAAGTGCTTGTTTGTTTGTCACATTTGGTGGTAATTTTACGATTTCTTCATCCTCTTCTTCTGCTTCACAAAAAGCTTTCATTTGATCGACGATATCATTGTCATCTATTGCACTATTACTGCATCATCTACGTCGACAAAGTCATTAAATTCTATGTTATAGAGCTTTATGAGTCCGATCAATCTGTTCCAATCATTTTCAGTGCAGTTTTCATCAAAATTATCGATGTTAATCGTCTGACTACTTTCATGATTTTCAATGAATCCAGCTTTTTTAAAGCTATTTATTATCATAGAGGAAGACACATTGTTCCATGCTTTGTCAGCAGCCATTCGCATAGCTTGTAGAACATTAATATTAGATGGTAAAATGCCATCTTCCATTTCGGACAACATTTTTTAAACCACACGATGATGATACTTTACTTTAAAACTTTGGATGATGCTCTGATCAAGTGGTTGAAGTTTGGAGGTAGTGTTTGGGAGAAGAAATTCAATTTTTACGTTTTCCATTTCAGGTATGGTGTAGTGCACCATACAGTTATCGATGAAAAGGAAATTTTCCGCTTTTCTGTTTTCATATTTTTATTTACATTTTTAAGCCAACTTTAAAAAATGTTAGATGCCATCCAAGCTTTATGGTTAGCTTCATAAGCGAAAGGAAATGATTTTATCCCTGTGAAAATCTTGGATTTTTCAATTTCCCAATCATCAATGGTTTTAATTTCTCGATTATATTTATATTTGCACAAAACAACAAAGTGACATGCTCTTTACTTCTCTTGCCTCCATGGCATGCATAGTTTTATTAGGAGTGCATTTAAAAAACAGTCCAGTTTCATCTGCATTAAACACATCTTTTTCGTTGTAATCCTTCACAGCTTATTTTCTTCCTAAATTCTTCATAAACTTCCTCGTCTATGGAAGTACTTTCACCACACATTTTCAAAAATGAAATGTTGTTACGTTTTTTGAAATTTTCAAACCAACCATTACTTTTTTTAAATTTAAGTGGCCTAATTCTTTTGCAAAAGAATTTAAAGTTTATGCAAAGTTTACCACTGTAATTGTGAATATAGTTTTTATATTCTTTAAAACCTTCTATTTTTTGGAATATTTTCTTTTTTTAGAGAAAAATTTCTACACTATTTATGGAAAAAAATTCAAGTTATCGAGGGATGAGCCAAAAAAATTTGTCAAACCAAGGTTTTTTTAACATTGTGTGTGTAGGAAATTTGAAGGGAATTTTTTTTTCTTTGAGATATCAAAAAATTCGTGGAATCGAGGTCTGGCTGTAATAATATTTTAAATCAATTGAACTTATTTATTGTGGGTTTTTTCCCCAGTGACAAATTCACTACTATTGTGGGACTACATCTTAAAATTTCATTAAATATTATAAATTTTAATCATGATTGTTATCTAATTTCAAAAGGAAATTGTGATTAAATATAAAAAATTTCCCTATTAGTAGAACCAAGCAAATATTCAATTATCAATAGTTCATTTTTTTTTTTTTTTTTTTTTTTTTTTAAGTGGGATTTAAATTATAAGATAAATAATAATTTTAAAAATATTGAGAATATTACAGTCCTTTAAGAAAATCAAAAATATGCACAATAAGTCAAAATAAGAGAAAATGAGTAAGAAAATTAAAATATGAAGTTATTAAAAGTTTTTCATTATACTTATAAAATTTGTCAGATTTAAAAATTTTTCCGTTTCTCCTTAAATTCTAAAAAGAGAACTAACTACATGAGGTGCTAGTCACCGATTTTAATAAGAGTGGTATCAGTGGAAAGGTCTTGTCATGAGGAACAAAAAATCCAATGGAACTATTCATCAGAAATGAATATCGTAGCAACTGCAAGGCAATTTGCACAAGCATTCCACCAATGGATAAATAAATAAATAAGCTTTTTTTCAAATGTGATAGTGAGCAATTGGCATGTGTTTGTAATGTTGGTAATATAGGCAATGTATTGTTGTATAATACAGTGAAAGAAATATACTGTTTGACATGGAATGTTATGAATTCAGAGTTAAACACAAAAAAAGGCCGCTATGCCACAAATGCTGCAATTAGTAAAGATGTTGTAGATCATGACAGTAGGCTCATTTATAGTATTTGGCTGATCACTTGGTTATTGATGAAAGTGGGTGTCAGTGTAAAAGAGCTTAAAGCATAGGGACTCTTCACACCAGGCACATTTGATAAACAGTTGGGTGTTACATCTGTTACAAGTTTTGGCTGTTAACAGGGCTCAATTTCTAACAAAAAAAGTACCGGAGCCCTAATATTCTGCGGTACCGATACACCAACCGTACCGTTTTCTCCTCCTCCCCCCCCCCCTACCACTCCAATGTGCATATTTATATTTCGTACATTATTTGTAAAATTTAAAGCATTTTTTTTTCTTTAGCAAGATAAAAATTTTAAATATATCTATCAGCATATACTTAGCTGTCAACTATTCAACTTTTTAGTTATTACTCCTTCTGAATAGTAATTTTTGACTACTTTTAATGTTAATTAATTGCAGAATTCTGCGATTAAATACAGTAAGGATTACGATTAGGAAATAGTGTTAACACAAAAAAAAAGATAGTTCACAGCAATGCATTTTTAAGAAAAAATGAATGAAATTTACAGAAATTAATAATTATATGCTGAAGAATGGAACAGTGTTTTGGTAAAAAATAATGCAAAAGCTTGAAGATGGGAAGGAAAGGAAAAGGTAATTTAGGTTTCGGTTTTTCGGAAGCGCTATTGCACTGGGCTCCAGAGCCCTGTATTTATGAGCTCCGGTAAATTCCGACCAATATTTAAATATTTATTAAAAACAGAGAAGTACTGGAGCCGGGCTCCGGCGCAAATTAAGCCCTGGCTGTTAATGTAAAACATACTTGTCTCACAGATCTGAAGCTTGGTATTTCAATTCATAGTAACGCCTTTTGGCACATGTCTTCAAATGCAAGGGCCAAGATCAAATTTTCTGTGAAGTTCAGGATCTACATGGCATGCCCACTCATCCCAGATGAGAAAGCTCTTTTCTTCATGCAGATTTTTTTTAACGTTTCAAAATACAATTCAGTCAACTGCTTTGATCTTTTACCTGAAGTGGAGCTGGTTAGTAGGAGATTGAGATAATGCAGTTGTTGTAGGTGTTTTTCCACTTGTGACCCAAATTTGCCCTGCAGCTCCTGCGATATTCATTTTGAACGGGCAGTTCCATTGGATCTTTTGTTTCTCACAACAAGACCTTTCTAACGATACCACTCTTATCAAAATCGGCAATTAACGCTTCAGGTAGTTCCCTTGTAAGAGAGAAAACTGCTGAAATTGTTAAAGAGCTGAATTTGGAGAACTTTAGTAGAAGTAAAAGCTGAATCAAACTTTTTTTAAAGGGATAATTTTTGTTTTAAGAAATTGAATGTAAAAGCGTTTAAATACTGATACTGATGCAATAGACAATTCAGAATATAACACAAACAGAAATTTTATCTCATTATTCTTAGTTCAATTAGGTTGAAATTGTACTTTTAAGGAATTAAATATAGCCACTTAAAAACTGATACTGATGCAATATATAATTCAGAATATAATGCCCTAGTGGGAATTTTAGATTGTTATTCAAAATTAACTATACTTGGGGAAGGACCAAGAAGATAGTAGGTGAAAGCCTGATACTGCCTATTTACATCCCTGGCTTAATATGGTTGCAACATCGGGTGATGTAGCACTAATTTCGGCGGCACAAAATTAATTTTGAATTGCGTTTGCAAAAACCTTATTTCAAAGATTTTTTTTTTCCTCATTCTTTGAAAGATTAAATACAATTGGTTATTTGCAATTTATCACCAAGGGACATTTTTTAAATTAGGGTTGGGTTGGGTTGATTTTTGACGGCCAATTATCTACACGAGGGATATAGGCCCGGGGGGAGTGCCCTCCGTGGGGGTCTTTCTAAGGGAACCCAATCCGTATTAACGCATGGAAGATCCACGGCTTGAAGAAAACCACGAAAACTCCGAACGATTAGGTCGACGGGCGCGATTGGGATCGAACCCAGCACCTCCCCGCAATTTATCACCAAGGCACATTTTTAAATTAGAATAACATACATTATCTTCCAAGAACATTTCACTTTTGATAGTAATCTTGAGAATTAAAATAAATTGAAAGGAAAAAATAAACATATTGTTGCAGTTTAACATCACCTATAATTTATTTACCACCTACAATTTTATTATTTTGTAAGGGAGTCATTTTTTAGAACTAATACAAATGTGTTTCTAATCAGATTTAAAGTTATATCTACAGACCCCAAAGTGCCTTTTTTCCAAAAAAAAGCAGGAAAATAGGAGGAAAAAATCGATAAAGTAGGAAAAAATAGGAAAAAAAATATCAAATAAAAAGGAAAAAAACAGGAAAAATTTATTTTTAAAAATAGGAATAAACATATTGAAAGAAATAAGAAAAATATCTTTAAGATAATTAATTGAAATATAATGTGCAATTAACCCCTTAATCGTCGCGCCTGATAAGTGTCGAATACTTTTTTTAAATTCAGATTGTTTGATTGCCACCACTTTTTTCAAGTTGAAATATTCTCTTCATTTAATGGCAGATAAAATAACGAGAGAATAAATCCAATTGCATTATTTAAAAAAAAACTGGTTGGAATAGAACAATCTGAATAAAAGAAAAGAACCCTACACCACCCGTGACAGTCACGGGCACGACGATTAAGGGGTTAAACAAATTTTTCTTTAAGTGTTAAGTCAATCTACAATTATAAGAAAAGAAGCTTGCATGTATGTCAGTGTTCTGTTCTGAAGCGACCACTGCATGCAGAGCTGTGAAATTTTGCAAGAAATCCTATATCTGATGAAATGTATATTACATCCTGAAGCCCAATTTTGGATTTTTCATTAGATTTTTATAAAATTCAATTTTATGCAGTTTTCAGATTTTGTTTTAGTGTTTGAATCCGCTTCTAGTGATTAAAAACAAGTTAGAAGAATGCCAAATCGTTTCCTATAGCATGAATAACAATGCTGAAAAGTTAAATTTCATCAGAGTCAAAATAAAAAAATAATTCTAGCTTCTTTGATTTGAGACTGGATTTCTCTTATGAATGTCAAAAATATGTCACAAAATAAGAAAAACACCAAAAATTAAAAAAAAAAAAAAATAAAAAAAAAATAAAAGAACTCGCAAAAAATTCAGCTAGTTTGTATTACAACACTATTGAACACTGAGACCAATTTTAAGTTTTTTTTTTTTTTGTTGTTTTTCAGCGGCCCTTGCACAAAAATCATGTCTTTTCCGTGATCTTTGACAAAATTTGTGTTTTTCCCATAGATCCTTTGGCGAAATGCGCGTCTTTTCAGGGGTTATTTGACGAAAATCGTGTTTTCTCTGTGTCTCCTTTACAAATTCCCGTTTTTCCGAGGCCCTTTTACAAAATTTGCGTCTTTTGACGAAAATCGAATCTTTTACCCGATCTTTTGACGAAATTGACGTTTTTTCCGCGAGCTTTTGTCGCAATTCATGTCTTTTCCACGATATTCAGCGAAATTCGCGCCTTTCCGAGATTGTTTGGCGAAAGTCACATTTTTTTCGCGATCCTTTGAAGAAATTCGCGTATTTTTTCGCGATCCTGTCACGAAATTCGCGTTTTTTGCTGTCCTTCGACGAAATTCGCGTTTTTTCTCGATCCTTTGACGAAATTTGCGTCTTTTCCGAGATAATTTCACGAAATTCGCACTTTTTTCGTGATTCTTTGCCGTTTTCTCTGCGATCCTTTGATGAAAGTTGCGTTTCTAGCGATCCTTTGACGAAATTTGCACTTTTTTCCCGCTATCCTTTGAAGAAATTCACGTTTTTCCGCAATATTTTGACGAAATTCGCGCTTTATACGCTATCCTTTGACAAAATAATTTGCGTTCTTTCCGCGATTTTTGGAATGAAATTTCCGTTTTTTTTTTTTTTTCCTTGAGTGAAATGCACGCTTTTTTCACGATCCTTTGACAAAATTTGCTTTTTTTCCCACAGGATTTTGACGAAATTAGTATTGTTTCCGCACCATTTTCACGAAAATCGCTTCTTTTCCGCGATATGCTTTGACGAAATGTTTTTGTCGAGATATTTCGACGAGATGCGCGTCTTTTCCGCAATCCTTTGACGTGATTTGCATTTTTTCTGCGATAATTTGTTCTTTTCTCACTATCCTTTGACGGAATTAGCGATTTTTTGGTGATTCTTTGATGAAATTTGCGTTTCTTTCGCGATCCTTTGACAAAATTCGCACAAGCACCTTTCGCACAAGGTCCTTTGACGAACAGCACAAAAAGGGCTGTCCGTTGAAGAAATTCATGTTTATTACGCGATTCTTGGATGAAACTTTTGTTTCTTTGGCTATTCTTTAACGAAATCCCCGGGTGAAATTAACATTTTTTTTTTTTTTTTTTTTTTTTTTTTTTTGTGTGTGTTTTTCGGCGATTATTTGCCGAATTTCGCGGTATTTTTTTATGTCCAAATTTTCGGACTGATGACCGAATTTTCAAAATTTTCGGAACCGAATGTCTTAATTTTTTGGAAAATTCGGAACCGAATCACTTCTGTGACGTAATAATGACGACAGATCGTTGGACTTAAAAATTAAAGAAGTCTGTCTTACGGCCGAAAAATAGGAGAAAATAGGAAAAAAAGGCAAGCGACCTAAAAAATAGGAGAAAGTAGGAAAAATAGGAGCTCTGCGGGGTCTGTATCTATGTAACACGTAACAGGTATCTAGCATTGCTTAATGTGCAGTTTTGAAGAACCACATGAATTCACATTTGTATTTTATATAAAGTCTTTTCATATTTTAAATTAAGATGAGAAAACAAACTATTAAAACAAAATTTTAAAAACTTTTAGCTTTAATCAGCCAAAAACGAAAATCACTGGAATATTCTGAATTATCCACATTACAATACAAAGTTATCGCATCAGCATGCTTAAATAAGCAACATATTTTTCCTTTATTTGTAATTCAATCCCATATTCATCCTAAAATTCTGTACTATATTAACATAATTATGCAATTTTTTTTCTAATAGTGCTTGTAACTATAAATAGCAATTCGTTGAATGGGTGCCGGTAGCATTAAATCCAGAGAGAGGAAAGATTTTATAACGTATATGACTGTGGTCCGCAGCGTTGACCATATTCTTTAAAAATGGAGACGACATAAGCTAAACTAATAGTTTTATTTAATCAAAACATCCTCGCAAGATAATTTTCAAAACATATCAATATAAAGAGCAACTTAAAAATTTAACAAATAAAAAATTTTAAATATTCAAAAATAAATATCTACTGAGACATTCCAAAAAAAAAAATAAAAAAAAAAGAAAGAAAGGGAAGAAAGAAAGAAAGAAAGAAAGAAAAAGAAAAAAAGAAAATTGAACAGTAATTTCATTTTTGTTAGAGAGGGCCACCCTTCCTGAAACCCTGTTTAAGATATACAGTCGTACCTCGTTATCCCGACACCCGCTTTTTCACGTCACTCTGCTTATCATGTCAGTTTTTCAAAGTCCCGATTTTCTGTATATACTTTTAATGTAAACTCCGTATTTTATGTCATTGAATAATTTGCAACTCCCTATATCCCGAAGGTTTAGGAAAATTGTCCATTTTTCATAATCCATCTTTATAAGCACGAAAATTAAGCGGTAAGAAACGTCTTAGCCATACTTTTCACAAAAGTGTCTAAAATACCCATTGAGATAAATGAGAAATTTTACTTCAATCCTTTATTTGAATAAATAAACCCACACACTATGAATGACCCACTTAAGTTCCAGATAGACATATCAGTCTACTCGAGGTCTTTTTGTTCTGGTCAGGCGGCGTTTTCTTGTGGTCACACGGCGTTTTTAATCCAACTAAAACAGAAGCATTGCATTGCATTGAAACGATCAGAAATTATCTAATATCCATTTATGAAACAACGAATATTTATTACAATACATTGTATAATATTGAAAGAAGAATTGTAAGAAGCACATTTAGGGATAAGCAAACCTTAATTCATCAATATTTCATGTAACAATAAAAAAACAAGTAGTCATAAATCCGATTTTTATTCTTTTCAATATTGTTTTTGTGTTTATTTTGTTAAATAATAATGTTTTATTGCTTAACACCTTGAGGATATATTTTATCACACCTACGATTAATGAATATTTGCACCAGAAAAAATTTATGAAATTTTACTTTTTTAACTTTGATGGAAAAATGTTGTAAAATTGCTTTTCCTTATTTTGAAATAAAATTTGTCTAAATTTCCGGCGGGAATTCTGCATTACACAAACGTAATTGCTTGACCTTCAAGACGTTAAAACTGCAAGAACAGTTATGGATTTAAAATTATCTTAAATTAATTAAAAATACAGCTTTTTATAAACATATTTTTCTCCGACACCGGTTACCGCGACACTCCGCTTATGACGACACTTTTTTCTGGTCGGGATAACGAGGTTCGACTGTATTTAAAAATTTTGAATGCAAGAAGGAAAACAAATCTAAAGGGAAACAAATTATTGCATGTATGAGTATACACTATAAAAATATGTAAAATAAACTTTTAAGGTTATTTTTATTATGAATATTTTCCCTTTATTTTTAATTCAATCTCATATTCATGCCAAAACTTCTATTAGCATGATTATGCAATTTTCTCTAATATTGCCTACAACCATAAAAAGTCCTGTGCAAGACAATTTTTAAAATATATAAAAATAAAAACTAACTTAGAAATTTAACAATTAAATAATATTTAATATTCAGAAATAAATTTCTATCAGGATTTAAAGAGAAAAAATAAAAAACAAATAAAACAAAAAAGTATTAAACAGTAATGTTTTTAACAGTTCTTACTTTTTTCAAAGAATTAGAGCCCCCCCCCTTGCATATGCCTATGTTTCTGTTAAAAATAACTCGAATTTGCTGGTAGAAAAATTCATATTCCAGCGGAATAACTTTCTTCAACTTTTTTATTTACAGCCTCAGCATTATAAATAAACACCTTTCTATTCCTTTTATTTTGCATTTTTTATTGTTTTAAATATTTTATTGTCATGCTTGGTATCCATTTGGGGTAAAATTTTCCGATATGTTCAAATCCACAAAAATTGTTTCTGTATTTTAAAAAGTTTCAAAAATAAAAAACATATATTGCAAATTAAAAACCGCAAACTTAGAGTAATTATCTCTTAACTCACTGGAAATTGAGGAGATGCGGGAGACGTTATCTCTAATAGGTTTGCAATCTCTGTACAACGCATGTTCTGTTCTTTAGCGCCAAGATTTCGCCAAAGCGAATAAATACATTTTTATATAAATTTAATATATACATATCATAATAGTGACAAATTTTAACTTAAATCAGTTTCATTTAGTCAATGAATCGCTTTTGCATTAAAATTTTGGAAAAAAAATAGATATCGAGTGAGATTTTATCAACGCATAGTAGTCAACGCATTTCTTCTTGTCGCGGAAGCATAACGATCGCAGTATATTCAATACTATCAAGTTCCTCGATCCCCAAGTATAGGTTGAAATTGTAATTTTTTATCAGTGACAAAACTCTGGCTTTTAAAGGTGAAACACACACTTTGGGAGAACTTTTAAACAATGCATAGCAATTTTCTTAGTGATTAAAGTATGAAAGGTTCAGAAAAATCAAATCCTTAGTAATGGAAAAAAGTAAAAAACCTAGGTCTTCTAAGAATGTGAATAATACAAATCCAAGGGTATCTTCTACAATTTGGAAAAAACACCTTCATAAAATAGAGCAGGTGATTTACAGAATTTGTTAAAAATTACAAACAAAAAATAAATTGAGTTTGAAATATTAATAACTATACAGATATCAATTATAATACTGCAGTAAATTCTCAACTGACCATAAAAAAATTAGCCTCAGAATTCTTCGAAGAAAAACTAAAAAAATTGTGAGTGACAACACTAATGATAAGGAATTTCATTCATCACCTAATAAATCACAAGCTTATGCTTTAGAAACAATTTGGTAGTACATTATGTTCGTTTCAGGCATGTCAAAGGAAGAATTTAAAGTTTCTAATATTTTTGAGGAAACAGCCAACTACAGAAAGCAGTGGACTTTTAAAACAAAGCTGGACAGATACTTTGTGTCATGTGAAAGTTTGAAGATTGTAACAATAAAATTAAAAAAAAGAATTAGAAGGAAGTTTGGAGATTATAAGAATCGAAAAAGAATAAGTTGATTTTATTTATTTTTTAATAAACTGTTTTATTATTTTATATAAATTATTTATAAAAAATATGAAACCAAAATTAATTAATGTTGTTTCACACATTTAATTTTAATAAAATAAATTTTAATTATACAGTTTGCTATTACAATGTTACTACAATTAATAAAGAACTTGCTTCATTTATCAGAAATTTACATTTTGAACATATTTCATAAATTATTTAACACAATGAGTGATGGACTTTTGGGGATCTTTTTTCAGTATAATCAATACTTAAAAATTCTATGCTTTAAGAAATTATAACAAAAAACTTGAAACATCCCTCTTTAATATATTACAACCTTAAAATAGCTTTAGCAATCTTAAAAATGCGTGTGTAAATAAGTACAACAAATTATCAAGGTATGGTTGGAAAATATAAGAAGTTGTTAAGAGATGATTTCCATTTCATTTTCTTTTCACAAAACATAACATTAATCTGAAAATTAATGTAGCATTTAAAGTTACAAATCTAATTATGTAAGCTATAAAAGGATTTTTTTTTAAAGGCTGTTATAATTAGTAACATATACATACCAAAACACAAAATGTATGCCCACTGCTACTTTGCACTTCAGATACACTCTTAACTTTCCTGAGATCTACGACACCATCTAGAATACCGGCATCTTCAGCAATGGGATCACTATAAAATGTAAGGGCAGAATTTCTAAGAACAAACCAATATTTGTTCCATTTGCATTCATCTTGTTTTACAAGCCACCCTTTCTTTAAAAAGACATTCTGAAAGAGGATTATAAAAAAAAATTAGTAATTAAAAACAAAGTGATGCAAAGCATATTAATATTTTATATATGTGATTTATTACCTCTGTATTTTGGTCTCCATATTCTGCAGTAGATGTGCAGTAGGATGGCAGTGAGTCTAAATTGCATCCGTCAGGATCTCCTCGAATCTATGCAAAACATTTTATATGACTATGATAACACATTATAGAATGTAATTTATTAAGGCAAGTACTCAAGTTCACTGCTCAACAAGCGCGAAACTTTCTGACACATTTACTAACTCATTTTTGAACGTAAAGTTATAAAACTGGCAGACCTGACTACGGGAGCAATTTGGAATCAAAATGATTTTTCCATTTTTTGATAAATTACCTATCGTGTTATAAGCATTTTTGATCACGAGATAAGGTGTTTTTCCACTTTCGTTGACTGATTTTACTCATCGGGAAATTTGGTTTAAAACACCAACTTTGACAGTATTTTCTGAAAGATCTATTGGGTCTATGAAAGAAAAAAAGGAAAACTTCTTTAGATTACATAGTGTCTGAATAACATCTGCCAATTTCATGCGTTTCTGACAAAAATGAATTAAAACTTATGTCATAAAGTTGCTCCTTTGGATTTGAGAACAGCCTTAAATATATTTACACGCTAGTATATGAAGAAAGATATTCACCACATTCTTCTGAAATATGTTGAGCATTTTTTAATTTTATGTATTTCTTTCTTATACTGTAAACTACACCAGTTTTTATAACACTTTATTTTATGACATTCCATCATAGCTTACTTGAAACCTAAGCCACAATAATTTATCTTTTATCTATTACTAATAAACATAGCAAACATTTTTTAAAAGTACTAAAACTGTTTAAAATGGAATACACTAAACAAAAAGAAAATTAATATAATTGGTTTAAAAATTTACATTCATACAAAACAGTTGGCACTTTTTTACTCAGAAGTCTTTAAAATGAGTGTAATGAGAGGGGTAAAAAATAATTGCTTTTATTATATTTTGTAAATGTCTGCAGTATAACTCTAAAATGTATTTAAATTCTTGTATGTAACAGATAAAAGAAAAAAAAAGAGCAAGAAAAGGAAAAGAAATTATGAAAGCTGATTAGAAATGATGTGACAATATAAAAAAAGATCTCCAGTATTTCCCCTAGAACCATTTCACTATGTGGACTGTCCAGATAGAAGATAGACTATTTGAAAAAAATAATGTAGAAAATCAAACATACCAGCCAATGTGGTAGGCAAGTCTAATTTTTGGACTAGTATTGAAGAAACAATATAAAATGATGAAATTTGGCATAAAAAGAGCTTTTTTTGTATGGGAAATTGGATGGAGAAAGTGAATGATGGTTTGATCTTTGATCCATATAAAATACTGTCCAACTAATATTCAAATTGCTGATGTATTTAGTAAGGCAGTAGGGTCAAATAAAATTGAAAAATTTAGAGTTGAATTAGTAATGTAATATGTAATGTTTAAATTTAGAATTTATTAGGTTTGTATGTATTATCAAATTCTTTCATCAATTTTATTATTTTGTATATGTAAAAATGTTATGTTTGTGTGTTTTATATGTATAAGCATGTATGTTAAGATGACATTAACTTTAACAGAGTGCTTGGAGACAGAATTAATAATTAAAAGAGTGTGTTGGGAAATAATTATTGTATTTTATGTAAGAAATGACACGACGTTTATGCGTTTAAAAGTTAATTTTTTTTCAAGTGTGGCATTTACACCATGTGCAGCATTTATGATTATTTTTTTTGCAATCATAAAATTCAGATAAAATAAAAATTCCTTAAGACTGTTCTCAAGTCCCCTGCTCAACAACGCTGAACTTTCTGACACATATTCCAATTCATTTTTAAATGTAACGTTCCAAATTTGGAAGGTCTGGCTATTGAAGCGATTTGAAATTGCAACACATTCTCCATTTTTTGATAAAGAAATCACTTATTGTGTTATGAGCGATTCTGGTCATGTGACAAGTTTTTCGCCTTTCTCTTTCTGCCAGGGCAGAAATTCAGTTCAAAACATCCACTTTGATAGTATTTTCTAAAAAATCTTCTGTCTTTACAAAGGAAAAAAAAAAAAAGGAAAAGAACTTGCGATTACATAGTTTCTCAATAAGAAAATCACAAATTGCATGCATTTCCGAACAAAAATAAATTTATAAATGTGTCCTAAAGTAGCTTTTCTGAAAGAGGTGGCAAAATGCACGGGCTTCGAAAGATGTGCCTGTTTCTTCAATAAAATCCAATTTTTCACAGGCTGGAATCATTACACCGCTTGCCGATAATGAAAACTGTAACATTTCCAATGATGATACCAAACCATACAGCATGGACAAAGAAAATTTACAACTCTTCCACTCTGATATTGACGACTCAGATTTTAAGGGCTTCGAATAGTAATTAAAGGCCTAAAGTGGATGTGACCCACTCATAAAAAGCATATCAAGTGGTGCTGACCACATCAAAAAACATGGAGCGCCTAAGGAGAGGGGTCCACATAACGCACTCTGGATGGTTTAGTTATCAACTGACGTCCACTTTATTTAGAAATTACATAAAAATATTTAAAACCTGATTTAAATATTTTAAGTAACATTTCAGACATCTTAACTTATTAAAAATGAGGCACCCTACACTGTCCAGAAAACTTTGATTAAAGTTAGGTCAATGTAACGGTGTCGATAAAAGTAGTGCTTCCCATGGTTAATGCTGGGTGCGGCGATTACGATATTTTTTAGTTTATTGAGATCAATTTAAGGAGTGTGGTGTTTCTCCCATAAAATATGGTATTATTCATATGTATGTGGCACCACTAAGTTTATCTTATCAAATTGGCAACAGTGTTTTCAGTTATAACTGGTTAAAAGGGTTATAACTGGTAGACGTCCTGGCAATATATTAGGCTAGAAACTTCGCTTGGTTTGACTGCCACACAACAGGTCCAGAGTTCAACTCTGGGCAGGGCAAGATTCACTCAGCCTTTCAGGCTCAATAAAATGAGTATCAAGATTGCTTGGGAACTAAACACTGAGGGTCCCATATTAGATTGACCACCTGATCGAGACATATGCTGTACTGCACCTCAGGGCCCAAGGAAAGCAGAGTTGGTTACAGTAAGCCTTGATTCTTAATGGTACTGGTTTAGTTTAGTTAGATTTTAGAAACTTTGCTTAAATGCATTTTTTGTAAATAAATGTATATATTTTTTAGTCACATAGCTGGTTTAAAACTCAATAATTAACACACTCAATTGCATTTTATAAATAATAATAATCTCCTCTTTTGCACATGTGCATGTACTTAAAAATGCAATAAAGTAAACACATATAGATGGAAAAGATGCAGACAGTCAAAATACATTTTTGATTTTATTTCTTAAGTATAAATAGTATTATAATAGCTGATGATATTAGATTTTAGAGTTCCACGATAAAGATAAATATAAACACACTTAAAAATATCTGTAAAATACATTTTAAATTGTACTTCTTAAGTATGAATGATTTAATAATACCTGATTGATATTGGATTTTAATTTTTCAAGAGAATCTGTGGAATATTTTTCTACACTTTTATTACTACCATTGATTAGAATTTTGTTTTCATCTTGTAAGACAGCATTTGGTACCGAAGCAGATTTGTGAAGAGTGCGATTTTTCATCTCAGTTTCTCTGTTATCATCCCATAACATCTGTTTATGAAGATCACCTGTAATAAAAAAAGTTTAAATCATATATAAATATATACATTGCTATTTCTAACAAATTAACAATAAAAATACACATTTCTTCAACACCCCGTTGTCTCACTGAATTAATGTTTGCAATTACAAATACAGTAAAACCTCCTTAAAGCGACCACCTTCCGTTCCAATAAAAATTGGTCGCTCCGAGAGGTGGTCTCTTAATGGAGGTATTGTTTAAATCTAGATTCTAATTGTTGAAAAAAGGTAACAAGGTACTGTTACTAAAATTTATTTTTCACATTAGGAAAAATATAAAAATTTAAGTATCAAAACAAAAGTTAATTCCATAAGTTAATTACTGCAGAGTTTAAAAAATGAATATTCTGACGTTTGCTTTGATTTTATGGTTTTATCTTTCATAACTTTTATTTCCAAGTCCTTTCGAAGTTCAGTCAATAAATGCATTTTTTTTCTTTTTTTGTCGGGAACAAATAATGACGATTTCATTAATTTATCTATTTCTTTGAGGGTTTCCTTACAGAATAGGGCAGGGGAGTTTATTGACAGTCATTCTTAATTCGTCATCAGAGTTAAATTCATTGCCTAAAAAGGCACAAAAGGGTTTAAACACTTAAAAGTTACCGGAATTAAAGTTTAGAAGCTTGAATAATGCGCCCTCCGGAATTATTTTTCTAATAAAACCTTCTTCAAACGACCAAGAAAAAACGAAATTTGTTTCATTTTCTTCAAAGAAATGGGTCGCTCATGGAGGGAGTTCAACTGGGATAGTCTCTGTATGGAGGTAAAATTAGTATTGAGCCTATGGAAATAAATTTCGTTCCATGAAAAAATGGTCGTTCAGGGAGGTGGTCGCTTAATGGAGGTGGTCGCACAGGGAGGTTTCACTGTAATTGTACAATTGTACTATTTCAAGATTCTAGTATATCTATGAGTGCATTTTAAGCCATTTTATTATCATAAGCAACTTGTTGTATTATTACAAAATTTTATCCTATTTTCATACACACCTGTCAACCAGGAAACATTGGAATTTGTTAACAAAGTTGGATAAAATTTCATGTAACAAAATACTAAAGCAAACATAAACTCCCTTTATGAGACTTATATCTAATTTAGAAATCCAACGTTTTTAATTTTGTTTGAAAAAATAAGCTTTGGCAGCTATTACAGAAAAGTTAAAAAAAAAAAGTTATCTAAATAAAATCACATCTATTTCGATACAAGAAATATACCAAATCCCCCACCTCCACCTACAAAAAAAAAAAAAAAAAAAAAAGAAGGAACGAAAAAATCATGCATCAAGCATAGATTATGAAACACTTTCTAACACATTCAAAAGAATGTAACAAAACTGCACCATTTAAAAAATTAAAATATTACGTCTAATTCAACCATATGGAAACACGTAACACATTTCAAAACCCAATCTCAGCTGTTCCCATCTACAATCGGAAAATTAACCAAATTTTTTAGCAGGCTTGTATAGGATATATAGATTTGTATCTATTAACTACATGCATGCCAAAATTTAGTCCACTTAAGAGATACATATACTTCAGTTGAAAATTTCGTTTCAGCAATTTCCTATAATAAGGAGAATGGTACGTGAATACTTTTGTGCAGCCCTGTATATGGAGTATAGAATTTATATATGACGAGTAACATACAAAAAATTAATTAAATTTAAAAGCGCATACCGAATTTTAAACTGTACACTCCAGCAATTATTACTCAAAGACAGTACTGTAACCGATTTCTTTTGTGTGTCCCTGTAAATGAATAAAAAATGCCATAAATCCCCTGTTCTAATGTGATCGTAGTGAAATATCGCAGTGATTTGTATCAGTTTCAATACATTTGAAATAGCGTAATGTCATTAAAATACTCTGGAAACAATATATTTTTCCCCCATACACCATAATGTAATGGAATACTTTTGAGTGCCCCTATAATTGAACTATTAATCCTACATACTTCATACACAATACCGAACATGCTTTGGCGACCCTAAATAATCTTTATCAATTTCATAAAAATCCGAGTATATTTACGGCAGTTAGAGCGTGGACAGATGAACTGACGGCCAGACAAACCGAATGCATAAACACTTTTCAACTTTCTTGGAAAGAGTTAATAAAAAGTTTTCTTGAAAATAAATTATTGTAATTTTAGTTTAAATAGCCCCCAGCAGTAACCAGCTTGGTGATCCTTTAATGTATATTATGCATTGCAACGTGATCTCTTTTTTTTTAATTTTTTCTTTTTTAATTTAATTACTGTATTCTTCACGAAAAATCGGGACAAACCAATAGTGACAGGAAGGATTCTTTTCCATCTTGGGGGCATTTCGTACACGAAATTTCCTCCAAAAATATGTACAAAATTTAAAATGTCTGACATATGTATTGAGAAAATTTTAAACTAATTGGAATAAGTTAAGATCCATATTGGGAAATTTTAGCATCCATAGGTTAACATTTGAATCAATTATCCTAATGCGGCAATTTTTTGATAATGAATTGAAAAATATTATGAATTCCTACTGAAAAGTATTATGACGTAAATTTTTTTCAGCTTATAGATAAAGATTGAAATTTTGAACAGATTATCAATAATTATATAGTCCAATAATGAAAACCGAATCATTTAGAATCTTATTAGTAGTTGCAGACACGAAAAGCTACAAAATTAGGATTTTTGATGTAGAAACAACCTTTTTGAATGCAGAATTACAAGAAAAAAGAAAAAGTTCTATATTTTTTGAGAGAATGAACCAAATCAAACCGAAAATTATACTATTCATTTGCGTATTCTAGCAACATAAACCAACGAATTACAGACTAATCGGATGCTTTTTGTGGCACTTATCACAAGACATATACACATATAAACAAACAGACACGAAAAACATTTTGGTCTCAACAGTAAGCTTCACTGACACTTTAGCAATTATGTATGATAACCTATACAAACTGGTCTGCACTATGATTGTACCAAAAACCAATACTTACTCCTTTTTCCAAAACTAGCCTGACGACGTAAATATGCAGGTTTATCTTGAGTAAAGAAATTTTCATAGGAATCAATTTTTTTCCCAGATGGAACATCAGACATTAGCAGATATACAGGATTAGGGTAGCTTCTACTAATAGAATCAACAGAGTCCAAATCTAATGTAACTTTTTTCCAGTCTGTTTTAGAAGACTTGTCTTCTAGCGAAGATGGAATCATTTTGGAAACATCAGAACGACTATGAGGTTTTCTAATATCCCTGCCTTCCCTCTTGAGGTATTTTTTGATATCTTCAGTTTTAGAATTGTTATTATCTTGAACAGAGTTCCTGAAAAAAAAAAAAAAAAAATAAAATAATGATTTTACTATTTTTAATTACATAATTTTACTAACAATATATTTAACAGTAAACATGTTTCAAAACAATAAAATAAAATAATCAGTGTACTAGAAAAATTAGAATACAGCAGAATTTTCTAATATAGTACCCACTAAAATAATAACCTTTAATGCGACATGCATCCCCTCCCTCTGTCCATTTCTCATTTGCTTCCATAATAAAATCTCTAGTTGATGAAATATACATTTTGAAATAAGCCCAGACATAAGAATATTTTTAACTCAATGAGAATCAAATGAGTTTTTATTTTTCTACACATAAATGAAATGTATACTTTTAAAGGAAGTTATTTTCACTTTAATTTATTTAAATCTAATTCAATTTCGAAATAATCCTTTGATTGCTTAACAGTTTTTATAGCTGATAGCTTAAAAATCAGAAGTTCTATGACCGTTAAGAAAGTGATTTTACAGTATATAAAAACTGGCTAAAAAGGGAACACTACTATACAAATAGTATTGCATAAATTTTAAGTAAAACTAAGCATAACAAGCCACTAATATATATATATATATATATATATATATATATATATCCTTGAAAGGTGTTTTATGGTTGCATGCATTATGGCCAATGCATTAATAATAGACCAATTTAAACTATAACTTCATTCTTCTTCTATGGACAAGAATTAGTTTAAATGAAATTTATGTAGCAATTGCAAGGTTCTGCACTATTAAAACCCCCACCCCTCACCAGTGCTTAAAAAAAAAAAAAATCAGATATTAATATACAAAATATTTTATGGTTCAAGCAGAAATATTTTGAGGAATAAAATTAAAAGGATGAAAGACTTACCTTAAATTATTTTCATTTACAATATCAGAACAACTTTCTTTCTTATCTGAAGAGAAAAAAAAATATATATATATATATATAAGAAATTAAGCTTAAATATGTTGTCATTTTATTCATAATTTCACAGTTTTTGTTGGTGGTCGGTAATGTTTATTTAATGGTTATATATTAGAACACACACACACACACACACATATATATAAAAGAACATATTTTCATATATTTTTAACCGTCATCAAATAAATTTCAATAAATTATCTTAATTTCATAAAAAGGAATTCATGTTGAAATATAATGACTACCAGCAGTTTCTTTTTCTTTTTTTAAGGAATTAGAATATTCAGTGGAACAAAACTTGCTATTTGTCTTCCATATAAAAAATTGTTTTCATTTTTAAATATTGATAAAATAATACCTTTATTGAGCATTTTGAATTAATTCTTTAATTTTTTAAACATGAGTAAGTTAAACAAATGCAAGTGATTCTATTTTATATAGGTTACTTATGAACAGAAAATGCTGTTGCAATACATAATAAATAAATAATTTCTTACAACATTTCTTATAAGTTCTTGGCCACTGAGCAAAGCTATTTAGTATTTGAGAAAAGACTTTTTTGTTTTTCTAGCAATTTTGGTGGATCAGTAACAGTAACTGATAAAATGCCTATCGCTTGATACCTAGTAGTGCTAAGGAACCACCTGTACCATCCTTTCTGTTAGAGGTCTGCACAGGCTGGGCTACAGCCTATGTTCATTCATGACACTCGGGGTGGGCCGGCCTAGTCATTACTCTTTATGGGCCAGAGTAATTTATTTTTTCTGTACCAAGACGAGACTGGCTTCATTCTTCCTAGGTCTGCACAGGCTGAAATTTTCAGTGCCAGTCTCAACCCAGCCTGTATGAAAATCGTTGCCCTGGCATGGCCTGGTCCATGCAAACAAAATCACTCTCTCAAACACACACACACACACACAAAAAAAATACTATAAAAATAAAGTAAACATATCTTACTTTCTGTTAAAGCTGAATTTGTTTCTGGCTGGATTGATTTTGACTTAGACGAATTAGTATCTTTTGTAGGGAAGACATCATCATCTGGATCAAATGGAATACTAGAATTTTGATTTCGATTGTTTCGATTTAAACTATTTACATAACCATTGTGTTTTGCGTAATTAGAGAATTCTACAGTATCCCTCCTGTTATTTGTGACAGATGAGTTTTCCTGAAAAACAAATAATCAAAATTTACCTTTTTTTTTTCTTTTTATTTCAGTACTTGTATAATACAAGCTTTTAAATTATGGTAAAATATTCATTCAAGATAAAATTTAAAGAACTTTAAATAAATATTTTTACATTAAGTTATCAATAATTAGGAATAGAAGGATTATATAACTCGCCTTATCCAAAATTTTAAAAAATCATGTTTTTTCTATCCATCTATTCTATTAGGAAACCTGCACCAAAAAAAAAAAAAAAAAAAAAACACCAGCTGAAAAATAACTTAGTTTTATCCTGTATTTCTGCCATAGTAAAATCTTGGTTAACAATGAAAACCAGACTTTTTGTGATTTACCAAAATTTGATTTTCTGGATAAGACAAATTTTGAAACTCACGTCCTCATATATACATTTAAAGACCCCTTTATGTAAGAAAATTTACTTAGAAAATTTATTAACTTTCTTTAAAAAATTCATTTCAAAACAGCCCTCATTGCACATTGAAACTTATATAAACACAAGTGTATCATGAAAAATACAAAATAAATAGATCCTACATATTTGGAAAATGAACAAGGTACTGCATCTTTAGCAAAACGTTTTTAATGAGACACTTTGATACATAACTTTTAAGCAATCAATGAAAATATAATGCCTTTGTAACTAAACAAACCAACTAACAACTATCTCCCCCCCCCCCCCCCCAAATAAACATTGAAAACTATATCATTATATCGTGGAAAGAAGCTTCTTAAATACACAAGAAAAAAATAAAGGGCAAACAACATGCTTTTAAAGACTGTTTGTTCAGTATTGTTATGCAATGCAGGTACATAAAGACATAATCTACCACTATTAGAGCAGAAGAAAGACTGAACTGAATAATAAAAACACTCAAACTTACACTATCTTGCTTTATCTCTCATAGTAATAGCACATCTTTTTGTGGCTGAAGAAGAAATATTAAACCTTTTGAAACACATTACTATTATTATTATTATTATTATTATTGTTACTTTTCATGGTATTTTTGGGGATTTTCTTTCCATGGTATTGAGTTTTACATCAATATTTAAGCACGGGAATGCTTCAATCCATTATTCACATACCACATAGTATGAAACAATGGCTTTCCACCTGAAATGTTCGCCTTTAAGATAGGCCAGTTTTAAGCCTGGACTTAAACCCAAATGAGAACATTTGGATATCTTAACCCATGAAGTATACAAGAATAAAAAGTAATATGACTCTAACAAAGAATTAAAAGTTTCCATTGAAAATGGCCACCATTAATATTTCAAAAATAATTGATTCAATGGAAGCACAAATACTTTCAGTTATTCGAAATCAGAGAAATACTATTAATAAATAGCACCTTGAAATGATGTATTTTTTCCATTTTGCTAAACTTTTGAGACACTGTATAGTTACAGACATTTACAATTTTTTTTTAAACAAAGTTTTAATAATAGCATACCTATTTAATCATTTTCTTAGGATTTATTTAAATAACTTTATTGACTTGTAAATATTATATTATGTTTTTGTTTAAGTTTGTATTGCTGTTTAATAAAGACAATTTCTTGTTGCGCCTAAACTTTTGAGAAAGACTGTAGCACTGCATTTCCAATATATATTTTTTTTTTTTTTTTTTTTTTTTTTTAAGAATAGAATGAGTTATGATATTTTACTGGAGATACTAAAGCAGCAATAAAATTAAAGAAATCATTTAAGTACATTTTAAAAATTATCTGCACAGCAATTTAATATAGACACATCTCTCACAGAAAAAGCGATAAAAATATACTGATTTTACTAATTCTCATTTAATTTTCTTTTTAATAAATTCCTTTTGATAATACAAAATAAAAAAATTAACAAACTGTGGATAAGCAATTACATAATTATAATCTATTTATAATTTTTAATGCACTAGCACAGCAGTTGTAGCGATTGCCAAACTATGGGTTGTGACCAGAGTTGGGCAAAATACATCGAAAAACCAATTTCGATACAAAATACATTTGTTTTACAACTTAAAATACCAAATATTTTCCAAACTTCAAGAATTCAAAATACAAACTACATGTATTTTGAAAATACATTTAAAATAAAACTACATTTAAAAAATATATAAATTATTATGCATTAAATTGAACTATTCAAATGCAAAGCTGGTTTGCAAAACTATTTAAATTTTTAGAAATTATAAATTTTCAAATAAAGAAGCAAAATCAATTAAAACTCAACGAAAGATAACAAAAACAAAACTGAAAGATTGCAACAACAATGTGTTTAAAAGTGTATGGAAGTTACAAGAATAATTAAAAATGAATAAATTACCCTTTATTCGCTAGACTTAACTGCATCAATTGATTGTGGAGCTGATAAGAAATCTCTTTCACGAAACATAAGATAACACCACTCGCTACTGAGTGTTCACAGCCAAAATTGAGACAGTATTGATTTTCAGGAAATGCATAAAAAGTTTATTGCAATTCTATCCAATAGGTGCAGGGATATAAAAATCTCGGAAATCTTAAAAAACACACCCCAGAAAAGAAATCATTGGCAGGACGATATACATCAAAATGTCATCCATACTAACTGAATATGATGAAGTTTGATGAAATTTCGTCCTTTAGTTCTTGAGATATAGCTCTCACGGCACACCTGCCAACTTCAGATTTTTAAAAAATCAAATAAATGGGTCAATCACTACGAACCAGAAAATGTATTTTAAAAAGGTATCTTTATCTACGTGGTACATTACTTATTTCATTTCAGTTTGATTTACAAATATGATCATTTTGACTTGAAAAAAAAAACGAGAGTTTTACATGTAGATTAAATTTTGTCCATTAGTTTTTTAGATATAGTTATAACTGAATTCGTGAAAAACACAACATAGCAGTGCCACCTGTTGAGCGATATACACTAAAAGCTAATCGGCAAGTATTTCTGTTCAGGTCTATATGCATTTTGATGAAATTCTGTATATTGGTTCTTACAATATAATTATCATGGAATAAAATAATTAAGCATAGCAGTGCCATCTGTTGGGCAATATAAACCCAAACTAAGTTATACCTATGCCTATCTTAATCTGAAGTTTGATGATTATTAAACTCCATGTATTAGTTCTTCAGATAGAGTGGCCACAAAAATTGTGTCACACACAGACTAACAGATACACATTTCCCAAAAATAGTTAAATCGCGTTCAAGACATCATGAAACATGTAAATCAAGCAAAAAACGAAAGTCCAAAATTTTCACAATTCCAATACTTTCTTCTTATGTATCAGAAGAATGTAAAAATAAATCAGCATAATATCAGTTCTTTCAATCATTCTTTTTTTAGTATATGTCTACAAAAGAACACCTTTTATAATAATCTGATATATACAATGACACCGAATAAAATTGTTTAAATGTATTTTCTTCTTTTTATATAGTGTGCGTGTGTTTAATAAGAGCTCTCGACTGCACAAGATTTTTTAGGTCTTCCACTAATAAAATATTTGAGGCACAATTTTTCGATTATGTTGCTTTTAGAAATAATGTATACGAAATTTAAAATATGTATTACCGAATGCAAAAATATAAATGAAAAACTTAGATAATTTGTAACACAAATTGAATTATTATTAGTATTAAAAAAAGTGAGAATTCTTCATATAAAGTAGTTTTAAAATTAAAACACTCAGGTCAAATATCAAACAATATATAAACGCAAAGAAATAAGAAAACATTTGCACTTACTATGAAAGTCTTGAAACTTTTAATATAGAGCAGAAAAAATGTGAAAACTCTTACATTCGTAAAGAGAAAGCACTTATAAAATATTCATAAAAAGTAGGAATAATTCTAATGCAAAATTTGCAAAGTCATAAATTTCATTTTTTCATGGTCAAATCGTTCCTTTAAAAGTTCATTGTAGCAATTATCTTACGGTTACTGTCTAATGTATTTTTTACAAAATTCATATAATTAATCAAACAGGTGAATTTTTAAGAAATCTTATTTCGATATTTTAAAATAAAACAACTAGACCAAAAAAAAAAAAAAAAAAAAAAAAAAAAAAAAAAAAAAAAAAAATTGAGCTCTTTATATCTGGGGTCAATGGGCAACTGTCGGTATTAGAGCACTGCACCTATGCAACTCTCAAAGGTCCTTCCAGTCTGTCACAATACATGTTTTTCCCACAGCAGCATTAAGATATATAAAAACTATTTTTGTAACTAATCAGCATGAATACGTTTGGTGTAGCTAGGCAACATATTCATCAACCTCCTTATCCTAGCAATAGTCGAAAAGTGTGTTAATATTAACTTCCAGAACAGAATTTGAAAACTAATCAAAACAGACAGCCATGTATTTCCTTTTAGGGAATCGAAGCTTTTCTCTGTGCAGTTTAAACATGGCAGTTTGAAATCTAGAAAAAATGTATTTTGAGTATTTTCAAAACACAAAATACTTTGTAAAACCGTCAGAAAATACATTACAAAGATACTTTGATCTTATCGGTTTAAAATACAAAATACAAATGTATTTCAAATACATGTATTTTCGATACTGCCCAACTCTGGTTGTGACTGACTAGTGCAGGGTCGGCGAATCTTTTTACATCCGTGTGCCCAGTTTTTTTCAAAAAAGATATTACGTGACCATGACGTGCCGAGCGCCAAACATAATTTAGTGGATCAACATTTCTGAATTTTTGTTCATTGGTATTTAAAAATATGGACAATAATTAGATAACATCTAATTATTATTTAATAATTATTATCTTATTATTATCTAATAATTAGATTAACACGTATTATAAAGTAATAGAATGGTGAATGCGATATCGGCTATGCCAAATATTAATATGATGTTCAACCTACTTACTTAATAGGATGCAAGTTGAGTTCGAGTTATCTAACAAGTGGTTTGGGTTTGTAATATTTAAGGTTTTCGTATAATTTCCGAAAATAATGATCCAAAGGAATAAATAGAGCGAACAATTGTGAAAACTGCATATTTTATACCAAGTCGCTTTAGTTTCATCACTGGGAGTTTTACTTATAATACCTGACATTTTTCTTTTTGATATTCTTCCAATCTTCTCTTAATTTGATAACTTATTAAATTCAATGAGTTGCTTTCCAATACAAAGAAAAGAGAAAAAAGCCCAGCTTCTATAAATTTGCGTGTTTTGTTTAACTTAATTATATTTTGTTTTAGGATTTCAATCCACGCCGTGCCGAAAATATTCTTTCGCGTGCCAAGTTTGGCACGCGTGCCATAGGTCCGCCGACCCTGGACTAGTGGATTGCTGGCGACATTTTGGTGTGTCACAGAACGATTGATCAGTTGTCACAAATATATATATATTGATTTTATCTGCTTAAAAAAATATAACAAATACAATATGTTAAATTTTTAAAGAAAAAACATCGGGAAGAAATATTGATAGCTA
Source organism: Maratus speciosus (assembly GCA_963932465.1). Classification (NCBI taxonomy): domain Eukaryota; kingdom Metazoa; phylum Arthropoda; class Arachnida; order Araneae; family Salticidae; genus Maratus; species Maratus speciosus. Next base: position 347,959,136 of record OZ010786.1, read on the forward strand.
CTTAGTGAAATGACTATTTTTTAGTAAATTTTGTGTTGAAAGTACTTTGAGGCTAAAATTAACAAGTTTCAACCCTGATATATAGACAATCTAGTTGATACAAAGCATTTTTATAAATCTCACTTATTTTTAAAATGTATTTTTTAAAGCAATTAATAAACTTTTTTTCCCATGCTTAATAAAAGAAAGTTATGTTTTATTATTTCCATGCATTATTTTTATTTTGATTATTCAAATTAGAAATACTTAGTATTTTCGTAAATCCCTTTTTGTATGAAAGTTAGCCTTTTTCTTGTAATAAATTATAGAAAAGCCTCTATATACCAACATATTAGATGAATCTCGAAAATCTTTCAAAGTTTAAGGTGGGTCATATAACAATAAAGTTTCGGAACCGCTGCTCTAACAAATATGAAAAGATTGAGTTTTATATTACAATTTATTGAAAATGCTTTAATACAAAAATAGGATAAGATGCATATTATTTATAAATAAAGAAATATAAATATAATAAAATATAATGCACATAACCAATAGTTCAATGAAAATTTTGGTGGAAAAATGCATTGACTTGAAAGATCAAATAAGAATACACTTATCTTTAATATACTTACAGTTTCAATTTTAGGTACAGATGTAGCTTTTATACAAGGAAAAGTGGCATTTCTTTTATATTTGCCACAAACTGTGTTTCTGGGGAATTTTGATAAAACTTCAAACCACCTGAAATTGAAAAAAAAAAAAAAAAAAAAAAAAAAAAGAAGTTCAATAAAATTTATCATCTTACTATAAAGTAATATTTATTTATAAGTAATAGAAATAGAAATAATTAAAAAAAAGTTCATAGCAATTTGTTCTAAACGACCAATTTTTTTTTTTTTTAAATATCAGAATCATTTTTGAATATTAAGTATAAAACAAAATAAGAGAGAACATTATTAAAAAATATTTTGAAAAAAAAAAAAAAACATTTTTCAAAAACTGTGCAACTCAAATGTAAATCTAGATCTATTATATTAAAATCTGACTGTGTGTTTGTATTTCACATTTACTCCTCAAAAAATAGGATGAAATATGAGTTTAAAAGAACAAATCTTGTAAGGATTCAAGAATTTTATAATAACTATCAAAATTTAAATTAGTTTTCGAGGTATTAATTTTTTGCAACTTTACTGAAATTTCTGATGGCAACTAAATTACTCCATTGTTGTGAAACAAATGGAAATAAAGACCAGTGGACCTGTGCAAAGAATTTGCCCTTAACTACCCCCCCCCCCCCCCCCTCTCCTTCGCTGTTCTAAGAAATGGAATAGGTGTAGGTTATTTGTAAATTAAGTAAAGAAAAAAAAAGAACCAAATATTTTACAAAATGTTGTAAAATCGTAAAAATGTTGTACAAAACAAATACAGTGAAATTTAAAACAAAATTCTCTTAACGAAAATTCAGTTTGATGAAATTCTGTGCATTAATTCGAGATATAGCTATCACGGAAATCGTGAAAAATGCAGCGCTACCTGTTGAGTGACTTTACATAAAAATCTAATCAGCACCAAACCAATTTATGTTATAGTCTAACTGAATCTGAAGTTTTATTAAATTCCGTGTATTAGTTCTTGAGATAGAGCGCTCACACGATTTGTATCACATACAGACAAAGAAGCAGGCTCACGAGCAGACATTTTCTAAAAACAGTCAAATCGTATTCAGGACCTTCTAAAACGTATAAACCCGTCGGAAGTCGAAATTTTTCACGATTTCAATACTTTCTTAATTTAAAGGACGGAAGACAGTAAATAAATGTATTCGTTGATCTAATTTTAAATTTTAATACTCAACAAAGGACACTGTTGTGCTGTGCCCCCTTTAACACTTTCAATAATAGTTGAAAAGTGTTTATGAATTGAGTTTGTCTGTCTGCCCATGCTTTAACTCGCATAATAGTCGGATTGTCATGCAATTGATATATGTTAATGGAGTTTATTATAGCATGTTCGGTATTGAAAATGAAGTACATAGTATTTATAGTTCACTTACATTTACAAGGACACTCAAAAGTATTCCGTTACCTTACAGCCTTTTGGGAAAAGTCATTTGCGGGGTATTTTAATGGTGTTACACTATTTCAAACATATTGAAATTGATATATATCACTGAGATGCGCTACAAGAGACTTACTATAAAATACGGTGTGCATAGCACTCATCTTCGTTTACAGGACACACAAAAGAATTCGGCAACAGAAGTGTCTATTAGCAATAATTGTTGGAAGTGGATTTTAAGTTCTAGTACGCATTATTAAATAAAACCAATAGTTTGCCTATTACTTGGTGTATATAAATTCTATAGATCTTATACAGGGCAGCACGAAAGATCTCGAGTACATTTCCGTTTATTGACGGAAATTATTGAAGGGGAATTTACAACTGTGCTATGCGTTTCCTAACTTATCTAAATTTTAGTATACTATATAGTATAATAGTACATACAAATCTACAGATCATATACGGGACTACACAAAAGAATTCGGATATCTTTCCGACTACTGACAGCAATTTCTGAAATTGGGTTTTCAACTATATTATGCGTTTTCCAAATTGTTTACGGCGAACTTTCGTTAAAGTATTCTGGAAGTGTTGGAAAATGTTTCATAATCTACCCTTGACGCACGATTTTTCGTTCTTTTTTTTAAAATTATTACTCGTATTATAGTGTGATCACCCTAATTCTATTTTAAATTCAAAGATATGCACTATGCTTTGTAATTGTTGGGGCGCATTTGCGCTATTTAAATTTTACATGTAGGAAAGTTTTGTGACGGCCACAGCATATTATTTTTTATTTTCTACTAAAGAAGAAATCCACAAGTTTTGAATTTGAAATCAGTGTTCATACTAGAACCTTTAACAAATGAACTGCACCCTACAGGTCCTTTGCAATTCAATCGACGCCCTAGCTTCATCTTAGACAACAAGAATGCGCCCTTCAAGAGCCCTTAAACAGCACTGTGTTGTATTTATTTGTGCATTCTTACATCGATTATATTTATTGTTACGTATTAAGAGATATTATTTGTCAGCGACTAAAATTAAGATCAATGAACTAGAGCATTCATTTAATGAAAACACATACTTTTTTGACTCTTCTTTAGACATTCCTTTTATAAAATGAACTTTATCCGGACATGTTACTGCTAATGCATATGGATTGCCAGTCACACTTTCTGCATCAGCTACTTCCAAAACACAGTTCATGTCAATAACAGCCTGGGGTACAGTTTCCGGCTGCAAAGAACATAGAGTAAATAATGAAGTAGTAGTTAAAAACGAGTAATTTTTTATTCATACAGAGAGTCAGGATCTATTGCATTACTACAATTTTTACACATAAAGACTTAAATTAATGCATAACGAAAAAGGTAAAAGTAAAATTTCATAATTTAGTAACCGGGCAAAATGCATACAAACATGAGCTAATGATGTAAAATAAACTTAAGTATGAGAAATGAACTTAATCTGAATAATAAAAATATCCCAAAAATGAATATATATGTCTTGAAAATTATTAAAATTTCATTTATTTTCTCTCTATTCTAAAAAAAAGTAACTACCGCTGTCACCGCCGCCGCCGCCGGTTTTGAATTTTTTGTGACCGGAGGTCTTTCTTCGTTAATATTGAGAAAAATAATGCATACAAAAATATGAAAATCTGTGGTTTTATACAGAAATGTTTGATAAACACGCTGATGCAGACAGTTTTCAAATCGAAGAATTATTTTAAGAGATATTTAATGCTAAAGTTGGACAAAATTGTTCCACTAAAAAAGTTTTATAGCAGCAAAAACTATACATGGCAGTGTAATCATTTTTAGATCATTTTATGCGTTAGAATTTGCCGGAGTGCAGATTGCATTAATTTTTTTATTTTGACTCATTTTTTCAGGTTTTATTTCTATTTTAAATTCAAATTTTCAGCATTTCTAGAAATATTTTTTACAGATTTCAGAAAATTGTACTAATTTAAACTGTTGCCAACTGTATAAAAAGCGCAAGCAATAATGTTTGCTTCAAATTAAAAATTTATTTACACGTGACTATTATAAACAGGAAAAAAACTTTCAAATTAGAATTAAATAATTATGTATAAAAAGCAAGAACTTATTAAAAATTACGTCATAAAAAGTATACACGTGAATTTTAAAAGAGAAAGGATATTGTAAAATAATAAATTCATTAACATGCGTTAGAAGTCTTAGGAGAAATTACGTCATATTTACGTCACATTATAGTTATTACATAAAATGAACACAAAATAATATTGCAAAAAAGTTTAAATTTAGAAATTCCGCTAGACATTTATTTAATATTTTGAGAGGATATTTTCAACTATTTTTGTTAGGAAAGCGCAAATAATATTTCATTGCTAACAAAAGTACTTTCACGCGATTATTTAAAAGAGAAAGAATAGCTTGGTTTACGTCAGATTAAAAACGATTAATTTAAAATGTCTCATTTAAAAGAACTTTCTTTTCGCTTTGTTAAAAAATACCAGGAGACAAAGACTCTGTTTACTTAATTCCTTTTATATTAGCTTATTTTGAAATGTTGTTACACGTGTCTACGTCAACAAGTTATTTTTATTTCGACGTTTTATTTGTATTTTTATTAATGTTGTACGAATTTATTTGTTCTTTCGTTATTTAAAATAAAAATTATGTCAATTTGTATAATTTGGCGAGTGGTTTGGCGATTTATATAATTTGGCGAAATTGGTCGACGGGATAATCAAGTAGTACCGCAGCGGATTTGGCGTTAAAATTCCCCAATCAAAGAGAAATGAATAGAAATTCGTTTATAGGGAGATCGCCACTGTTTTTTAAATTATAATTCAATCTTTCGAAATCTTTTTAAAGCCGATCAAATTAGCGTGCATTTAGAGCCTGCGGTGTCTGGACGGGGGTTGGCGAGCGTAGCTCGTAGGGGGCCGAGCCCCCTAGTTGTAGAAAGAGAAATAATAAATAAACACAAAAATGATTTACAAAAATAATGAATTTCATCTCCTTAAAAAAAAAAAAAAAAAGAAGGTTACGGAGATTTTTTTTCCCCCTCATTTACTTAAGATTTTATATTTTACATGAGCAATGTTCTTACAAACTGTAAAAGGAGATGAAAGTCTAATAAACTGAAAACTCAAATGTACAATTTCTACTGACTAAGGATATTCTATTACAAAAGAATGGAACCTCTTCGAAAATCATAAGAAATAAGAATTGCATTACAGTAATTTTTAAACCAGACAAAATGTATTGATTAATTTAGTCATCTCAGAATAAGCAGTGAATTTCCACAATTACATTTAAAGACCAAAATGATTAATAAAGAATTATTTTTTAGTAGAAAGGGGCAGAACAAATTTCATCGATTCAAAATGTTTCAATAATTGTAGAGCAGATACTTACATGTTCATCCACAGAATAGGCCAGTTCTCCGTCATCATAAAGGACGAACCACCGCCTTTGCCATCGCTAAAAAAGGAATTTAAAAAAAGTTAATAATGCAAAATAAGTTTTATCTAAGTGAAGGAACTAAATATAAATATAACAATAAAATGGAAAAGAACAATATTATAAATGGACTGATTGATAATTAAGCAGAGTCAATCCTCACAAAAGATTGTATGGGAGGTGAAGCAGACTTACAGGCGAGACCCAGGATATAGATGGGGAGGGGGGGGGGGTGTCTAACTAGATTAAAATACTTTATTTTTAAAACTTTTGAATAAAAATGATAGGTTCTATTAATGTTGTACAGTCTGTATCCTAATTTAAAGTGATCCAATTTGCGATTAGAAATCTTTTCGCAGCTTTAGAAAAAGGGGGGGTCGGGGATTAGAACACCCCTTCTCTCTCTTTGTTTTGGCACTCACATATCTTAAATAAGAAGGTAGCTTGACAATTCAAGTAACAAATACGCGTGTGTGTAATATTCAGCCTGTTGGTCTTTTATAATTCTAACATTTTTCAGTTGTCATTATGATTTTCTTTTTCAAAATATACTTTCATCAGGAGATTTATAAACATTTACAGAAGAAATTTTAATGTTTTAAATTCGTGCTTTGATAGTTAAATTTAGATGAAGTATCTTCAGCAAATCTATACTGCCAATTTTCGCATTTTAATTACGATGCCGAATTATTAAGCACTATAAAAAATCAAACATTCGTTTCTTCTAGTATTATTTTCAGCTAAAATGTTTTTTATTAAATAATCCTCCAATACTTCGATTTTTTAATCATTTGATCTATCCTTTTAACCAGTTATTGGTCGCATCTTTTTAAACAACAAAGCGTTGCTGGCGTGTGAGCGTTTTTCCCACGCTATCCCTCTCCCATTACCCATTGTATAGTAGATCATAATGAAAATAGTTATACAATCTTTCTTTAGGTGAAATACAGCATAATTTATATTTAAATAAAAACAAGAGAATCTGAAGGTCGTTTGTACATTAAACCCCGTAAGCACCCGTACCGGAATAAATCTCACCCCAATCACATTTTTTTCTTAAAAAAAGATTAAATTTTTTGAGGACGCTTCTGACCTCCCTTGTATTGTATCTTTCAAAGGTCAAAGTCGAGAAAGGGTAAGTGAACCAATGTCTTTCTTTATTCGCTATGAGGGGAGAAATATACCTCTTGAGATTAAATAATCCCGCTCGTGTACAAACGTTTATCGATGCGTTCATTTCTTACGGGATAACACACACTAAAATAATTTTAATGAAAGAGTAACATAAAAGCTATTTGTATATAATGATGAAAGGTAATTAATGTAATTTTTGTGAAATAATTCATCTTTTAAGCTAATAATCGTTTAATATTCAATAATAATATGCAATTGTTTAATCGTTTGCATCGTTATTTTCTAAAAAAAAAAAAAAAAAAAAAAAAAACAAAAAAAAAAAAAAACAAGGGGATTGTTACAGAAACTGTTACAAAATCTTTAAATAAATATGAAAAGCATGATTTTTCCTGTAAAAGAAGTAGTACTGATGCATTTTACAATATAGAGCAGTAGATTTGTTTTTAAAACGCATTTAGCCGAAAATATAATGGGAGACAAAATGGGTTGAGATTTATACCACGCGTGTAGTAACGTAATGGAAAGGGGCGCGTGTGCTGGCGGGTCAAATAGAGGCTTTTTAAGGCTAACGGGCAAGAAATGCTCCTAGTGCGACCAACGAATAGTTAATTAATTTCAGAGGTAATATTAAGGTAAGGCAAATGCCTCCCTCTGAATTTCAGACTTATTATTTACCATTATCTGCTTCTTTATTTACTTATTCGCTGAATGTTTTAAATTTTTCCAATATATTAATAATTGCATGCAAATAAATTATAACGGTAAAAATAATCCTTTGAAAATATGTATGAAAAATGAATGCATGAAATATAACTAATTTCAAGTGGAAAGAAAATTTGTATTTACTATGTCCAACGAAAGAATTTTGGCTCGTCTAACAAGGAGAGGGTCCGAGGTTGGTCTCACCAAATGCAATGAACATTTGTGTTTCGATAGAGTATAGTTAGTATATAAATATATGACCGTCATAAAGCGCAACACCCAGGTGGTCTTGAGAAAATCAGTCACAAAGTTTAAGCCACAGTTTATAATCCGATAAATTTCCTGTTTTGGAAGGCGGCTCCATGGCATAGTGGTAGCATGTTGGATTTGAGTTTTTTCTACCCGGTTTCGATCCCGGCTCGGACTTGTTTTTCGGAACGAAAATTTTTATCAATCATTTTCGAATCGCAATTGAAAAAATATGCATAATAATTGAAATTTACGAAAAATATGAATTAAATGTACGTTTTGTAGCATATAAGTGTTTTTTTTTTTTACTACGAAATTTTGCATGTTTAAATATATAATGAAAAAAAACCCCGCATATTTATATGTCTATAGACCAGAAATTTTTTGTTGTTATTTAAAATTATTTACAGTTATTTCAATGAATAATCTACAATTTTTCACAGAGGAATAAATTAAAACACGTGATGTAAATGCGTAAATAATTATAATACTTTAATTTTGTTTCTACATGAAAGTATTTCGAATATTTCAGGATTTTTTTAATACGCTTTTTTAAATTCTAAATATGACTTTTTTTATTTCGGATTTTTGGTTTTGTAATTATTACCTACGTAATAACTATTTTCAGCAGTTCAATATCTTTTTAGAACTTATTTTTAAGCACAAAGACAGTTATTCTAACTATAATCATAAGCATCCAAGACTTTAAAAATTCAAAAGTTAAAATGCTAGTTGGTAAAAAACGATACATTTATTTCACTGTGAAAAGTAGTAGCTTATTTATGTACATAACAGTAAATAAATTTTAAAATTAACTTAATTTTATGGTCTATAAAAGCTCCAATTGACTTTTTTTTAATTTGTTATTATTATTATTTATTTATTTTTATCTTTAGTTTTCATTAAATATATTAACATGCAAAGATTCACACCTAAAATTGTATTTATATAATTAAACTGATTTATATAAAAATATTAAACAAGAAAAAAAAAAAGATTTCCGAAAGAAATTACTACGTAGACACTTATTCTAATTAAAAATAAAGAGTCCCAGACTTTAAAAAATCATATTAAAAATATAAAAGCATATTTTGAATAAACCATGAAATATTTCAATGAGGAAACAAAATGAAAATAACATATTTGTTCACTTATTTTAATTTATTTCTCTGTTAAAAATTGTAGATATTCATTGAAATAACTGTAAATAATTTTAAATAACAACAAAAACTTTCTGGTCTATAGACATATAAATATGCGGGTTTCTTTTTTTTTTTCCATTATATATTTAAACATGCAAAATTTCGTAGTTAAAAAAGCACTTATATGCTACAAAACATACATTTAATTCATATTTTTCATAAATTTAAATTATTATACATATTCTTTCAATTGTGGCTCGAAAATGGTTGATAAAAATTTTCGTTCTGAAAAACAAGTCCGAGCCGGGATCGAACCCGGGTATAAAAAACTCAAATCGAGCATGCTGCCGCTATGCCACAAAACCGCTTGCCAAAGCAGGAAATTTATCGGATTATAAACTGTGGCTTAAACTTTGCGACTGATTTTCTCAAGACTCCCCGGGTGTTGCGCTTTATGAGGGTCAAATATTTATATACTAACTATACTCTATCGAAACACAAATATTCATCGTATTCGGTGAGACCAACCTCGGACCCTCTCCTTGTAAGCAAAATGCGAGAAAACGCACCCGATTAATTTATTAGCAAACCAAACTTTGTAAACCATGTCAACCCTCATTTACAAGTTATCGATACGACACGATACACAAGTAATCTAGGTTTTAATCATCTTAATAAATGTGATACGCCTACTTTTTGATGATGACTCCATTATCGGCATCCTTGAAAGATAATAAATTAAAAAAGAGAGAGAGAGAAAAAGAAACAAAACGATAAAGAGGTTTACGAAAAAGAGCCCGCAGATCTCGGCTAATCCAGAGATATTCTTACCTCAACACACACTTAGCTAAAAATAAAATAAAAGTAAATAAAAACTGGTAAAAGCAACCTTACAAATTTTGCAATCACGAGTAAAAGCAGGCAGAAACACATACATCCATTGAAGCTTATGAAACAAAAGATACTATCAAATACAAACAAGATTATAAGTCCGATTTTTGTTTAGCTAGCAAACAAAGTGAAAGATCAAACTGATCTCTTACGGTAAGTGACAGTGAAACCTCCCAAGACGCTGAAAGATAATAGATTTTAACAGGCAGTCGCTATTATATAATCTATCGGCTACCGGAATTTTCTTGTTTACTTGGCAAGATTGCACAATGAAAGTCTTCACTTCGAGGTTAGTGACCCAAAGTTTACGCGAGACGATAAAAAATTATCGACACACAAATCAAGTCCCTTCAAGTTTTAGGGTTTATTTTGAAAGTGTAACGGGATTAAATATTTTCGTATCATAATATTTTTATCTAAATTATTTTTTATACATTTCCAGTTAAAACTCCGCAAAACTGATGAGACAGAACTAGAACCTTGTCTGCTCCCTGCACGGGGCGAAAATTCTATTTGAAATCAATCCGAACGTGACAAAAAAATTTTCGTCGACCCGCAACCCCACCCGACACAGAATAAAATCCCAAAATGTAAAAAAAATAATCCTCTTCTTTAATAAAATTATGGAAAAATTGTCTACAGTTTTTACTAATTTTACCTTTTATATTGAAAAAATAAGTATTATATATATACAATACAGTAGACACTCCCGTATCCGGCCATCTCATATCCGGACTGATAAAAGCTCAAAATTTCTTGCACGTTTGTAAATTCATATATATTTTTTTAATGTTCTTCGAATTGCGCCCACTTTTTCGACATGTTCACGAAAACGTCCAAACAAATTTTTGGCATCTCTGCAGTGCTAGCGCCCGTATAGTCAGCCCTAACTCATTATCTCCTCTCCTCTATCTATTATCAATTGTATGGAGAGTTCTCAAAAACTTTCCGCTAATTTTTTGAATAATCTGAAATCCATAAACATTAAGGATGCAATATTCTGATGTACCCGCCAAAGCATGGGAGACAGTCTATGTTGGAATAAGTTATTACCAATAGGGATTGACCGAAGCAGCAATTTTGCCGAATACCGAATACCGAAGCTTCGGTCAAAGTGTACCCCGAATATTCGGTATTCGGCAACCGAATACTTAAAAAATTTTAATATGCATTTTTTCATATATTAGCTTTTTTAATAAACTTTAATTAAAATTAAATTCTTAGTAATTAAATTCAGTTACATTTTTATTCTTAAATCTAATTACACCAAAAAAAGTTTAATGACTACTTTCCACTCACAATTTCTTTAACCCATCACTTATTTTATCACTAGCCAATACCTAAAATAACCTATGAAAGTATTAAACTATACAGGCTATTATTAAGGGTAAAAATTGTTAGAAAAACTAAAGTTCATTCAAATAAAAAGAAACAATGTTGTCATTAAGCTGATTTACTGATTGTCTAATTATAAACGTATTGAATAGGAATGTTCCCAAATACAAAAGGTATATCAATTTATACATTTAACTATTATCTGTCAAATTATTGATACATATTTATATTTTGATTAATAATTTAACATTGTGGTGATGAAGATAACAAATTTGAGCAATTTTAATGGTTATAAAAGCTATAGGATAGGCATAAGGGTATACTTATTATAACAAATTTGAGCAATTTTAATGGTTATAAAAGCTATAGGATAGGCATAGGGGTATACTTATTTGATGCGTTTTCTTTAATATACACCTTAGATATACAGAGATGAAATCTCACGTACTTATTTGAGGTGTATGTTAAAGAAAATGCACATTAAATAAATTTAAATTAAGAAAACTAAAGTAGAAATAATTAAAATTAAATTATAAGAGAAAAATGCCCACCTTCCTTACTTGTTTTTCTTCTTATCGTAGATAGTTGTTTTGATTTCATCCCTATGTAGGCTGTTTTAGGAAAGAAAAAGGTTTTTTTTTTAATATTAAAAATGTCCTTTGACTTGTTTTTTGTAGTGCAATTGAACTCTGAACTCATGCACATAATATTGAAACTCATCGTTTAGCCTATTCTACTTCTAATTAAAAAAGAATTCTTCTACTTCTAAGAAAATACTTACCCGCAATTATTCGGCCGAATACTTTTAAGTATTCGGCCGAAACCGAATATTCGGTTTACATGCCGAATCACCGAATAGACTATTCGGTATTCGGTCAATCCCTAATTACCAATTAATGAAAGTTGTGAAAATTCAGAAGAAGATCTGGATTTAACAAATAAAGTAAGGAAAGTTTCTGATTGTAAAAATATCACAGAAACAGATGTAGATCACCACCTGATCGACGAAGAAATTTTAAATTTCGTAAATGAAAAGGAAATGGGTGAAGTGACGATACTTGTTAAAGAGAAATGCGTTTCTTCAAAGGAAGCATATTATATAAGCATATTATATCTTACAAGGGAACCACTTTTGGTGTTGCTCGCACCTTGCACTGAGACTTGGTGCATTTTGAAGCCCTATATTAGGAAGTTTGAGAATCGATAAAATTTTTCTGTTAAAATAATATTACTTGATTATACAGCAGCATAACTTTCTGAAAATGCAATTTTCGAGACCACGTATCGGACTATTAACATTGAATTTCTTTAAAGAAAAGCATTTAAAAATAAAAATTAGTTAATAATAAGTATAAAATATTGAAAAAAGTTTGAAAATTCCTTCAAAAACCCACGAATTTGATTTAGAAAAATTGCAACTTTATATTCATATTTTTGGCGGGGAAACAGTTGGCGTTTATTTTGAAAAGTACAGCTTTCCGGCAACCCTAGCCAAATGTCATAGCTGAATTTGTAATGGCTAGAAATTGCAATGTCCGACTTATTTCGCCACAGTAATTTTTCTAAATTGTGTAAAAATATTAATTTACTTTATGATTACTTTTACCGAAGGACCATTTAATACAGCAACATTTCATTTTAAACATTCAAAACTTTATTTCATTCGATTTCAAAAGAAAATAATTTGCTTATTTTGTATTTCACTAAAAAATAGATTTCAATGATCTTCGAAGCTTTTATAGAATTATATTTATTACTTATATATTTATCGTCTGCATTAAAAAGGAAATAAAAACCTAATATTTGTTTCTTATGCTATCAATTATAAAAAAAAAATCGCAATCTGATATAATTCTAGTAATATATTCTGTACATTTTTTCTTTGGATAAAGCGGGCGAAAAAATTGTAGCGCCCTATTTGGCGACTTAACTCACTTTTGGCGTGAAATAAACAAATAAATATGTAATAATAAAAAATTAAAAGTATAAAAATGTATATAAAATATTATTTTAACAGAGAAATTTTTTCGGTTCTCTAACTTTTATGTATAGGGCTACAAAACGCACCAAGTCTCGATGCTAGGTGCGAGCAACAGCAAAAGTGGTTCCCTTGTTAGAAGTAGAAGAATTCTTTTTTAATTAGAAGTAGAATAGGCTAAACGATGAGTTTCAATATTATGTGCATGAGTTCGGAGCTCAGTTTCACTACAAAAAACAAGTCAAAGGACATTTTTAATATTAAAAAAAACTTTTTCTTTCCTAAAATAGCCTACATAGGGGTGAAATCAAAACAACTATCTACGATGTGAAAAAAAAAGTAAGGAAGGTGGGCATCTTTCTCTTATAATTTAATTTTAATTATTTCTACTTTAGTTTTTTTAATTTAAATTTATTTAATGTGTATTTTCTTTAACATACACCTCAAATAGTATGTCAGATTTCATCTCTGTATATCTAAGGTGTATATTAAAGAAAACGCATCAAAATAAGTATACCCTATGCCTATCCTATAGCTTTTATAACCATTAAAATTGCTTAAATTTGTTATCTTAATCACCACAATGTTAAATTATTAATCACAATATAAATATGTATCAATAATTTGGCAGAAAATAGTTAAATGTATAAATTGATATACTTTTGTATTTGGGAACATTCCTATTCAATTACGTTTATAATTAGACAATCAGTAAATCAGCTTAATGACAACATTGTTTCTTTTTATTTAAATGAACTTTAGTTTTTCTAACAATTCTTACCCTTAATAATAGCCTGTATAGTTTAATACTTTCATAGGTTATTTTGGGTATTGACTAGTGATAAAATAATAAAAAATAAGTGATGGGTTAATGAAATTGTGAGTGGAAAGTAGTCATTAAATTTTTTTGGTGTAATTAGATTTAAGAATAAAAATGTAACTGAATTAAATGACTAAGAATTTAATTTTAATTAAAGTTTATTAAAAAAGTTAATATATGAAAAAATGTATATTAAAAATTTTTAAGTATTCGGTTGCCGAATACCGAATATTCGGTGTACATTTTGACCGAAGCTTCGGTATTCGGCAAAATTGCTGCTTCGGTCAATCCCTAAGCCAAACGCATATAAGCTGCATCTTAACTTAATATAAAATTGCATACATGTAAGCCTTTACAAATAGCAAGCAATATAATATTTTTATATAATTATATTTTTATAAACATAATTTCTGAAAAGTTATATCGTTTTAATACCACAGTTCTAGCAATTGTGAAGTGATTTATTAAAAATGTTAATTTATTTTTGTATAGGAGGAAAATATAGAATTTAAGTGCTCTGTTAGAAAAAAGTATGTTTAATAGGCTTCTAAAAATCACTTAACATTCAAAAATATAAATGAAAAATTACCCGTTATTATTGCCTTTTATTACGATACGTTTGTTTTCTTGTTTTTTCTTTGAAAATTCTTTTAGAATTTTCTCGGAGTTTAAACTACAGATAATCTGAGATTCAATTGACATAATTTCTAACCTCTTCAAACGTTCTCGTTGAATTGGAGATTTCAAACATGTTTTGGATCTTAGAAAATCTCCTTTCTCCAAATGTCACATACAGTTAAAATGACAAGAAAATCCAAATGGAAATAAACGGTGAAGTGCGAGTATTACTCGCGCACAGAGGGTTCCGTACAATAAATATATGAATTAGTAATTGTATTATTAAAAAAAAAAAAAAAAACCCGTTGCTAAAAGAATACTAAGACTTTGTAAAAACTATGCAAAGTAGAGTTGGGTATAACAGTACCAGAAAAATGTAAATGGATAAACCATGAAAGTTCAAAGAGATATGAAACCTAAATAATGTCAAACATAGCTATTCTGTATAACTCATTTTTACTTTCTTCTATCTTTATAAGAAGAAAGTATTAGATTCGTGAAAATTTTCGAATTCCAGTTTTCGACGGATTTATAAGTTTTAGGGACAGAGATAATGAAAAACATGTTTTTACAAAATGTCTGTCTGTGTGTGACACAAATTTTGTGGGCGCTCTATCTTAAGAACTACTGAACGGAATTTAATAAAACTTTAGATTCAGCTAGTCCCTGATATAAATTGGTGCTGATTATTTTTTGGCGTACATCGTCCAGCAGCTGGCGCTGTTATGCTGCATTATTCATGATTTCCACAATAGCTATATCTCAAGAACTAAAGCACGGATTTTCAGAAAACTTCAGATTCAGTTACCTTGATATAATTCGGTGTTGATAACCTTTTGGTGTAAATCGCTTAATAGGTGGCACTGTTATGCCGCATTATTCATGATTATCGCAATACCTCTATCTCAGAAACTAATGCACGAATTTTCATCAACCTTCAGATTCAGTTAGCCCCTGATATAAATTAGTGCTGTTTAGTTTTTGGTGAATCGCCCAACAGGTGGCGCTACTATGCTGCAATTTTCACGATTTCCGCAATAGCTCTACCTTAAGAACTAATGCATGAATATGAATTTTCATCCAAATTTAGATTCAGTTTGTCCTTGATATAAATTGATTCTGATAAGTTTTTGGTGTAAATTGCCCAAGAGGCGCCACTGCAATCCAGAACATTTTACGATTTCCGCAATAGCTCTATCTCAAAAAATAATGCACGGATTTTCATCAAACTTCAAATTCAATTTGAAGTTCACGAAAGTTGTCCCTGATTAGATTTTGATATAAATAGCCCAACCGGTGGCGCTGCTGTGCTGCATTTATCAGGAAGTATTAACATGTATGAGATAGAAGAAAGTTTTGAGATTGACACATCCGACTAGTTTAATATTATCTTTATCTGTTTATAAGGAACTTAATTCGGTACTGACAATAAAAGCAGTGCATATTTAAATTTCATTTGGCATTTCATAAAACTAAATTCAGTATTGTAATAACCTTTCTTTCTACAGTGTAGCTAAAACAAAACATTCGTTCAAAGTTTATATTTAGCATTGTGCTAAGCGCGCTTCGAAAGGAGGTCACAAAATTGCAACGCCGCCTTGGTCCTTGCCACGTTTTCCAGATAGTCTTTTAATTAACTCAAGTCACTCGAGGCGTATTGAAAGAATCATTCAATGTAAAATAGTCGCGAATCCCATAGTATTTATGTAATTCATTCTAATTAAGGGGGTCTCAGGGCTCTTAAAAATTGGAGAAAACGAAAAAAAGATACCATTTTCAACATTTAATATCTTAAAATGTATATGATTTTAAAACACAATTTTTATTGAGATGAAATATATTTAGTATAGTATATTATATATATAAAGTACGTTTTTTCATTTTATGTATTTAAAAATATGCAAAATGCAGAATTAGCATTTACAGTGTGCTCCAAACAGTCAGACATTTGGCAAGCAGAAAATTCGTATAACAGCTTATGCGCACGATTAGAAAATAAATATTGCAACTAGAATAAACATTTTGGTGCCTACTTATACCTAAATAAATTTGTATGTAAAGCATTTTTATATTTTTAATACAAAGTTGTATTTAGGTAATATAAAATTTTGAAAATTTCAACAATTTTTTTTTTTTTTTTTTTTTTTTTTGAGCAATAAAAAGGAAATTTTAGGTTCAGTTTATACAGATTAACATGAAACGTATGTTTTGAAAATTTCATGAAAAAATATTCAAAAGTTTTTGTGATATCGTGCACGTTATGCCGAAAAAAGTCATTTGGAGAAAAATGACTTAAAAGTTTCGAAAATGCCGCTTGAGCTATTGAGCGGGTATAACTCTAAAATCCACAACTTCTGTTCCAATGAGAATTTGAAGGAAACAGTTATATTAAAATGTTCAGAAAAGATAGAAGATTAACATCTAAAAAAAATCAAAATTAAATTTTTTTTTTAAGCTTTAAGAGTCCTGAAACCCCTTGAATTAGTCTGTTTGTAACAATTTGACGTTTATTGCTTTTATACTGTTACTGACCATTGCATTACAAACATATATCATTAAAAGTTGTTAACTAGGCTTTAACAGCCGATGGTACATAGAATACGCCGCCCTTGTCATTATGTATGTCCAAACCGTCCATATCTTTAAGGGTTAATATCTCGGCTAATTACAGACGATTTTTTTCGAAGATCATGATCAATGCTTTCATACTTCTGCTACGATAGGTACCTTCAGCGCTGCTTAACACTTTTGCTGAATGCCTAAAAATCGAAATTTGTGTATAACGGAAAAATGCGATTTTCTCAAAAACTATGTGACCTTAGGGTAATCGCTATAATTTTCCTGCAAGATTTAAATTAACGTCTACTACCTCTAATTTTTTCATAATTTTAGTTTCAGTAGATTTGGAATTAGATGGGGGGGGGGGGGGCATATTTTTACGCTACACTTTCGACGATATCTTTGAAAATGTAATACCTAAAATTAAAAGAAATGTATTTTTGAATTCAACGTTACGAAAGCTTTCACACGATTCCCCACACGATATACAAAGAAAATATTTTTTTTTTCAAGCAACTTAATTTGCCCCTCCACATTTTTAGTAAATATATTTATAAATGTTTAACAATCTGAAAATATGTGGATCAATAGTCTATTACTTCCACCAATTTGAACTTTCCACGTTCCATAGTTTACGAGTAAAATGGCTGTGACAGACAGACAGACAGACAGACACAAGAGTGATCTTATAATGGTTCCGTTTTTACTTTTCAAGTACGGAACCCTAATAAATAGATTTCGAAATGCGCTAGATCAATTGTTACAAGCAAAGAATTCAAATGTTTGCATTATATTTTGAATCTTTGATGATAGAATTGACTTTACTGTTTCCATTTAGAGTCCTGCACGGGCCAGGTTGAACCCGACCCGGAACTGATCTGTATTCTTTAATATTCAAATATAGTCAAACCTCTGAATAGCAGACAACTCGAAGTCGTTCAAATAGAGTCGTGCATCGGATCGGGTTGTCCTTGAATTTTGTTTTCTATTCGGGATGATTCTAATTTTCTTTCTGCGAGTCGGGTTCACACTGGGCCTAGGGTGAACATGACTTGTGAGTCATATTTAGGTTTTTGCAAGTCGGGTTATTGGAATTTTCACAATAGTTACTTTATTACGAGAAAATTTTAAAGGAAACATTAATTTGATTATGGCGGAAGCTTATTCTGAAAATATGAGAGAAATTCGTTCGTGGGAAACGAGTTTAAAGTGCGTGGTTATGCAATTTGCCTAGCATAAAAGTACTTATCACGTGAACTTTTCATTAAAACACAATTTGATCATGGCAGAAGCTAACTCTGAGGACGGGAGCGAAATTCGTCCGTAGGAAGTGAGTTTAATTTGCATAGTTAAGCATTATCTCAACAGGAGCGCTACTAGCACAAAAAGGTTACGTTAAAATCGTGTCTTATCACGTGAAATCAAAACATAAAATTGACCATGACAAAAGTTTATTTTTAAGATTTGAGTAAATCTCGTTCCTGGGAAGCGAGTTATGTATATATTATGCATATTGTACAGTAGGGGTGCACAACCTTTTTAGAAGAAGGACCACTTACAGAAATGTCCGAGTTGTCGAGGGCCACATCAGTAACACAGAGATAATTCTATTTCTTTGAGGTGGGAGGGCGGATTTGTGGGCCAGGGCTTGAAATTCAATTTTTCCTAGGAGGGGAGTCTCCCTACCAACATTTATAAATGGAGGGGAGTTCAGCTATTTGGGAGGGAGAAAAAAATCTTTAAAACCCACTGTTATTTTACAAGCTATTTAAAGAATTACATTAATACAGACATGACAAAATACCATTGAAGCAATTTAAATCAACAACTCAGAATAATTATGTAAAATGTTTTTTATTTAAAAAAGGAAGAAAGTCAAGCTTTTATACAGTCTATTTTTCAACTTTCAATCAAATGCTATGGGTCTGTAATAATGGGGTTTTAAATGAAATTCTGAATTAAGATTTTTTATTCGATTTTGGGCCCTGAATCCGCTTTTACAAGGTAAAACTTGTGACAGACAGCACAAGCACAACATTTATAACTTTAGAAATTATTGGAAACATATCGTTATGTTCTCTTAAAAAAAAATCAGAAAACTTTGGAATATCTTCATTTTTAAGTACTTGCATGAACAATGTATGTTCGGTGATGGCATCATCAATATCCATTTCTGAACGAAATTGTTTTATTATATCCTTAATGGAATTATAGTCAAAACCCGACTCCCTGGTATTTTCTTTGAACAAGCTTCTATGCATTCAAATTTTAAACAAAGTCTAAAGTTTGAAATGGAAACTGTTGATTAATTTCTTCTATTACACGAGAAATATCAGGTTAACTTTAAATTGTCAAGTCCTAATTTCAGTGAATTGCAAGTATCAACTAGTTTGGTGTTTTTAAATATATTTAATTGGAGCTTGGAATATTTTTTTCATGTGCATCACGAGATCTTTGCAATCCTTCTAATCTTATTTTTGCTTAGTACTGAATCTAGACTAATTTGGCAGAGCGCAGCACACGGTGACACTTACTGTCCTTTTTTGACGCACACTTTTGGATATTTTCCTTTTTCTGTCATGGGAGAAAATATCGTGAAATAATGCCAATCAGGCGTAGGAAAAAAAACATAAATTTTCTCGATCGGTCGAGGGAAGAATATCGTGAATTTCGTCGATTGATTGCAGGATAAAATAGCAAATTTCGTCGATCTGCCATGGGATAAAACTGTGAATTTCGTCAGTCTGTCGCAAAAAGTAACAGTGAAATTCTCGGCTGATTCTGAGTAAAAAAAAAAAAAAAAAAAAAAAAAAAAAAAAAAAAAAAAAAATCAGAAATTCGCAGCAAATTATCTAAAAGGTTACAGGAAAGGATGGAAAGGGATTGCGAGTTCCTCTCCCGCACTAATTATTTTTTGTTGCAGATCGAGTAAACTTTTTTTTTTGGTTCGGTTTGATTTCAGGTTGAGTGTAGATTCCTGCAAGTTGGGTTCTGGTTAAACCCACTTTTTCAAAAGTTAGTTTAGTATATTATTTCAGATTAAAAACTATACCTATAATAATAAACATAGATATTTGTGTGCTGTTTTTCTAAAGAGACTATCACGTTCTTTCCCGCGATCCTTTGATGAAATTTGCCTTTTTTCTGCGATCCTTCGGCGAAATTCGTGTTTTCCCCGCGATCCTTTGACGAAATTCGCGCTTTATCCACGATCCTTCGACGAAATTCATGTTTATTCCGCGATCCTTTGACGAAATTCGCATTTTTTTCGAGATCCTTTGACGAAATTCGTGTTTTTTTCACGATCCTTTGACGAAATTAGCGTTTTTCTATGATCATTTGACGAAATTCTTGTTTTTTTCGCGATCCTTTGACGAAATTAGTGTTTTCCATGATCATTTGACGAAATTCTTGTTTTTTTCGCGGTCCTTTGACGAAATTCGTGTTTTTTCCGCAATCCTTTGAAGAAATTCGTGCTTTTTCCGCGATTCTTCGACGAAATTAGTGTTTTTTTTCCGGGATCCTTTGACGAAATTTGCGTTTTTTTGCGATCCTTTGATAAAATTTGCGGGGTTTTTTGCGATCTTTAGATAAATTTTGAGGGTTTTTTTGCAATCTTCAAATAAAATTTTCGTTTTTCGCAATCTTTTGATAAAATTAGCCTTTTTTTCCAGCGGCCCTTTTGACTAAATTCGTGTTTATTCCGCGATCCTTTGTCGAAACACTCGTTTACTTCGCAATACTTTGCCAAAACTCTCGTTTATTCCGCAATACTTTGCCGAAGCTCTCATTTATTCCGCGACCCCTTACCGAAATTTGCGTTTTTCGCGATCCTTTGCCGAAACTCTCTTTTTTTCCCGCGATCCTTTGATGAAATTTGCGTTTTTTCGCAATCTTTTGATGAATTTCGCGTTTTTCCCGCTATCTTTTGCTTAAATTTGTGTTTTATTCGCGATCATTTGACGAAATTCGCGTTTTTCCACGATCTTTTGCGACGAAATTGGCGATTTTTTCTGCGAACAACTGATGAAGTTTATTTTTTCGGAAATCATTTGTCGAAATTCGCGATATTTTTCTGTTATACTTTTTTATTGTCCGAATTTCCGAATTGATGACAGATTTTTCATAATTTTCGGAACTAATGCCTTAAATTTTCGGAAAATTCGGAGCAGAATCACCTCTGAAATCGCCAATCGCTCGCGGAAAATAGCGCGAAACTTGTCAACCGATCTGGGGGAAAAAAATGTGAAATTTGTCTATCGGCCGCGGGAAAAAATCGTGAATTTCAACTATCTTTCGCGGTAAAAAACTCGCAAAATGTGTCAATCGGTCGGGCGAAAATATAACGAAATTCGCAAGGCGTTCGGGGGAGTTGATCGTAGTTTCAAAATGGAAAATTTTCCAGAAAAGGGTGAAATTTTTTGGACGGGAGCCTCCCGCCCACGTTATTCTTTTGGGCAGGATTTGAAATTTTTGGGCGCGAATCCCGCCCTGAAATTCAAGCCCTGGTGGGCTATAATCAGATTAAAAAAAAAAAAAAAACATTGTTTCAGGGGAGGGCAGTTTTATTTCTCTAGGTTCCTTTACCCAGTCAACATACCCAGTTCAATTGGCAAGGATATATCAACAGTTTATATTTCTATATACTAGCTGTTTGACCTATTCTACGCACGGGAGTCCATTAATTTAATTCTAAAACCAAAATTAAAAATAACTATCCGATTTAGAAAAATATTTTTCTACTACTGTGCATCTTTTTTAATGAAATTTAATTTATCATGTTACTATGGCAGCAGACGATAAAACGATATCTTTGGAATAAGGGAATAAATAGAATAAAAAGTTTTATTGATGTTTGTGATAAAACGTTTTTCTTTATTTTTTTTTAAAAGTAATAATTAAGCGCAATAAATGATTTCTAATTATTTGCATGAGAGGTAAAATTTTTTTTTATCGTAATACCCGCTAGAGCTTCTTAGTATTGCAGCGTGACATACGTAATATGTATATTTCACATTAGTTAGAACTCGCACGATTACTGGTTGAACATAAAGGCAAAAAATCGTCAAAAACATAAAATAAAAAAATCTATTTAAAATTTTGGAATTTTTTGCACCAATCGTTCATGGGGCCCCTACCAGCAACTCGTGTGCCAAATTTCGTAGACCTGCGTTTTGTGGTTTCCGAGTTTTTGAGGTTTCATAGATACGTGCACGAATTTTAATAGGGAAGATAACAGAGATAAAGTAAAGATTATTTTCAAGGAGTGAAAATATTGTGGAGAATTACGTTTTAACGCCAATTGAGCGATATGGTCTCATCTCTCTGAATGAGTAAGTGTGTGTTGATAAAATAATTTTAAGAACATGTTTCTCTTTTTAACTGTAAATAAATGTAGTACAGTGTAATATAGGTGTAAGTATGTCTTCCAACAAAAGGGAAGAGAAGAAATGATATCCCGCTTCGAATTAATTGAGTAAGAGAGCGTTTGTAAATAAAGAAATCCACTGAACCAGAATCGGTAATAACAAATATTCCTTGACTTTATTCGGGGGAATCAATTTTGCTTTATTAAAAGTGCGAAAAAACAAACTTGGGCATGGGAGGGGCTAGTGCTGAAAAAAATGTGAACTTTATGAACAAAGAGGGGAGGAGGAGAAGCATATATTATTTCGTGATATTTTTCTGATATACATTAATGTAATTCGCGATTTTGTTTCCTGTGATAAACTGAAGAAAGTCGCGATTTCTTTTCAGTGCACGATCGACGAAATTTGCGATTTTTTTCCAACCAATGGATTTCTATTCCACGAAATTTTTTGCAACCGACATACAAAATTTATATATATATATTATGCGCGTTTCACGAAATTCATGAACTTTTGAGCAAATTAACGATTATTTTTCCACGGGCGATTGACGAATTTCGCGAAACTTTTGCAACTAAATGATAAAATTTGTAATTTTTTCCATAAATTATCGAAATTCGTAACTTTACTGAGACAGATTGACGAAATTCACGATTTTTCCTTTTCCTATCGACGATACTCGCGATTTTTCCGCGTTCGATTGACGAAACTCGCGATTTTTCCGCCACCGAACAACGAAATTTGAGATTTTTTTTGCGCCTGATTTACAAAACTCGCGAATTTTCCGCACCTGATCAACGAAGCTCGCGATTTTGCCGCACCCGATCAACAAACTCACGATTTTTCCGCATCCGATCAACGGAACTCGCTGTTCTTAACTGACTGGCGTAATTTGCAATCGATGCGGCAAATCGACGAAATTCGCGATTTTTTTCTCGCGATAAACTGACAAAACGCGCGATTTTTCTGCAAACAATCAACGAAATTTAAGATTTTTCCGAACCTGATCGACAAAATTCGCGATTTTTTTTCGCAGCCGATCTACGAATTTTACGATATTTAACTGACTACGAATTTGCAATTTTTTCCTGCAGTAGATTGACGGAATTCGCGATTTTTTCTGGCGATAAACTGACGAAATTCGCGATTTTTTCTCACGATAAACTGACGAAACTCGCGATTTTTCCGCAGCTGCTGAATTAAATTTTGGAATTTTATCCGCGCCTGATCGGAAAAATTGCGCCCGATTAACGAAATTCGGGATTCTCAACTGACTGACAAAATTTGCAATTTTTTCCCGCGGTAAAACGACGAAATTCTCGATATTTCCTCACGATAAACTGACGAAACTCGCGATTTTTCCGCAGCTGCGGAATTAAATTTTGGAATTTTATCTGCGCCTGATAGGAAAAATTCGCTATTTTTCTGCGTCTGATCGACGAAATTCGCGATTTTTCCGTACCTGATCAATGCAATTTGCGCTTTTCCGTGCCTGATCAACGAAATTTGCGATTTTTCTTTGCCTGGTTATTGAAATTCGCGATTATTCCGTGTTCTATCGACGATACTCGGGGCTTTTCTGCACTCGATCGACAAAACTCGCGATTTTTCCGCTGACGATAATTTCCGATTTTTCCGCGCCCGATCAAAGAAATTCGGGATTCTCAACTGACTGGCGAAATTTGCAATTTTTTTCCCGCGGTAAAATGACGAAATTCTCGATATTTCCTCACGATAAACTGACTAAACTTGCGATTTTTCCGCAGCCGATCAACGAAATTTCAATTTCTTCGCATCTCGTCGACAAAATTTTGATTTTTTTCAGAGCTTGATCGACGAAACTTTCGAAACGACGAAAACTGCCCGATCAATGAAACTCTCGACTTTTGCATGCCTGATCGACCGAATTTGCATTTGTTCCGTTCCCGATCGACGAAATCCAAGATAGTTTTCGACTAGCGTCTAACAAAATTAGAAATTTGGGAATTTCCTATCTTGATATCTATTGTATCGGCCGGCCGATTAACGAAATTCGCAATTTAACTGACAGACGAAATTTGCAATCTTTTCCCCCGCAAAAATTGGCGAAATTTCCGATATTTTCGTGCGATTTATAGACAAAAATTTCGATTTTTTTCCAATTATAAATTGATGAAATACACGAGTTAACCGATCGCGGGCCACAGGTTGTGCATCCCTATTGTACAGTTATGCCATTTCCCACTAGGGATGCTACTACCATAAAAAAAAACAACTGTCACGTAAAATTTTCTATCAACAACACATGACGTATCTCCGAAATATAAAAGGACAACATATAAAACTGCATCGCACACCCCTGTAATTAAGAATCATTATTTTGTCATTAGAGAAGTTCTTTATTCTTTCAAAGAATACGGTAAAGGCGTCTCTGTAGTTCTCCCAGAATACTCTTGCAATGGCTAGAAGCATTTCTAGGCTTGGTAACTTCTATCTAGATCTCGTGAACGAACAAGACAGGGTGTCAAAGAATGTTCATTCTTTTTTAAGTAAGGTGTTCTGAAATTGTTATAACTAACTCGTATAGAAAAGTAAATAGTTCATAGCTCATATAATTTAATTAAATATTAATATACATGGGCACCCGCAAAACAAAATCCAGGGTGAGGCAAGATTTTGGAACAGGTGAGCCTGTAGTCCGCAGCCAAGGTCGCGTTTATTAACACATTCCAACATAGTTGAAAGTGTATATGAATTCGTTTTGTCTGTTAGTGTCAGCCCGCCCTCTATACATAGCGTAAATCTACTCCGATTGCCATGTAATTAATATATGTTTTTGAGGCATGTTCTGTATTGAAAATGAAGAGTATTCCATTTATTTACAGTTCAATAGTATTCCGTTACATTACGGTCAATAAGAAAAAAATAGCTTTCAGTGCATTTCAATGATGTTACACTATTTCAAACTTAGTGAAATTGATATGAATCACTGAGGTGGATGAAAACATTTTCTATAGAGTACAGAATAAGCAGCAATTATAGTTCGATTACAGGAGCGCACACAAGAATTCCATTATATTATTATCTATGGAGGAAAAATCGTTTGCTGTGTATTTTAATGATGTTACACTATTTAAATGAAATTAATATACATTACTTAGATATACAACATCACGTTTTTGATAGATTATTGAGTATACATAGAATTTATCTTTTATTTACACATACACTCAAAAGAATTCGGTTACATGACTGACTATATGAGCCATAACTGCAGGATGTGTGTTTTCGGCGGTGATTTGAAACTTAACTATTTCAAAACTTAAAATAACTTAAATAAAACTTAAACTTTAAAACTTAACATTTTAAAACGTAATTATTTTTAGTGTATTACCAGGTCTGTAGATGATATACAGGGGCTGCACGGAAGAATTCGTCACAATATCCACTACGGACAGCAATTGCTGAAACTGAATTCTTACTGTGTTTTTTCTTATAATGTTTATTTAGATATCTCATTTCTTTGTATGAATAAAACTGAAATTTCTTACACTATTCCGATAGTGTTAGCAAGTGTTTCACAATCTATACCGTAATGCATGATTTTTCGTTCATCCTTAAAAAAGCCCCCCCCCCCCCCCAAAAAAAAAAAGATTATACAAGCATTAGTAGTCGGGTTCATTGGATCCATATTTAATTATATAAATTACCAAAATACAAAAGGATGATTGATTTACAACGAGTATTATTTATTATCAATATAACATAATCTATATAAACTAGAAAGGAAACTTTATATTGAAATAATTATTACACTTTTTTTCTTAACTAAGAAAAATAAACAAAAATTGCTTTCAAGTCCAATGGATTCGGCCTAGTACTACTGATAGCCTAAAGCTTAATATAGAATGTAAATATGAAATAAACTAAACTAAGAATTTTTTGTCTGAACCGGCAGACTACTACCATATTTTTAAACATACGAACGTAAAAAACAATACAAAATATAATAAATCAGACACATTAAAAAGCCAAAAATAAGACTTAAGCTTTTATCAGCTTTTGTCAAAATGAAGAAATTACACTGTACAACAGTGGTTTTGTCCTAGTACTAAAATTAGTTGATTCTAGATTTGGGATGCACCGAATACTGATTTTGGCCGAATACCGAATATTCCGCCAACAGGGGAACCAAATACCGAATATTCGGCTAGCCGAATAGTAACTGCTAGGCCGAATACCGAATATTCGGCTAGCCGAATAGTAACTGCTAGGCCGTATACCGAATATTCGGTCTGCCGAATAGTAACTATTCGACCGAATACCGAATATTCGGCTTGTCGAATACTTTTATATTTCAACGTTTAAAGGCATTAAAATGTTAAATTTTAAAACAATTTTACATAACTAGGGGGCTCGGCCCCTTACGAGCTACGCTCGCCAACCCCCGTTCAGACACTGCAGTCTCTAAAAGCACGCTAATTTGATCGGCTTTAAAAAGATTTTGGAAGATTGAATTATAATTAAAAAAAAAAAAAAAAAAAAGCGATCTCCCTATAAACGGGTTTCTATTCATTTCTCTTTGATTGGGGAATTTTATGGAAAAATCAGCTGCTGTTAAAAGATACAATGGCATTTCAAAATCATCTAATATAAAATGAATTAAGTAAACAGAGTCTTTGCCTCCCGGTATTTTTTAACAAAGCGAAAAGAAAGTCCTTTTAAATAAGACATTTTAAATATATCGTTTTTAATCTGACGTAATATCACCAAACTTTTCTTTCCCTTTTTAATATTCACGTGAAAATGCTTTTATTAGAAATGAAATATTATTTGCGCTGTCCAAAAAAAAAAAAAAAAAAAAAAAAAAAAATAGTTGAAAAGTTCATCTCAAAATATCAAGTAAATGTCTCGCGCTATTTTAAAATTTATACTGATTTGCAATATTATTTTGTGTTCATTTTATGTAATAACTGTAATGTGACGTAAATGTGATGTAATTTCTCCTATTTAAGACTTCTAACGCATGTTAATAAATTTATTATTTTACAATATCCTTTCTCTGTTAAAATTCATGTGTAATTATAGATGAAGTAATTTTCAATAAGTTCCTGCTTTTTATACGTAATTATTTAATTCTAAGTTGAAAGTTTTTTTCTGTTTATAATAGTCACGTGTAAATAAATTTTTAATTTGAAGCAAACATTATTGTTTTCGTTGTTTATACAGTTGGCAACAGGTTAAATTAGTACAATTTTCTGAAATAAGTAAAAAATATCTCTCGAAATGCTGAAAATTTGAATTTAAAATAGAAATGAAACCTCGAAAAATGAGTCAAATTAAAAAAATAAATTAATTCTGCACACCGGAAATTATAACGTATAAAATGATCTAAAAATTATTAAATTCCGATGCATAGTTTTTGCTCCTATAAAACTTTTTAGTGGAACGATTTTGTCCAACTTTAGCATTAAATATCTCTTAAAATAAATCTTCGATTTAAAATCTGTCTGCATCAGCGTGTTTATCAATCATTTTTGTATAATACTGCCGATTTTCATATTTTTGTATGCATTATTTTTCTTAATATTAACGAAGAAAGACCTCCGGTCACAAAAAATTCAAAACCGGCGGAGGCGGCGGCGGTGACAGCGGTAGTTACTTTTTTTTTAGAATAGAGAGATATTTAAAACAAACTTTTATTCGAATAAACAAGAGCTTTTTTCAAGTAAACTTTATGCTGAAAAAAATCCGCTGCTTTGAGTTATTTAAGAAGAGGATAGTTATAAAAAATTTTTAATTAATAAAATTTTAAATTTCATGGCTTCTTCTGAGAATTAAAACAAATAAAATTTTCTTAAATTCTAAAACAAACATTTTAAAAACAAAGAGAAAATGTGAAAAAATTGGAAGAAAAATTGTACAGGATCATATATTTGCTTGTCAGGAAGAGACTAAAGTAAAAGTTAATAAATAATACAATCGATTCAAATTTTATATGGTGGCAACTTAGCAAGAATGACTGTTCTGCTCCCTTTGATTAAGCAAGGAAGTTTTTAAATGCATCCTAGATCAGTTTCTGGAGTGGGCAATCATTTTCAGCAATTGTAAACGTTGCTCTTAAAATCTTCGCAAGAAACAGATTATTTACTGGACAATGTTGAGGAACTTGCATTTGTACATAATTAATTCCTATGAAAATCCTCATGATTGGTTAATTTTCTTAAATAATACTTAACAAACAGCAAATAAATAACGTAAAAACCAAGACTCCCTTATCATATTATCGTAATATGATAAGGGACATAATATCATAAGACATTATATCATATCAGGATAGACATAATATCATAATATGATATCATATGATAATATGATAAGGGAGTCTTTGTAAAAACATTAAATATGATTCTGTTTCTAATTATTCTGAATATCTTTATAAGCTGACTGTTAAACGTAGAAGTTGTATAAGGTTTTAAAAAATATGTTTTAAAAGTTTTTTTAAAGTATTCGGTTCGGCCGAATATTTCGATATTCGGCCAAACCGAATATTCGGCATGCCGAATAATTTGCTATTCGGCCAAACCGAATATTCGGCATGCCGAATAATTTGCTATTCGGCCAAGCCAAATATTTGGTATACCGAATAATCTGATATTCGGCCAAATCGAATATTTGGTAACATGGCCGAATACCGAATAGATACCGAATATTCGGTGCATCCCTATTCTAGATCAGTTTTTGGCGCTGATTCTGATTCCGAATATGCTTTTCGTTTATTAGGTAGCTTTCTTTACAAAAAAGCTACCTATTGCAGCCGTTCGGAGGAAAGCGATTTCAAAAAATTTTGGTATATTTTCATCGATCATGACCCCCAGACCCCGAAACCACCCTCCGTTCAAAATTGATATATATATATATATATATATATCTGACGTATGTCACAATGTAACTCCCGTAATTATGAACCGATTTCGATATAATTCGGTGTGTACATAGTACATACCAATGTCTCGACCGAGTTCGTTGGCCAGCTTCATCCGCCGTTTTGTTTCAAAATGGCGGCCATTTAAAATTTTTAAAAAAATTTAAAACTTGAAATGTGGTACCAAAAAATTAAAAATGGAAAAATATTTTTTTCTTATGTATTTGACCTTTATACAAAGACTCCGGAGCAGTTTTTGTTTCGTCTATATCTTAAAAAATGGCTGAATTATAGCATTTTGAATTTCTAGCGTGGCTGACATTTTGAAACGTCCTGAATTTTGTCACGCGATAAAAGGCGTATTTATGAACCGATTTGGATGTAATTCGGTGTGTACATGGTACATACCAATCTCTCGACCGAGTTCGTTGGCCAGCTTCATCCGCCATTTTGTTACAAAATGGCGGCCATTTAAAATTTTTTTAAAAATTTAAAATTTGAAATGTGGTACCATAAAATTGAAAATGGAAACATATTTTTTTCTTATGTATTTGACCTTTATACAAAGATTTCGGAGCAGTTTTTGTTTCGTCTATATCTTAAAAAATGGCAGAGTTATAGCATTTTGAATTTCTAGCGTGGCTGACATTTTGAAACGTCCTGAATTTTGTCACGCGATAAAAGGCGTATTTATGAACAGATTTGGATGCAACTTCGTTTATACATAGTACATACCAATGTCTCGACCGGGTTCGTTGGCCAGCTTCACCCGCCATCTTGTTTAAAAATGGCGGCCATTTAAATTTTTAAGAAAAATTTAAAACTTGAAATGTGGTACCAAAAATTGAAAATTGAAAAAATATTTTCTTCTTATGTGTTTGATCTTGATAAAAAGATTCGGGAGCAGTTTTTGTTTCGTCTATATCTTAAGAAATGGCTGAGTTATAGCATTTTGAATTTCTAGCGTGGCTGACATTTTGAAACGTCCTGATTTTTCTCACGTAATAACAGGCGTATTTATGAACCGACTTGGATGTACCTTGGTGTGTACATAGTACATACAAATATCTCGACCGAGTTCGTTGGCCAGCTTCATTCGCCATCTTGTTTCAAAATGGCGGCCATTTAAAAAAATAAAAAAATAAAAAAATTTAAATGAGATACCAAAAAATTGAAAAATGAAAAAGATTTTTTTTTGTATGTGTTTGACCTTAATACAAAGATTCCGGAACAGTTTTTCTTTCGTCTATATCTAAAAAAAATGGCTGAGTAATAGCATTTTGAATTTCTCTTGTGGCTGACATTTTAAAACGACCTGATATTTGTCACGCGATAACAGTCGTATTTATGAACCTATTTGAATGTAACTTCGTCTGTACATGGTACATACCAATGTCTCGGCCGAGTTCGTTGGCCAGCTTCATTCGCCATCTTGTTTCAAAAGGTAATTGCCATTAAAAAAAATTAAATTTAAAATTCAAAATGAGGTATTAAAAAATTGGAAAATGAAAAAGATTTTTTTAATGTGTTTGGCCTCGATACAAAGATTCCGGAGCAGTTTTTGTTTCTGAAAATTTGTTCTTTTGTTGATATCTTAAAAAATGGTTGATTTATAGCCCTTTGAATTTCTAGCATGGCTAACATTTTGAAACGATCTTGTATTTGTCACGCGATAACACACGTATTCGCCTATTTCGATGTAAGAAGGCATGTGGATAGTATACATTAACACCTCGACCAAGTTCGCTGGCCAGATTCATCAGCCATCTTGTTTCAAAATGGCGGCCATTAAATTAAAAAATATATATATATATAAAGTGAGGTGCAAAAAAATTAGAAATTGAAAAAGGTTTCTTTCTTAAGCATTTGATCTTGATATAAGGATTCAGGAGCATTTTTTGTTTGTCTTTACCTTAAAAAATGGCTCAGATATAGCAGTTTCAATTTCTATTGTGGGTGACATTTTGAAAAATCTGATTTTTTGCATGCGACAGCACTCCTATATATTAACCGATTCCGATGTGAGTGAG
This sequence comes from Maratus speciosus, assembly GCA_963932465.1. Taxonomy (NCBI): domain Eukaryota; kingdom Metazoa; phylum Arthropoda; class Arachnida; order Araneae; family Salticidae; genus Maratus; species Maratus speciosus. The sequence goes on from OZ010786.1 coordinate 347,990,368, forward strand.
CATGTGCACAGCAATTACTAAGGTCTCGACCAAGTTCACTGCTTAGCCTCATCCACCATGTTGTCTTAAAATGACAGGCACTTTAAGAAATTGCCGAATTTGGCAGCCAAATATAAGTTACTTTAAAGAAAAGCAGCTTGGATAAAGCTGACTAATTTCGCGAAATTCTCATTCATTATATTGATAAAAATTAGTATTGAATCTCCTATATTCGGTTTCCACTAAATTGAGCTTCGTGTGTTTGCATGATATAAGTTGGCTTTTTTTAAATAAGGATTATGAAAGCTACCTCTTCCTCCCGGCCAGTGCCGGGAGGACTTTCTCTAGGTGGTCCAGGTTTTGAGAAATTTGCATATTTAAATTAATACAAATTTAAGCTTTTTTGTGCTATTTTATGCAAATTTTAGATACAATATATGTCACATCTAATTACGTTTTCTAGATAATGACTACTTGACTATTTGCTTCAGATAAATGTCACGATTTGCATATTCTTAACATTTATTTATCAGTTATTAAGCCTAATTTGCATATTTTTCAATGGTGTAATGTTTACAACACTATCAACTTTAAAATAGTTGCCACAGAATTGACGTAATGTTTTTCGAGACTAGATTTTTATGCTGATTTCAAATCTGCAGTCTGTTTTCTTATGTCATGTCTAGTTTTTGAGTAAGATGAATTTCTACTTTTGCACGGCATTAACACAGGTATAAGATGCTTGATATAAGATGCTTTTTAGGGGTGTGTAATTCATTGACAAGAAGGTGAACAGGGTCGGATTCATGTCAGAGACATAAACAAAAATTTATATAATCGAAAAAAAAAAAAAAATAATAAGTATTAGAATCTATCCTAACTAGTTGAAGTTTATCATACAAAGTATAAAAAGCTATTTCTGGCTTTTTTGACCAAAAACTAAAATTTCACTTTTTTTCAAAAACTAGACGTGATAGAAGAAAACAGATACAAGATTTGAAATCAGCTCAAAAAACTGGTTTAGAAACATATTAGCGTACTTGTGCGGCAGAAATATTTGAACGTCAAGAAACATTATTAGAAAAACATGAAAAATATGCAAATTAGGTACAATATTTCACAGTCACATGTCAGTATAATATCAGAAGCAACGTTTTTGTGAAGTAAATTAGGTAGTAATCCTAACATAAAACAAAAAACCCTGTCTGATATTGCTTTATACCTTAAATTTGCAAATAATTGTATAAAATTTATTAAATTTGCATCAATTGAAATATACAAATATCTCTCAAACTTGACGTGCTGAAGTAAATCTAAAACTAGATTCGGAATCAGCACAAAAAACCGCATAAAAAACAACTAATTTCTGTTTTAGGACAGAGCAAAAGTTCAAATTTGTTGACCAGTGTTATTAGTATTTTCGCCAAGCCGAATTATCGGAGCTATGTTGCAAAGACAAATTAAAAATGAAGAGAGAGGGAGAGAGAGAAAAAAGGGGGGAACGATTGTATGAAGTATCGAAAATTTTTATAGGTTGAATATACACTATTATTTTGCTTTTAAAAATATGATAAGCCAACAAATGGCTCTTCGGCAGAGCCGCACCGAATACTCGTTACATAGTCGTGCTCGGCAAGATTTTGACTATGTACTCGGCTAATACCGAGTAGTTGTAAGAATTTAATATTTTAAGGCATTATTGAAGACAAAGGAATCTAATATAACTGATTCGTAAAACGTTACTTCGATATAAATTTATAATATATGCAATAATTCATAAAAACTATTTACTCGGCATATAAAAATATGGCTACAAAATGTACAAAAACTAAGAAAAAAACCTAATAAAAATTAAAGCAGATAAAAATTTAGGTTTCTTTTTTTTTTATTTATACAAATAAAAATAAGACATTTTTAAAACTGTAGGAAAAGAGTCGATTTTGGATAATGAAATAGTTTGTAGAAACAGAATGTACAATAAATACTATTAAAAATATTTCAATAATTAAATTTTTATCTATATGGGAAATTATGATGCAAAAACACTTAATCATTTTGCATTTTCAGGAGATAAGGCATTTCTTAAGCACTGCTAAAATAATACCATTGTATGATGTACATATGAAGAAATGAAAAAAAAAAAAAAACTGTAAATCCAACACAATTTTTTAATCGAAAGAAAATAAGCTACGGTTAGAAAAGACGAAACATATTCAATGAATTGTTACAGAAAGGGATAACTATTTCTGACAGACAGATATCATATTTTTTTTTCACATTTTTTAAATATAGCTACTGTAAATCTGAAATTTAATCCGTGAGTTTTAATTCACATTGCTAACAAGGCGTAGAACCAACAGAGTGAAAAAGATTAAATTTCCGATTTACTATTTCTCGGGCACAATTCACCGTTTAAAAATTGTAATACGGTTTTAAAATTTTTGAATTTACAAAAATCGTCTTTAAAAAATGTGGCAATAAATTAAGTTTCGAATTGAAGTTAATAATAAAAAATACATAATTATGTGCTCAAGATGCGTGTTTATAAATATATACACATACACACACATAGGGGGTAATACCCCTAAGTTTATTGTTTTGCACAAAAAATCATTAAACTCTTTGGATTTTCGAAACAGGAATATTTCTCTTTCATAAACAATAATACTGATGTTGTGTAAGGATTTAAATTTTCTCCTGCATAGTGTAGAACTAATAGGTATGACCCCTCCCCTTATCTCCCCCAGAAAAGTGATGGATCGAATATTTGCGTGTACATTTCATTAGATCTTTTACATACCATACACATTTGAATTTATGATTAATTTAATTTTCAAATCTTTGCATAAATAAACTGCATTCGAAAGCGAACAATATGTTATTTGCACGTGAACAAGGACAACAGAAATTGTAATGAGAAAATATCAATAAAAATACCTATAAAAAAGGCCTATAATTATTCTAAAGTTATTCCTATCCTTGCAGAAAGGCTCCATGTTTTTGTATTAATTTTAAATTTCACAAAAGATTTTAGTTCTTTTGTAATAAGTAAATACATACATCAATCTTAACATTTTTCAACTGATATTCTCTATTTTAAATTTACTTTATTTTAAAGTTTGATATTTGATTTAAATAAAATCAAAAAATCATGGATTTTAGGTTCTCAGTTTCCACCATTCTTAAAATTTATAATATATTTTTAGCAAAACATGACATTTAATACAAAATATCTTAACTTATAAATTTTAAATATATATATAAGAAAAAGATTTAAATCAATGATTAAAATGAACGAACCCTGCTAATTTTACGGAAGCATATCAAGGAAAATTAGAATGCGTCACATTACAGTACATTTTTAAAACTTTTTCATAATTCACACCGATTTATTTACACAACTGTTAAAAATTCCTTTCTGAACATATTAAGAACTTTAAAGTAGTCGAATATTAATCCTAGAAAAAATTAAAATACAATAGCAGAAAGTGCTTGGCAGCAATAAGGAGTTACCTCTCCATTTTTCCACTTTGGGGGAAAAAAAAATTAAATTTTTAAAGTTACATCAAATGTATTTTTTTCACTTATGTATTAGACCATACATGTATGCATGATTTGCCATTAATAATATCCAAAAATACCAATTTTGAGCGGTCTTATTATCATTATTTTTATTTTCTTTAACAAGAAAGTGGCCATCTCAAAAATGGAAATAATCCTTTCTTGCTGTTAATCCTTCAATTTGAAAAAGAACGTCTCATTGTGGAAGTATAGCATCACGAAAATTTTAATGCACGTCAAATTGAAAATTATACATCGCAACGGTTACACATTCAGTAGGAAGCTAAGTAGAGCTCAAACAAATATTAGTGTCATTTACAGGAGAAAATTTAATGCGATCCGATAAATAATATTGTCAACAAGTTTAAGCATTGGATTTTATTTATGGCACGTTTTTGAGGAGAGAGACAGAAAAAATGCGGGTAAGTGTGATCGAAGATTGCACAGAGGGTTTCGTTTAATATTCCTTTCAAAACACTTTATCCTTTAATAGATAAATCCAAATCGTTAATTTACAATTATTAAATACTTAAGTTTTTCAATAAGGACAAAGATGGCAGCATCATTAAATTTAATTTAAAAATTGTTACAATTGGAAGATTTTTTTTAAGTCAAATTAAAAATATTCTAGAACTGCTTTACAGACAATTGTAACAGCACATGTTTTTATATCTGAAAAGCATATTTAATTACATGATTTCATTTTAGCTAAAGCAAAAAAAAAAAAAAATAAAATAAATAAAAAAAAAAAAAATAAAAAATAAAAAATAAAAAATAAATAAATAAATAAAAATTAAAAATAAATAACTAAATAAATAAAATAAACAATCGTTTAATTAAATCCACTGGATATTGAAATGTAGACAATTTAAAATTTCGCAATTTCTCAAAAAACTTTTGAATTAAAAAAATAATTGATAAAATATTTTACAAAAACTTTTGGCCTTAAAATGGCCAAATGAATCTATTAGATTAGACAATGAAATCTATTCCGAGGAATAAAATTTCAAACTCTGAAGTCGAGCATTGAATTGGGACCTTTTGATTAGTATGCAAACGCGCTGCTATCACAGGGCTATCGAGCATGGGTGAAAAAAAAAACTGAAACTAGAGAACTAGCCCAGTGGTAGGGGAGCAAAAAAAGGCCGAATTCGGAATTAATTAGCGGAAAGCTGGAAATTGTTTTAATCCCTTCGGTTTAGGTCTAGAATGAATATGATATGTTTTTCCTCTCGTACTAGGTGAGCGTTAGGAAATATGTATAGAATTATAGTCAAAAAACACGTTTTTTTGCATACCATAACAATATCTCAAAATTGCTAACTCTGTCAAAAACATTGTCAATACATATGTTGTAGAGCTTAAAATTCTGAGTAAAATGAGTACCTACACTCAATACTTATGTTGAATATTAAGGTCACAATTCTACTTCAAAGTGTTAGACCCATCATCAGGGGGATGACCTCAGAATTAATTAGGAGAAAACTGGAAATTGTTTTAATCCCTTCAGTTTAGGTCTAAAATGAACGTACTATGTTTTCTTCCTCGTACTTGGGTGAATGTTAGAAAATATGTACATATTTATTTTCGAAAAACACGTTTTTTTTAGTTTCCTTAACAATACCTCAAAAGAGCTAACTCTATAAAAAACATTGTCAATACAAATGTTGTAGAGCTTAAAATTCTGAATAAAATGAGTACCATCATTAATATTTTGGTTCAATATTAAGGTCGCAATTCTATTTCTAAATTTTGCCTTAATCGCTAATCAATAGCTTGAAGCCAGGAGAAACCACCAAGTTAACCCTTAAATGCCTGATATTTCAAAAACCATTGTAATAATGTTTTTCGGCTTTCATTTCTTAAATAAATCATAGGAAAAATACTTTAAAAAATCATATTTTGTTTTAAGTATAGTTTACGGCTAAAAAACAGTTTGCTACTAATCGGCAATACTGGTGTTTAAATGAAAAAATAATTTTCCTTGATAAAATTCTAAAATATTAAACACACAAGAATTTTAGGAACTATAATAAGAAATACATTTTACTTGTTCACTGCAGGTCAAAATAGGGTATTTCGCAAGCTCCCAAACAAAACGAAAAGAACAAGTAGCAACAATTGAAAAAATAAATCTATCTTTTTTCTTAAACAGCACAAATGTTGTCATCTACATGTTGAAAATCGATTTAATAATATTTTCAGAATGTATTTTATTGGCAGCATTAGGCATTATAGCTTCAATATTATTCTAATAGTATTTTAGAGCCTAAATTGGGTATATTGCCGAAAAGCAACACCAGGCATTTAAGGGTTAACTTATTAATATCTCAAAATAGCTAACTCTATCAAAAACATTGTTAGTACAAAAGTTATAGAGCCTAAAATTCTGAGTAAAATGAGTACCTACACTTAATATTTTTGTTCAATATTAAGGCCGCAATTTGAGATATTGTTAAGTTAACTTGGTCTCTCCTGGCTTCAAGCTCTTGATTTGAAAAAGTTTGAAATATAATTGCGACCTTAATTTTGAACAAAAATATTAATGATGGTACTCATTTTATTCAGAATTTTAAGCTCTACAACATTTGTATTGACAATGTTTTTTATAGAGTTAGCTGTTTTGAGATATTGTTAAGGAAACTAAAAAAAACGTGTTTTTCGAAAATAAATATGTACATATTTTATAACATTCACCCAAATACGAGGAAGAAAACATAGTACGTTCATTTTAGACATAAACTGAAGGGATTAAAACAATTTCCAAAATTCTCCTAATTAATTCTGAGGTCATCACCCTGATGGTGGGTCTAAAACTTTGAAGTAAAATTGTGACCTTAATATTCAACATAAGTATTGAGTGTAGGTACTCATTTTACTCAGAATTTTAAGCTCTACAACATTTGTATTGACAATGTTTTTGAGAGAGTTAGCTATTTTGAGATATTGTTATCATATGCAAAACAAGTGTTTTTTGACTATAATTCTATACATATTTCCTAACGCTCACCTAGTACGAGGGGGAAAACATAGCATATTCATTCTAGACCTAAACAGAAGGGATTAAAACAATTTCCAGCTTTCCCCTAATTAATTCCGAATTCAACCCCCTAACCACTGGGCCAAACAGGAATTCTGCTTTTTCAGAATTTAGTGTTGCCCTCGGTGAAAAAAAAATATGTATATAAATCTAGATACAGTAGAGTGCCGATTATCCGAGTTAATATGGACCAGGCTCACCTCGGATACGCAAAAAACTAGGATAAACCGGGTTTACACAAATCGGCGCCAACTAAGGAGATGAAATATAAATTTTCACTTAATTCATACATTTTTATGATATTAGTAACATTTTTTCGATGTACATTTCCGTTACTTTACGAGGAATGAAATTGTTTATTTGAAAAAGCCCTTGATAGTTTTTTGTTTGATGAATGTCAATTTTGCTGCAGTTTTATTCCCTGCAGTATTACGCTAGTGCATAGCTATCAATTTCTAAGATTGTTTTCTTACCACTAAAACTTACCAGTAAATTTTGCCTAATTCAATCTCCGAAATCTAACAATTGTCAACGATGAAATATGGCAAAAATTTGTATTAAATTTTAGAGGTAACAAAACCGTACAAATTGGCAGCTATGTGATTATATAGCTATTTATTTATGTGATTATACAGCTATTAGTGTCATGCAAATTGCAGGTGTAGCCTCTTCTTTCTGCTCAAAGCATTAAATAGTTTTTTTCAATGGAACTTATACCTTTGGAATGAATCATTTTCTTCTGATGGACTGATGGCTTCCATTATTATGAGACAGCCATTATAAATTAATAAAAAGTTAGAACTCTGATTTTCTGGTCAGAGTGGGAAGACAATCAGAGTTCTAACTTTTTACGGCTGCTCTTTCATCGGAAGAAAATCAGAGTTCTAACCTTTTCATCTTCACTTAACACATCATTTATAATGTCTGTTTCATAATAATAGAAACCATCAGTCCATCAGAAGAAAATTACTCGGTTAAAACGGAAACTCGATTAAGCGGGACTCGGATAATCGGGACTCTACTGTAGTTCAGTTTTAAGACTTAAAACACGCGATTTTATTTTATATAAGACGACGCATCCACTGAAGAATTCCTCATTTACGATCCAGTCATAAACAACATCTACAGTAAGGTATGCATAGGAGATAGGACGTCACTATCTCAGAATAATACACAAATCCAGAAAAAGAAATCAGCAAGGAATACGAAAAAAAAAAAAAATAAATAAAAAATAAAAAAAATAAAAATAAAAATAAAAAGAAATATCGGCTACCCAATGATTCATATGCCTTCATTTGTTTGTAATATTAATATAGATACTTAAAATTAAGTTCAGTTTATAAAAGCTCCATGTTTTATCAGAAACCATTCATTTATATTTTTTCAAAATAGCACGTATTTTAATCACATTTTTTTCAGTTTTTATGAGAGAATGGCAACAAAAAGATATAATTGGTATTTTCCAACTATTTTTTCTTTACTTTCTACAGAAATGGAGTACTTGAGTTGCCATATTTAAACAAATGCGGCGTTAAAAACTACAAAAAAAATTAATATCTCAAAAATAAATCGAGATGCAGTTTTCAAACAAATTGCATTAAAAAGTATTTTTTTACAACGACGGTATAAAAATTGACCCAATACGACGGTATAAAAATTGAAAATGTGCGATGCTTAGAAGTTTAAAATATTGCGGTAAAGATTATTCCGTACAATGATTCATCTGCTTTGTTTTCCGGCTGGCTTATACAACGGAACGTTATTGTTTAGAGACGATACTTTATTAGCTGGGAGAAAGAAATAGAGGGGTAATTACGTTTCTGTTTTTAAAATCAAAATCATAAAAATGGTCGGATGATTCAATTCATTCATCTAATTAAAATGATATAAGACTTTTTCAAAATTTTATGATTTGTCCAGTGATCGGAGGTATTCAGCTATAAGTATACAAAATTTCAGGTCTCTAACTTATGCAGTTTCTGAGAACGAAGTCTCAGAAACTCTTCAGACAGAGGAGTGATACGAATAGGATTTCGTCAGATGAAAGAAACTCTAAAAATGCTATAACAGTTCAACTAGAAAAAAAATTCAAGCAATTTTGTAAATGTTTGACAATAAATATTGTTGGAAGTAATAACAATAATATTAATAAACCTGAAATTAAAATGCATTTAAATATTTCGTTCACTATTGCAAACAGTTGGCAGGGTTCCCAAGAATAAGCTGCAACACGCGTTTTAATAAGCATAGAAATCTGAAATTTCGTTTAGAAAAGGGTTTCGAACACATTCCTGTTCGCAAGCCAAAAATGACCACATGGATCAAGTAGCGAGTTGCATCATTTGTGGCGTAGCGAAAGTTTCTATGGATATAAGACTTTCATGAATAGAAAAATGCGTTACTTAAATGCATTATTAAATTTATATTATTGAAATTGTAAGATTTCTCAAGCCCCCCTCCCTTCCAGTTAACTACTTCCCATTTATCAGAGAAAAATGTATTTAGGATAAAGGTCATTCCATGGTAATTTACGGCACATTTAGAACAATTTACTGCAGTAATTTTAGTAATACAACACCAAAAATATTCAAATGTAAAGTTGACATTATTTGTTAATTAAACCTATCCAAAGCTCAATTTGAATGAAAATTACCTAAAAATTAAGAATGAAAATTATATATATTTTTTGGTAACTTACATTCCTTTTCCAGTTACGTCAGTTAACATAATAAATATAACTGCCAAAATTCAAGAAATAACGCTAAAATTGCGTAATTTTCATCTAAATTGAGCCTTAAATAGGTTTAATTAGCAAATCATGGCAACTTAACATATTGAGTATTTTTCGGGGTGTTATATTACTAAAATTACTGACGTAAATTGTTCTAAATCTAACATACGTTATCATGGAATGACTCATAAATTAATTGTTGTAAAGAGCTCTGCGGATTGCAAAAATGGGTGTCGAGGGCAGTTGTGTACTCGTAAAAAATCCAGAGGGTATACGCTATAGGTGGTGGCTATACATCAAAGCGTATACGCTATAACTACGGAGGGTACATGTACGGACTTATCCAGAAGGTATACGCCGTTATGCCGAGGGCGGCATGCGTTGGAAATTCCTGCTTTAGACTATACAGGCCGACTTTAGTATAGAAATGTTAAAACCATCATTTTTGTCAATAGAAAATTTTGAGATACTAAGTCTTTATACGGAGCATTTGAATAAAATAATTTTTTAAAGTATTATTATCATAGTCATGGCCAAATAAAGAATAGGATAATAGGTAAGCACACACACCTGGATTTATAATAAAGTACTCTCTTCTAATCGTGTCCAATAAAGTCAATTTGTCTTAATGAGGAAGTAACCTTAAAAGATATGCGATACCCGACGAATAATTATCGTGTGTATGCGTACTCATTCATTTCTTTTAGCGTATTTAAAATAACAGTGGCCTCAATATGAATTCTCACAGTGGAAAGAAGAGAAGAAACGATAATAGCTTGAAAGATTACTCGAACCACCTGTCAGCTGAGGAACATCTACAACAACTCTTCGCGAGTTAAGAAATTGAAGCGCAAATTTGGTTGAAAATAAATCTGGACGCGTGTGATCTAGAAATCGGATAAGAGAAAAATTATTTGGATAGTGATTATGCACCGCATAATAAGCTCAATGCAAACAAACCAGATAATTTATGAAACATGCTACGATAGCAACAAGATCGTGTTGAGCTGTTTATCAGTTGAAAAAAAATGACTTTCAATGTGACTCGTATATTCAAAAATGATGCTAAATAATGTTTTATCATATTTATATCACCAGGGGTCGATGCAGGTTTTTATTCTTGGGGCCCATTTTGTGAAAAGTAAAAGTTATTTTTGTGAATTTTATTATATTTTTGTGAAAAATAACATTTTGTAACGAAAGTTGAAATACAGTTACGTTACTCAAATTCGAATCAAGCATTCATTAACAAAAACTTCAAATCATTTTGCTAAAGTATTTGTTTTTGGTGAACTTTTTTTTTTTTTTAACCATTTGGAAAAATGGTTATTGTCCTCGTGAGGGTAGGAAATCAAAAGCATATCTGAAAGTTTTTATTGGTTTAATCATCATTTTATTCGTTTTCTGTTTGGTCTATACAGTAATCTGTATTTCCCTTTACTTTCAACAGAGATGGACAACAGAGTGTTGCCACTATGACAAAAAAGTAATAAAAACTACAAAAAAATTAATAACTCAGAAATAAATTGAGATACAGCTTTCAAACAAATTGCATTTAAAAGTACATTTTTTTTCTCTATACGACGATATAAAAAGTAATATTGTGGGATGTTTAGAGGGTTAAGAAATAAATGTCATTTAAAATTGGCCGTCAGATTTCTTGGAAATCTGACGATGGAAAAGCCTTTTCCCGAACAGCCAATGAAATGCTTGGATAATACGTAAGTTTCAGGTGGATAATACGTACGAGTCGCAGGCGATTTCTGTCGCTTGCAATTTTTACGTGTAATAACACTATTAATGTTTAATTCATGGCGTACGTAATGTAGGACCAACTCCGTGCTATTTTTTATGTCTTAAATTTTAGTCTTTGAAAAAATCATTTTCCAAATGGTCGTTGTAATTTGTTAAATTGCATTTTTTTTTTTTTTTTTTTTTTTTTTTTTTATACAAAATTACACATTTTAAAACAGTTTTTAGGAAAAGGAATTTTAAGCAGGAGCCTGTTTTATTAAAAGGAATTTTGTGAAGGGCCCATTTTATTAAATTAATTTTTGTGAAAGGGCCCTTAAACAGGCCCCAAATTTTGTCTGGATCGACCCCTGATCACATTTTTTAATTTTTAACCTATTTTAATTTTATTCTAAATCGATTTTCCCATTGAAATTTACTACATTTTGCCTTAAAGTACTTTTTTCTTTTTCTTTTTACTTTTCATTTTCCTTTGCTAAACTTTATTTTCTGCTCCCATAATTTTTTCACTCAGTACTCAGTATAACTACAATCGAAATCAAAACGTTCTACTATTTTTATCATACGCCTCATTTTTTTTTTCTTTCCGAACGACTCTTCAAATTTTCAATTCGCGTCAATATCTTAAAGGATTTTTCTAATATCTCCTTTGCATTTCGACATTTTTAAATATATATATATATATATATATATATATATATTGCATTGGATAGCCGAGATCCGTCTCTACGTCGCACCTTTTTTACTTTTTCGATTTTGGTTGCAGATATTTTTCAGAATGACACTTTTATTTTCAGAACCGGTTTTGAAAGAGAAAGTAACTTTATAAAAAAATATCTGTGACCAAAATCGAAAAAGTAAAAAAGTTGCGATGTAGAAACGGGCCGCGGCTCCAATGCAAAAAATAAAAAATAAAATAAAATAAAATAAAATAAATATTTAAAAATGTCGAAATGCAAACGAGGTATTAGATAAATCCCTCCCCATAGGATTTAGCATTAGATCGCGAGTGTCTTTGCCGGCAGGGACAGGAGCCTTAACCGATTCGCACCAATTTAATTACTCCGCCGCCGTGCGTCGCTGCGTTAACCAAGGTATCTTATTGGATAAAAACATGGAGCTATGAAGATCAAAGTAGTCGACATAAATGACGTCATCTGATGGCGTTGCTACCCGCCTTCCGCGTCCACCATAATTAGCAGTTTCTTACACTGAAGACTGCTGATTGGACTGCTGTCGATCAAAGTCAAATATGGCGGACGCAGGAGAGGGGGGAAAGAACTCATTTTTCGGCATCAACACTTTCCACAGAAGAAGATTGTTTATGTCTACTCCTATAAAAATTATCTGCATTGCGCTTTTGTGACCTTCCGCGATTGTCTTTAAATACGTCGGCACGACCTCAGACCAGAGGCTTTCCAGTCATTTCAAGGTGTTTAAAATATGCGTAGACATCACAGAAGTATGACGTACCGAATTTTACTGAAATATTTGAAGCATAATAATGTAACTACTAATTAGTAACATCTTTACTGGAGTCATGGATTACCTTCTGTAATATTTGCTGAAATTTTTTGGTGGAATAATATTTTATTTGAGAAAGTCTTCCTTAGTTGTAGCAGAAAGCTATGCTACTAAAAAAAAATTTCGCTCTGTTTGTGTGTCGACGATGGCTAGCGTGCACAGATCTGAACATTTCTATAAGAATACTCTAAGGCATGTTCCTCATGCACCCGAGGCTCAGATTTTTAATTTTTGAGAATTAGCGAAGATATTAATTAAAAACGCATAAAAAAGCGACTTTTTTTGCAAAAATCGACAGACGTGCGCGCGCATTCTCAGAACTTGATTTTCGAGCGAAAAGGAAAGAACTAAATGCTGGCGTTTTTCGGCCTTTTGTTTTGAATCTCTATCAGCTAAACCGTTCGGGATGATGAAAAACAGAAGACATCCTTAAAGTTTGGTCTTTTACGCCTTAAAGAATGCAATCATTTCGAAAAAATATCGTTGTTAATCCTTTGAAAAAAAAAATTAAATTTCCCTTACAGAAACGCTCCCCGAGAGCTCAATTTTAGAGTTACCGGCAAACAAATAAATATGGCTCTTAAAGCTGAGACCTTCTTCGTTTCGACGATACAACGGTTTTCCAAAAATACGAAATTTAACCCTTTCAAAAACATTGGCGACCGCAGGTCACTTCGCGCCTCCCGATCTTTTTTCTATGCCAAACATCTGTATTTTGACATAATCTTTTTAGAACATCTCGGCTGAACTCAGGCTGAACTCGGCTGAAGAGCTCAGCTGAACTAACAGCGCTCCTAAAAAAAAAAAAAACAAACCCTAAATTACCTTTTCCTTTCCCAACGTCTACAGTCAATTGCATTGTTTCTAACAAAAATGCTTATATATGTGACGTAAACGTATCGCACACACAGGAGCATGCTTCTATCTATAGCTCGCAACTGTAGAATAAATATTTTTCAGTCCTAATGGTTTCCGAGCGGCGACGAAGAATGCCAGAATTAGCTGAAACGGTATCTCTCTTTTCCCGGGGTCGTGTTATATTTGCAAGCTGCTTGTTCGTGTTATAAAATATTTTTATTAATCAACTTTTTTTAGTTCAACGCGGTGCTTAATTTGCTCCGATCCTTACAGGTGCCGCAGGTCCTGTACTTCTTTCTTGTCAGTGAATATTTAAATATTAGAGGGAAACCACCAGAGCGTATAAATACTGCGCACCGAAGCCCACCGGAACAACGGTGTGTGTTGTATTTTGCCACTTCTTACAAAGCAATCCATTTCGAGTAGGAATTTTGAAAATTCTCCACTCCTGTTTTTGCTCAGTTAATTTTTGCTCTTATTACATTATAAATGCATATAAGATACATACAAAATATATTAAAAAAATTCTTTTGGTGAAGACAAAATTGCTTTATATTTTGCAAATAATATATGAAATTATAAATATGCAGTTGGAGGGGTTTGGAACACTGCGGTTGTTATTACTTCAGAATATCAGAGGTCCCATACTTTTTTTGTTAGAAATTCAGACCTGGCACTGACCGCTATGAATTAGGGATGCACCGAATATTCGGTATTCGGCCATGTTACCGAATATTCGGTTTGGCCGAATATCAAACTATTCGGTATGTTGAAAATTCGGCCTGTCGAATATTCGTTTTGGCCGAATAGCGAAATATTCGGCCGAACCTAATACTTAAATAAAAACTTTTAAAACATATATTTTTATAAATCTTATACAACTTCTACGTTTAACAGTCAACTTATAAAGATATTCAGAATAATTAGAAACAGAATCATATTTAAATAAAAGAGAATGTTTTTGCATTATTTATTTGCTGTTTGTTAAGTATTATTTAACCCGTTCGGGACCATGGGTGCATATATGCGCCCTCAAAAAGTGCTTAAAACGTTTGAGTTTGATACCAGTAAAAAAGAAGAGTAAAATTGATTTTATTTAATTACGACATTTTCGTGATTTATAAAGATGGGCCAAATGATTAACAAAAAGTGGTATCAAACGAATAAAATTCGTGTAAAAGATGCCGGTTCTGAACGGGTTAAGAAAATTAACTAATCACGAGGATTTTTATAGGAATTAATTATGTACAAATGTAAGTTCCTGAACATTGTCCAGTAAATAATCTGTTTCTGGCTAAGATTTTAAGAACAACGTTTACAATCTCTGAAAATGATTGCCCACTCCAGACAACGATCAAGGATGCATTTAAAAACTTCCTTACTTAATCAAAGGGAGCAGAACGGTCATTCTTGCTAAGTTGCCACCATATAAAATTTGAATAGATTGTATTATTTATTTACTTTTACTTTAGTCTCTTCCTGACAAACAAATAATACATAATCTTGTAAGACTTTTCTTCCAATTTTTTCACAATTTCTCTTTGATTTTAAAATGTTTGTTTTAGAATTTAAGCAAATTTTATTCATTTGTTTTAATTCTCAGAAGAAGCCACGAAATTTAAAATTTTATTAAAATTTTTTTATAACCATCCTCTTCTTAAATAACTCAAAGCAGATTTTTTTCAGCATTAATTTTACTTGAAAAAAGCTCTTGTTTATTAGAATGAAAGTTTCTCTTTTAAATATTATGTAAAATTGTTTTAAAATTTAACAGTTTAATGCCTTTAAATTTTGAGCTATAAAAGTATACGAGAAGTCAAATAATCGGTATTCGGCCGAATAGTTACTATTCGGTCTAGCAGGTATTCGGTATACCTGTAGGCCGAATATTCGGTATTTGGCCAAAATCACTATTCGGTGCATCCCTACCCTACTATGAACTAAATCTCATGGCTACTTATAGCTTTTTCAGCATTCTTACAACAATGCAAACACCACATTTTTGTGTAGATTTTAACAAATTATTGTATCTAATAGATAAATGCTATATTAAGATTAAGATCATGATATCAATAAGATCGTGTTGAACTGTTTCGTCAGTTGAAAAAATGACTTTCAATTTGACCGGTATATTTCAAAATATGTTGCTAAGTAATGTTTTATTATCTATATAAAAGTTTATTCAAAAATAAGATAGACTAAAAAAACTCACGCATTCTTATTGACAGGTTTTATAATGCGCTGGTTACAATCAAGCCAGCCAAGCATCGACCGTTACCGAAATTACGATTCCTTTGCTATAATTTTGATCGGTATTTGCTTATATTGTTTAAAATAGATAAATAAATCTAACAAATGGACAAACAGCAATAACTTTGAAAATACCCAATGTTGCTAAAGTAAAGCTGAGAAAAAAAGTGATTTAAATATTTATAAGTTGGTATTACACTTTTATTCGGAAACTGGATGTTAATGATGTTTTGATAAAAAGCCTATAAAAAACTCGAAGTTACTATTTAATTTATGCAATGGATGTATCAATTAATTGTAATTCTTATTTTGATTAGTTAAATTTTAAACACTGAATATTTCATATTTTTTTATTTTTTCGGGAGTGGGGTACAAATAATTACTTATTTTTTCTATACTAGGGGGCTCGGCCCCCTACGAGCTACGCTCGCCAACCCCCGTCCAGACACCGCAGACTCTAAATGCACGTTAATTTGATCGGCTTTAAAAAGATTTCGAAAGATCGAATTATAATTTAAAACACAGTAGCGATCTCCCTATAAACGAATTTCTATTCATTTCTCTTTGATTGGGGAATTTTAACGCCAAATCCGCTGCGGTACTACTTGATTATCCTGTCGACCCATTTCGCCAAATTATATAAATCGCCAAACCACTCGCCAAATTATACAAATTGATATAATTTTTATTTTAAATAACGAAAGAACAAATAAATTCGTACAACATTAATAAAAACACAAATAAAACGTCGAAATAAAAATAACTTGATGACGTATACACGTGTAACAACATTTCAAAATAAGCTAATATAGAAAGAATTAAGTAAAGAGAGTCTTTGTCTCCTGGTATTTTTTAACAAAGCGAAAAGAAAGTTCTTTTGAATGAGACATTTTAAATTAATTCTCAAAATATCAAATAAATGTTAGCGCAATTTCTAAATTTAAAATTTTGCAATATTATTTTGTGATCATTTTATGTAATAACTATAATGTGACGTAAATATGACGTAATTTCTCCTAAGACTTCTAACGCATGTTAATGAATTTATTATTTTACAGTATCCTTTCTCTTTTAAAATTCACGTGTATACTTTTTATGACGTAATTTTTAATAAGTACCTGCTTTTTATACGTAATTATTTAATTCTAATTTGAAAGTTTTTTTCCTGTTTATAATAGTCACGTGTAAATAAATTTTTTATTTGAAGCAAACATTATTGCTTGCGCTTTTTATACAGTTGGCAACAGTTTAAATTAGTACAATTTTCTGAAATCTGCAAAAAATATCTCTAGAAATGCTGAAAATTTGAATTTAAAATAGAAATAAAACCTGAAAAAATGAGTCAAAATAAAAAATTTAATGCAATCTGCACTCCGGCAAATTCTAACGCATAAAATGATCTAAATATGACTACACTGCCATGTATAGTTTTTGCTGCTATAAAACTTTTTTAGTGGAACGATTTTGTCCAACTTTAGCATTAAATAACTCTTAAAATAATTCTTCGATTTGAAAACTGTCTCCATCAGCGTGTTTATCAAACATTTCTGTATAAAACCACCGATTTTCATATTTTTGTATGCATTATTTTTGTTAATATTAACGAAGAAAGGCATCCGGTCACAAAAAAATCAAAACCGGCGGCGGCGGCGGTGACAGCGGTAGTTACTTTTTTTAAGAATAGAGAGAAATTTGCTACATAAACGAAAAAAGGGGCAAAACTTAAATTCCATGGCATAAATTTGCAATCCTTATGCTTATTTAAATTTTCTCTTAATTTTCAACAAACTATAGTATAGTTACAGGTACCAACAAAAAAAAGGGGGGGGGAGGAGAGAGGGGCAGGGAAGAGCCAGGAAGGAGACTGGAAAGTGTCTAAAGTAATTACAAGATAAATATACAGTCGAGTCTCTATATAACGAAATCCATTGTTCCAGTAAAAAATTTGTTATATAGAGAAATTCGCTATATGGAGAATGAGTAAAAATCCCTATTTAACATGTAAATTTTGAACAAAATTATTTTTGAGATGTTTAATTAGAATTTGAAATGTTTAACTATAAATTTTAACCTAATATTGTATTTCTTACTTATTTAAACAGTTTCAAAAAAGAGGACAGACATATATTTGAAAGCATAATAAAAATCACATAAGGAAAACTTACATTAATTTTAGACGAAGAAATCTGTAATTTTTCGCTGTTTTGATTTCAAAATTGGTACACTCTCGAAAAAATGACCACACTTAACAAGGAATGAAAAATTGTATCGGGAACATTTTCCTAAATTTGAATTCTCATTCACCTTAAACTTCAATTACCTCTCTGATCCCGCTCTTATATGTGCAACAATCCAATTGACACTGTTTTAAGTATGTTGGAAGGTGTGTGTGTGTGTGGGGGGGGGGGGGGGGGGATTGAATTCGTTGGGCATAAAAAACAAGGAGATTCAAGGTAGAAAAGTAAGATAAAAACTCAGTACTGAACGATAAATCACTAATCAGTGATGGAAAATTGATTCCATGTGATTTGGAAGCCTTTATAAAACAATAAATAAAGATCATTTTATGAAAAAATTCGTTATATGGAGACAGATATTTCCTATATGGAGGCTGTTTTTAATGAGATCATGGGAAAAAGGGACCGTTCCTACTAAAAATTCGTTGTATAGAGAAATTCGATGTATGAAGTTTCTTTATAGAGAGACTCGACTGTATAATGTGAACTTGCCCTATCATTTTCCTCCCCAAAAATGGGAAAGAGTGATACTTAAAATTCTAAATAAATGCTAGTTAGGTGCGTTCGCAATTATGTATATACGTAGCACTTATAGCCGTCGTCTAGTCCGTCCGTCTGCTCGCATAGAACAGCGCAAAAACTACCCAACCGAATGGTTTGAAATTTAATATATATAATCGTTTCAGAATCTTGTTGTTCCAAATTTTATGAAAATTGAATCAAGACTTTAAAATATATTAATAAAAGGTTTCTTCATTCTATTAAATCCTATCATACGTAATTAGTTCAATGATATCCTATGATAGGTAATGATTCTAGGTTGCCATGGTGATAACGTCCTATTTAAGATGGAGTAGTATTATTTCCGTATTACTGGATTCAACCTATTCGCAGTTCCGAAGCTAAAATAATAATACAAATGCTTATTCATTGGTTTTTTCCAAACAAACTGACATCGTAAATGACAGAAAAATTATCTTTTCTGAAATGGATCCTTTAGGCGAATAGTGATTTAGGTTCAAAGATATGGATCTAAAATTACAAAACCCTTAAAAAGATCAATTTAATAACCATTAATCTAAATGAATGCAATCACAAATTTAAGAGCTTTAAACAAGTAAATAATCTACAAATCCTCAAAAATTTTTATTGAAAAAGATTTAAGTTAAATACTTATGAAAATTTCTTACTTTCTTGGTCATAATGTCTTTTGGGCATTTTTAGGCATTTTGCAAACTCAGATGAAAATAACATTTACTTTACGTGGGAATCAGCTTGGATGCTGCCATTTATTCGTTTGCTTTGAACGCAAAAAAACATTCAGCTATTAAGAAGTCACGTGAAAATGTAAAAATATCGGACATTTTAGTTTTTATAAGGAAAAGAACAGAGGTCCCCGTATGGGGACTAAGGGACCGAAGAGGTTAATATATAGAATTTTAATAAATTTTGTATTCGTGAATTTTTGCATAAGAGTGCAACAGCTACTGCACCAAGATCTGAATATTTATAAAACTAGTTATAGTACGAACGCACCTCATTTGCCACGTTTGACGCACAATTTCCGACTTGTTTTTAATTATCCTTCCATAGAATTATTTGCTATTTTAATTTAAAATTGGAAAAAGAATGATAAACTGCCATTAATAATTTTATTTCACTCTTCTAATCCAAAAACATAAAACTTTATCTATCAGAACAATTATTGTTTAATTTTTAATAATTCATCCAAACTTTTACTTATTTTGTTATGTTTCATTCTATGGGAGCTTAAATTGGATTATTTCGAAAATTCTGTCATAACGAGCAAATGCTGTTATTTGCATATTTGATCAGACCCACGGGCACATCAGAGTTTCCCCAGACAGTTTCAGGAGGGTGCTGCATCCTGCCTGCCCTTAGGTTTACAAAATAGCACCCCTCTTGCCTCTCATTTAAAAAATTAGCTCCCTTGTTGCCCCAACCTGAAAAAAGTGCTTTTACTCCTTTGTTTATTAAAAAATGTACTTGCATAGTAAAAATTGACTCATTGCTGTCTTTAAAATAGTGTTCTGTCTATTAAATATTAAAAAGTAGTTTTAAAAATCAAAAGAATGCCTTTCAAATTTTCCAGAAATGCCCTTAAGAATCCAAAACATGCCCTTCGAAATCCAAAAGTGCCCTTTTCCCACAAGCAGCACCCTGCCCTTTTTTAAACCTGGGGGAATCTCTGGGCACATAAAGCGAAAATCAAGGACTGGATTTAACAATTACATTCTAACAATACCTATGTATGTATTATTATGTAAATAGTATCTCTCTATTCTAAAAAAAAAAAAAAAAAAGTAACTGACGCTGTCACCGCTGCCGTAAACAATTTTTTTGTGACCTGAGGTCTCTCTTCGCAAATATTAAGAAAATGACTCCATACAAAAATATGAAAATGGGTAGTATAATTATAATAGAGAAACGTTTGATAAATACGCTGAAGCAGACATTTTTTAAATCTAAGAATTATTTTAAGAGATATATTAAAGTTGGTCAAAATCGTTCCATTAAAAAAGTTTTATAGGAGCAAAAATTATACATAGGAATTTAATCACATTTTTTCAAAGGATATACATTGCGAACTTGCGGTGCGCAGAATGCATGTGTTTTTTAAATTTGACTAATTTTTTTTTAGTTTTTAGCCCCAGGTATGCTATTTCTTTCTCCCAGCTTATTTTGTCTCCAATAAATAACGTTACCTTGTATACACCAGCCGTAAAACAAAAGCCGATGTTTCATTGTGCGATTAAATACTCTACAGCATTTTTTAAAATTTCTAAGCATCGCACATTTTCAATGCTTATACCGTCGTATTGGGGGAAAAAAAGTACTTTTTAAAGAATTTGTTTGAAAACTGCATCTCCATTTCTTTTTGAAATATTAATTTTTTTTGTAGTTTTTAGCGACATTTGTTTCATTTTGGCAACTCAAGTACTCCATTTCTGTAGAAAGTAAAGAAAAAATTGTTGAAAAATAGCAATTATATCTTTTTGTTGCCATTTTCTCATAAAAATTGAAAAAAAAAATTAATTAAAATACGTGCTATTTTGAGAAAAATATAAATGAAGGATTTATGATAAAACATGGAGCTATTATAAACTATATTTAATTTTAAGTATCTATATTAATGCAAATGACGTCATTTTACATAAAATAAAAGCGTGTGCTTTAAGTCTTAAAATTGAAATATGTTTTGCAGTAGAGTCCCGATTATCCGAGTCCCGCTTAACCGAGTTATTTTTTTCTGATGGACAGGTGGCTTATATTATTATGAGACAGCCATTATAAATGAAGCGTTAGGTGAAGATGAAAGAGCAGTCGTAAGAAGTTAGAACTCTGATTTTCTGGTCAGAACGGAAAAAAAAAATGGCAAAAAAAAAAAAAAAAAAAAAAAAAAAAGGCCATTTTTTTCCCCCATTCTGACCAGAAAATTACAGTGTTCTAACTTTTTACGACTGCTCTTTCATCTTCACCTAACGCTTCATTTATAATGGCTGTTTCATAATAATAGAAGCCACCAGTCCATCAGAAGAAAATGAAGTAATGGAAATGCCGAGGGCGACACTAAATTCTGAAAAAGCAGAATTCCTGTTCTCTAGTTTTTTTTTTTTTTTTTAATCAAATTTTCATCAAAATTATGCGCCCTTTTACAAGATAGGAGAGAAAAAAAAACTTGTATAAGATGAAATATAAAATGCACCTTACCTTGTTCCTATTTGCTGGTAATGAGAAATCCCAACCTGGTGCGACGAATAAATATCCACAGCATGTGACTTTCCGCGTCGCCTGCAATGAAAAACAGCAATTAAACCAGAGGGTTTTAGTAGTTGGTAATAGGAAACAGGAAGACAAACAAAAAAGTTAAAAAATCACCATTTTAAATATTTAGTTAAGACAACGCACTGAAATATTACGAAAAAGGAAACATTTCACGACGCACGGTCAGCAAAGCAACTAGCTAGCAACTGCTGCAGCATGTAAGTAAGCAAAGACGAAAGTTCATTTTTAGAGAGAGATCCCGAGAACAGTATACAATCTAATGATATCGACGATAGCTAGGAAGACAGCATACTCCAATTAAAGAAAATAATAAAAAAAATAAGCTCATCGCACGCAAAGATCTGATATAAGATAGTATTTTGAGTGCGAGAGCGACAGATGCCCTCTTTAATAATCAATATAAAAAGAAACAGCACAGGACATAGAAACAAAAGTGCATTAAAATACATAAATATACATACAACTTTTTAGTGATACTGAAATTAATAACGTAATTACGTTTCACTTATTAATAGTTAAACAAACAAACAAACAACAAAAACAACAATTAGAACTGTGAAAATAGGACAAGTATTATGTTATTTCATCATTGGAACACACTAGTTTTACTGAAAAAAAAAAAAAAAAAAAGTATCAAGTAAATAAAGTAAATAAAAACAAATAATAAATTGAAGAATAACTAACTTAAAAGGAATTAAGTTATGGAAATAGTTCAACATATAAACTGGTATGTGAAAATACTGCAAAAGTTTATTGAAAATTTATTACAATATTAGAACTTTAAGAAGCCAGAAAACTGAAGATTAACAAATTTTAAAAGAAGTTAAGTAATGCTTTAGAAACTATTTCAGCTGTTAGTGATTAGGAAATTTTTTTTCACATATGCTTAAAATTATTCATAATAAATATTTTTTTTTTAAATGCAAAAGAAAAAAATAAGAATTAATTCAATGTTAATCGTTTTTGCGAAACTAAAACGATGTAAGTATGCACATCTTTGTAATACTGAATTTTATGCTGTATAATATGCCTTACGGTTAAGACATTTTTATATTTTACTTATAGATAGGTAGAGCTTCAGTAACTATGGAAAGAACAAAAAAAAAAAAAAAAAAAAAAAAAAAAAAAAAAAAAAAAAAACTTACAGTTTTGGAAGAGAAAAAAAAAATGTCTCTCTACATCGAAATAAAGTTTTTTAACCCTTTCAGGGGCAAACTTATCCTGTTACTAAAATGTTGACAAGATTAAATGCAGGGGTGATTGCGAGTTCATGAAAAAATACCTGAAATTTTAGCACGAAAAAGATTTTGCATGGAGAGAGAACATGCAATTTATTGAGAGAGGTCCAAATCATTCCATTATGAAAAATATTATCTTTAATTATGTTTAGAAATCACACGAAATTGATATTTTAGTCTTATTTTATTAATTTAATTATCAGAAAAACTGGAATTCCGGTATGGAAAATGAAATAAATACCTGAATTCAGGTATATTACCTGAACACAATCACCTCTGTAAATGTCACCAAAAAAATCCCCCCCCCCCCCACGTACATTATAAAAGCAAAATTTTATTAGAAAATTCTGGGTGCAATTTGGCAATTTGGAATTAAATTTAAGCGAATTATATATAACATACCACCGCCCTTCAAATTGTTAAAAAGAAAAACCTTTTATAAATGCGGTTTTTAATACACTACTTTCTGAAATCCAACGCAACAGTAATTTTTTTTTTTTTTTTTTTTTTTTTTTTTAAGTATAAAACGCTAAAAGCAATGGTATACTCACTACACATGCAGCTCTCTAGTACATTTCATGCGTTTCCCGCAAGTTGTCACATAATTACAAAATATAAATGTAAGCAGAATGCCCTCTAAAGTTTGTCCACTTCAATTAACTTCAGAACGACTACCACTACAGTTGAAGTCATGGACGTGGTGTCTATAGTAAAGTAGCTATGAGCTACGCGAGGAGGCCACTAGTGGTCTTACTTATACGAGGGTGATTCAATAATTATTGTCCCGAGTGTGTATAAAACATTTGTACTGTACTAATGTCTTATAATAAGCCTAATGCCTTAGATGACTATATGCTCAATTTCAGAACCGTAGCTGCTATATTAACATTTTTTTTTTTTTCGTTTTAGGTGTGAGAGGTGGCACCTAGCTTAAAAGGGGGAGTCGAGGGGGGTGAGATTGGTTTGGAGCTTATGGGGCCAGACCTGAAGTAATTCTGCGATAGATTTGTGACAGTGGATGAGACGTGGCTTCATCACTATGACTCCGAGTCCAAACGACAGTCCCATAAGCTTCAAATCAGCTTCTCCCCCCCCCCCCCTTTCAAGCTAGGTGTTACCTCTCACACCTAAAACGAAAAAAAGTATGTTAATATAGCAGCTACGGTTCTGAAATTGAGCACATAAGCATCTAAGACATTAGGCTTCAATATTCCACATCAACCATCGCAGTACAAATATTTTATACACACGCGGGACTCGGGACAATAATTATTGAACCACCCTCGTATAGTAACAAACGGCGGAGTCAGCATTCCTATCTCGAAAACGATATGAGATAGGAGAAAAAAAGTCAATTTAAAGTATAACTATAGTAAAACGTCTTACTTTTTAGCATTTCATTTTGGTTTTTTAAAAAACTACGGTTCTCTATATTTTTTGTCCCTTTTGTTCTGTTGAACAGTTGAACTTAGATTTAAAAAATCCTATTTACAAAATATCTTTTTTTCTTATTATGATTTTCATTAGTGACCTAAATCCTTTCCTCCACCCTCAAAGAAACATAAATTTTCCCGTTGGTTGAGAACCACAATCTTAAATTTATATCTATCAAGATTATTTCTTCTCTTAATATCGTGATAATATCGTGAACATTTCGTATGAATTGAGAAAACTACGGATGTAATGAATATTCAGCACCCAGGAATATTGTTAGGTATTTGACGGAATAATTTAATTATAATAATATAGAAATATACCATTACTATTGTATTATGTCTTGTAAAAAAAAGTTATATCTTTTGCAGAGTATATTCTTCTGTTTATTTTACTTTTAGACCTGTTTCAAAAATACAGGCAAACCTCTATACAGCAAATTATTTCATGAATTTATTTAATGAAACTTTTTTCTTTTATGGTATTGTTCATGAAATTTCCATATAAACTCAATTTACATAATTTTAAACTTCTTACAAACATTATACTGAATTTTGGAACTTGCTAAATAAAGGTGCAACTACATGTACGTTTTTGAATAATAAAAAAATAAAAAAAAAACTTTTGTGATACATACACTTGATAATATTTAGCAATAGTAATAAGTTAGTAGTTTGATCAAATATGCACGAATTGTAATATAATATTAATATATGCATAATATGATAATATATATATATATATATGTGTGTGTGTGTGTGTGTGTGTGTGTGTGTAGGAATTGTAAAATATGTACGACAAGTGTCTATTCAAAATGTTATACTATTAATAATTACTTAGATTTGTAAAAATGTTGTTGTCCTATTGACATCAATGCTTTCAGAAAAAAGTTATTAAAACGATTTTTAATATAAAATTAAAAATATATATACTTTACCTACAATAGAATAAAATTTTTTAACCACTGGTATTCGGCCAAACCACTATTCGTCACAACTTTACGGCCACTTTTTTTGAAAAGTTTCCAATTTAGTTTAAAAGTGTTTATAACTACAGTTTTGTCTGTTTGCTATCTGTCCCGTGGTCTAACTCTGTTATATATATATATGTATATACCTATATATATATATATATATATATATATATATATATACTCGATTGCCATATCCTTGATATATGTTATCCTGGTTTGCAATGGCATGCTCGCTATTGAAAATGGAGAGTACAGCATTCATAGTTCGTCTACAGAGAACTCAAAAGAATGCCGTTGCATTACGGTTTATGGGAAAAATCGTCTGAGATGTATTTTAATGATGATATACTATTTCAAACATAATGAAACTGATATGCATTTCGCAGCATGGTTGGCAGCGCACGGGATTTCTGATAAAAAAAAAAAAAAAAAAAAAAAAAAGTGTTCGAATCCCAGGCAGGCTCCTATTTTTCGCCTCAAAATTTTTTATCAATTATTTTTGAACCACAATTGAAAAAATATGCATAATCATTGAAATTTACGAAAAATATAATGCTTTGTAGCTCATAAGTACAGTTTTAACTGTGCAATTTTGCATGTTTAATATTTTATGAAATAAAAGGTGGCAATTTGTATTCTGTGGACCAGAAATTCATTGCTGATATTTAAAATAATTTACAGTTGTTTAAATGTATAATCTCCTATTTTTCAGAGATAAATAATTTAAAATACGTGATATTAATATATGATATATCACTTTAATTTTGTTTCATTACTCAGATATTTAAAAAAAAAATCATGATTTAAAAAAAATATTCTTGTAAATTTTTAATATGATTTTTTTAAATCTCGGATTCTCGGTTTTATAGTTACTTTACATAACTTATTTTGACAATTCAATATTTTTTCATTTTTTGAGGCTCAAAATTTCAAAAAAATTAAAAAATATTTTTTTTCTTACCTTTATATTCAAATACATAAAATTCGATGCACAATTTTATTTATATATATATATATAAACCAAACTTGTATAAAAATATTGGGGATTTTCATTGATATTCAGTTCGCATGGGGCATTTTGAAAAGTTCTAAAATATTACGGAAAATTCCATTTTCTCTCAAAAAAATAATTATTTTTTATTTTTTTTGTGATAAATGTATGCCATAATGCATACAATGTACCCTTGAATAATATTTAAAGTGAAATTTACAAAAAATAAAAAACTGATTTTAAAGGTCCCTCGTCCCCTTAAGACTTAAAATACACGCTTTTATTTTATATAAAATGACTTCATTTGCATCCGCTGAAGAATTCCACATTTACGACCCAGTCTTAAACAACATCTATAGAAAAGTATACATAGGACTTCACCAACGCAGAATAGGACACAAACGCAGCAAAAAGCAATGCCGTAAACTGGGGGGGGGGGGGGGGGGATCTGCTATCTAAAGATTCATGTGCTTTCATTTGTTTGTAACATTAATATGGATGATACTTAAAATTAAACATAGTTTATAATAGCTCCATGTTTTATCGGAAATCATTCATTTATAATTTTTAAAAACAGAACGTTTTTTAATTAAATTTTTTTTTCAATTGATATGAGAAAAAGGCAACAAAAAGATATAGTAATCTACTATTTTCCAACTGTTTTTTCTTTACTTTCTACAGACATGGAGTACTTTAGTTGCCACCATTACAGAAATGTTATTAAAAACTATAAAAAAAATCAATATCTCAAAAATAAATTGAGGTGCAGTTTTCCAACAAATTATAGTTAAAAGTACTTTTTTCCCTATAAGAAGGTCTAACAATTGAAAATGTGCGATACTTAGAAGTTAAAAACATTGCAGCAGGGGTTATCCGCATTTCACCGTACAATGATACATCTGCTTCGTTTTACGGCTGGCTTATGTAACGGAATGTTATTTTTTAGGGACGACACTTTAATTGTTACTCGAAAGAAATAGCATATCGGGGGCTAAAAATCATATTACAATTCTAAAAATATGTTTTTAAAAATCATGAAATTTTGGAAATATTTGGATAATGAAGCAAAATTAAAATGATATAATATAGATTTGTATCACGTATTTTAATTAATTTCTCCGTGAAAAATATGAAATTATTCATTTAAATAAGTGTAAACAATTTTACACAGCAGTGAAATTTTCTGGGTTTTTTTTTTTTTTTCATTCTTTTACTTTCCATTAAATATTTAAACATGCAAAATTTCATAGTTAAAACTATATACTTATATGCTACAGAACAGATATTTAGTTTATATTTTTCGTAAATTTCAATGATTATACATAATTTTTACAATTATGGTTCGAAAATAACACTGGTCAACAAAACTGAACTTTTGCTCTTTTATAAAACCGAAATTAGTTGTGCCTTATTAAATTTTTTTTGCGCTGATTCCGAATCTCGTTTTAAATTTTCTCTATCAGGTCTAGTTTTTGAGATATTTGCATATTTCGATTTATGCAAATTTTGGAATTTTATACAATTATACGCAAATTTAAAGCATAAAGTATTATCAGAGTGCCTTTTTGTTTTATGTAATGATTTCCAGTCAAAGAGTCTGAAAATACGCGTAAGCTCAAATTTTTGGAAAAAACTAAAAAACCGCGTGCGGAATCATATTTTGCACAAAACAGGCATGAGATTCTTCCGCGGATCCATGATTTTCCGCATTTTCTCGCTTCTAGCGGGGATGATTCTGTTCCAAATTTCCCCCAAAATTAAGGCATTTGGTCCCGGAATTTTTTAAAAAACGGTCAGTCCTAAAATTCGGACACAAACAAATATCGAGAATTTCGACAAATGATTGCCGAAAAAAATCAATTTCGTCAATCGTTCACAGAAAAAAAAGCCAATTTCGTCAAGGGATCGCGGAAAAAAATGCGAATTTCTTTAAAGGATCCCAGAAAAAATGCGAATTTCTTCAAAGAATCGTGGAAAGAATGCTAATTTCGTCAAAGGGCCGCGGAAAAACGCGAATTTCGTCAAAAGATCGAAGAAAAACGCAAATTTCGTCAAAAGACCGAGGAAAAAACAAGAATTTCGTCACAAAGTCGCAGAGAAAACGAAAATTTTCTTCAAAGGATCGTAGAAAAAACGCAAATTTCTTCGAAAAATAGTGAAGAAAACGCGAATTTAGTCAAAGGGCCGCTGAAAATGCGCGAATTTCGTGAAAGGACCGCTGAAAAAACGCGAATTTCGTCAAAGGGCCGCAAAAGAAACATGAATTTCATCAAAGGATCGCAAAGAAAACGCGACTTTCGTCAAAGGATTGCGAAGAAAATGCTAATTTCGTCAAAGAATCGCAGAGATTGTCAAGACTTCTCAGCTTGGCGAAATTTAAGAGAGTGCAATGCTGACGAGACATGCCTCGTTTGGCAAATTTTTTTTCGTTCCAAAAAGGAAGAAACGGCAAAAGTCGCTTTTTTAACAGATAAAAATCGAAAAATTTCTTAAAAATTTACGAAAAGTCGGAAGAATCTCATCCCTGAATAACTACGACGCCCTGAAGACGTCCAAATATTTCTACCACAAGAGTACTTTAATATGTATCTAAAACAGTTTTTTTTTTTTTTTACGATGATTTCAAATCTGAAGTTTTCTTCTACATCTAGTTTTGGAAAAAAGTAAAATTTTATCTTTTTTGTCAAAAAAGGTCAGAAAACGCTTTTTATGCTACTTAGCGATGTACTTCCGCTAGTTAGGACATATTCTACTTTCTTTTTTCATAAAAAAAAAAAAAAAAAAAAAAAAAAAAAAAAAAAAATATATATATATATATATATATATATATATATATCCATTATTTATCATGTCCCTGATAGGGTTCTGACACTGTTCAGCCTTTTGACGATGAGGTACGCACCCCTAAAAAACATTTTATATCAAATTTGTGTCAAATAGCATACAAAAGTAAAAATTACACAAAAACTAGACGTGATATATAGAAACGGATTGCAGATTTGAAATCAGTATAAAATCTAGTCTAGAAAAACATTACGTCAATTCTGTGGCAACTACTTTTAACTTGAAAATAATGTAAACATTACGATTACAATGTTGAAAAATTTGCAAATTAGACTTAATAATTGACAGATAAATGTTAAAAATACGCACATTGCGATATTTGTCTGAAGCAAATAGCTTAATAGTATCTAGAAAATTTAATTCAATCTGACATTTCTCTTACCTAAAATCTGCATAAAATTGCGCAAAAAAGCTTAAATTTGCATAAACTTAAATATGCAATTTTTCAAAAACTGGACTACCTAGAGAAAAACGGATATCATATTAGGAATCAGCACAAGAAACTGATCTTGAATTAGCACAAGAAACTGGTCTTGAATCAACATATTTCAGTTCTGTGAAAGAACCATTGTTGTCCAGTGTAATTGATAAACATTTTTGCTGCGAGAGTCGGGCTGGGATTAGAACTAAAAAAATCTGGAATTTAGCGAGCTGCCAACCACGCTACTAAGCCGCTTGCCATAGGAAGTAATTTATCTGATTATTAACTGTATAATATAAATTTTAAGGCTTATTTTCTCTTGCCTCCCTGGGTATTGCACTTTATGGGTTTCTTATATTTACACACTAATTATACTCTATTGATACACAAATTTCAGCGAATTCGTCGTTTCCGACCTCAGGACCTTCCCTTGTAAACCAAATTTTAGCACACTTTGTAGTGTATATACAGATCTGTAGATCATGTACAGGGATGCACACACGCACAAAAATAAATAAATACATAAAAAATAGAGTACTTTTCAGCTTTGCTGAAATCGAATTTTCAAATAGGTTATGGCTTTTCTAAATGATTTAATTCGACATCTTCATTCGTCTCGGTAAAATTCCGTTGCAGTATTTTCGAAGTGTTGGATAATGTTTCATAATTTTTGCTTGACGCATGATTTTGTCTTTCTTGTTTCTTTTCCATAGGGCAAAAATGACTTGTAAAAGCAAAGAACTAATGAAAAAGAAACAGGTTTCTCACAGGCATTTACCTAAAAATCTACTTACGATACAAAGTAATGCTGGCATACTGTTAAGACTTTAATATGAACATTCACATTACAAACTATGCAAATAAAAAAGATTGCTAAAACGTGATAATACAGACACAGTGAAAGATTAACTAGGATATTACACAGAATGATCACGTATGAAGCTCACAGTTATTTTTTGAGAGAGAGGTTTCAGTTACTCCTGGTCAAAGAGGTCACGTTATCACTATCTTTCGAGACGGTAAAGTTTCGAAATCTCATTTTTTCCCCGCTCCAGTTAAGTGTAATTGTAAACAGAAGCCGGTTTACTAACAATCCTAAATTTAGGATCACAAAATAAGATACTGGATGATTTCAGAAAACTGTTTCGATGATTGGGTAAACAAATTGGTTAAATTAAACCAAGAGTTGATACAAAAGGCGGCGGCACCGTGAAAAAAAAAAAAAAAAAAAAAAAAAAACCTTGTGCATTCTGAAGTAAATTATATGGAATTAAGGACAACATCAAGCGAATACAAACGCTATTAAAAATTTGTCCCTATATGTTTTTCAGTGTATCATAAAGAGATAAAATGTACTATTAAATGGCCTTTTAAGAAAAATGACAAAAATAATACAAAAGAAATAAATGAAAACAATTTGGAGGGACTCCATTCGACTTTAAGAGGACCATACAAGTACACTTTATACACTACTTAATAGAAAACTTCGCATTCACATACCAGAACCAAGCAATCCAAAAGAAACAGAAAAAGTATGTAATGCGACGTATGCGTATATATTATTCTACTAAAAACCAAAGTTGGCGTCAAACATCAGACATCCAGCCAACAATTAGTTTCAAGTACAACTTAAAACCCTTTCTTCACCAAAAAACAAGGTACAATTTTAGTTACTTTAGATTATTTTCCAAAAGTTACTTCGTGTTTTTTTTCTTAAAAAAAAATTAATACACAAATTCCCATACGCTTTTATTTAGTAAAATATTTTTTCCTTACAAAACAAAGAAAAAATATTTTCTCTCTATTCTAAAAAAAAAAAAAAAAAAAGTAACTAACGCTGTCAAAGCTGAATTTTTTGTGATAGGAAGACTTCCTAGGCTAATATGTACTAATAAAGTTATTGCATATAAAAATGTGAAAATTGGTATTTTTATAGAGAAATGATCGATAAAAACGCTGAAGAAGACGGTTTTAAATCAAAGAATTATTTCATGAGCTATTTAATGTTGAAGTCGGTCAAAATAATTTCGTTAAAAAACTTTTATAGGAACAAAAACTATGCATAGCAGTTTAACAATCTTTTACACAGACATGCTTGCGGTGTGCAGTGTGCAATTTTATTTAAAAATTTGACTAATTTTTTGAGTTTTTTTTTTTTTCAATTTGTTATTAAAATTTTCATTATTTCTATGAAGATTTATTTCATATAAAAGGTTATTTGTTTAAATTACTTTCAAATTATAAAACAGCGCTGACAATATTTCCTTTCAATTAAAAAATGTATTTACACTGACTATTAACAAGTTGGAAATTGCACGTCAAACGTGGCAAATGAGGTGCGTTCGCACTATAACTAGTTTTATAAATATTTTTTCGATCGCATATTGTACTGAATGTATATTTTAGTGCACTTCATAAGTGCATATCAATAAGGCCGTGACACCATTGAAATACACCTGAAATAATTTTTCCCATTGGCCGCAATGTAACGGAAAACTTTTGACTGTCCCTGTCATTAAACTATACATGCGATTTTCACAAAATTTGAAATGACTCGACAAAATTATGCAACAATTATCTATTTTAAATTTCAAACGATTCGATTGGGTAGTTTTTGCGCTGTTATATGCGGACAGACAGACGGACTGAACGACGACTATAGGTGCTACGTATTTATATAATTACGAACGCACCTAAAAACAGAAAGAAAACTTTAAAATAAATTAAATAATCACGTGTTAAAATTGGGAAAATTACGTCATAAAAAATACACGTGAATATTAAAAAAGAAAGAAAAGCCAGAAAATAATTAAATTACTATACGCGAAACGCATTTAATAAAGAAAATTACGTCATTTATTAAAACAATTCATTTAAAGCGATTTTCTTATGGATAACATTCATGTGACGTCACGGGGGAAATCATATGGCGTACAAGTAGCGCAGCTAGTGCAACATAAATACAGGTAAACACATGCGTAAAATACTTTAGATTTATTCTGTACGAATTACTATTCAATAAATACATATTAGAAAATTCGTATATACTTATTAATTAAAATAAACCACTTGCATTTTAAAAATAACATGAAAATATGCATGATGGTGCATTAACCCTTTGAGGGGCAAGCGATTGTGTTTCTGTAATGTTGAATTCCCATTGGAAATTTGAGAAAATTTATTTTAAAATAACGGAAGTTCTAAAAGTAGAATTTAATTTTCTGGTGCAAATCTGAATTAAAATTAGGTGGGATATAATATATCACACCGCCCATCAAGGGGTTAAAACAAGAAAAAGAATGCATGCATAAATAAATGTCATGTATAAGCAGTTACAAAAATTCGTCAGAACAGCGACATTGAAAAGCACTGCGTTTTGAAAATTTTCGCTTATATTTTATGTTTATATCGAGTTTTAAATATTTTGAGGAACAGGTATAGATTTTCAAATGTGGCAATTGATCTTACTTATCAATCCCCAAAACAGCCGTGTCAGCTATAGCGACAGCGGTAAATGAGGCCATGGGGACCAAAAAATGCCTGTCAAACGGAGCAAAACGGCAACCCCATTACAGAAGATCGTCACCGTTCGTGGTATCATTCAATCTTCCTTAACAGGGTAATATTTTTAAAACAATTAAGTTTCATAAACGGTACAGTAGCATGTTTTTAGAAGCTGCGGAGTCTGATGGGGGCGATAGATACTGCGAGCTTAGCTCGCAATGGGCAAAACTCCCTAGTTTTTTATTTATATATTTTTAAAAATGGTTGAAAAAAGGTTTAGATATAAAACTCATCGACCGAATTCTTCGAAAATTTATACCGTTCATGTGACAGTGGACAGTAGGAGCTCAATAGAGTTTGAGCACTATCGTGTTTTTTCACACTCATACATACATCGCGACATCATAACCCCCCCCCCCCCACACACACACACACACACACACTTCACACACACACCATCACCACCAAAAACGAGCTTTGGAGACCTAACAACGAAAAAATTTTATTATACAAGCATACATCCACACATACATTTGAAATCATTATAGTGAAAACGAATTCAGGGAACTTCAAAATGTAAAAACAAATATTCCCGTATTCGGGTTAGTATGGTGAGTACAATTACTTTCCTTACACTGTATGTACACGGAAAGTAATAAATAAAATAAAAATCAACATTTCAAAATGATTTTTATACATTTGTTTCATAGAAATTTGTAAAAAAAAAAAAGGTCCTTTGTACAGTTAAATTTATTTCTAGAAAGTTCATGAACTCAGAGAAACGTTTATTTTTCTTTAGTAGCGTTTTCTAAAATATTAACCCTATAAAAACAAAAAAACCATTACACAACAAACAACAGAAAAAAAATCTTTTAAACTGACATTATGAACTTTTTGATAAGAGATACAAGTTCAAAGGCTATTTAGGTGATTTGTCGAAACAGCTGCAATGTAAGAGGTTCAGAATTTGGAATGAAAAGACCGTCAATCATCATTAGAATCGTAAAAGTTTTGTATACGAGGGTTGCTATTTATATTTTTGGTCTAGTAATGAAAAAACAAATATTTATGATCGATATTGGATTTATTGTTTTTCAAAGTATTCTCCATAAAGATCAATACATTTTTGCATGTGTTTGAACCAATTTTTGAAGCACTGTTTCCATTCCGGTGGAGGTAATTCCAAAACATGCGTTTTTAATGCATCAACCGCTTCTTCAAGTGTCGAAATTTGTTGTCCACGTAATTTATTTCTGATTTGTGGGAATACAAAAAAGTCATTGGATGCCAAATCATGGTTGTACGTCGGATAACCCATCAATTCGATGTTTTGGCATTTCAGAAATTCCTTTGTTTGAGCCGATGTGTTGAGAGCTCACATTGTCATGATGAAGAATTATTCGCCTGTTCTTCTGCTTTTTTCGAATTTCTCCGAAGACTTCTGCCAAACAAATGGTCGTTTAACATTCAGACTTGACTGTCCTGCGTTGTTCTAATGCCACTGTCACCACATGACCGGTAATGCCGAAGAAACAGGCAACCATTTGCTTCGAAGCGCTGCTTCCTCGAACAACTTTTGTCGGATTTGGCTCATCTTGGAAGACCCATACATTTGATTGCTGCTTTGTTTCCGGCTCATATGCATAGATCCATGATTCGTCATCTGTGTGGATTTTATACACAGTCTTTGATGAATCTTGAACGTATTTTTCAACATTTCCTTGCACCAATCGACACGAACCTTCTTTTGTACGTTTATCAGACTATGCGGGATTCAACGCGAACATTTTTTTTTTTTTTTTAAACTCCCAAATGTTCATGTAATATCTTATTGATGCTTGTCATACTAATGTCCAAAGATCCCTCAATCTCACGGTATGTCACATTACGATCTTTCTTTATCAGTTCACGCACAGCATCGATATTTTCTGGCACAACAACCGATTTTTAACGACCTTCACGGAATGCGTCCTGGAGCGAACATCGACCACGATTGAATTCGTTATACCATTTTTTTACAGTGTTGTAGGATGGTGTTTTATCGCTGTGTAAAGAATTAAGTTCATGGAAGCACTCGTCTTGACGACCCACGTTGAAAGTTATGAAAAATCATCGCACGAAAATGTTCAAGAGTTAGTTCCATTTTTTGCACAAGGTGAATTTTTCAATTTACTGAAAATAACACAAATCAAGCTAAAATGGCAAATCGTTCTGAAGAATTTACTGTTAAAAATATCAAACTTTCAATTGAAATCGTCTGCGGTCGCCTAGTAATAATTGCTCTTGCCAAGGTCAGAAATATAAATAGCAGCCCTCATCTCGTATCCTATCTTTAAGTCTTTCAAGGGTGGTAGTTCATTTTTGGACGACTTAATTTTAATGCCTAAATGCCACATTAGCACCAGATTTTTTTGAATTAAAATGTTCTTTTTATTAAGTATGTGAAGAAAAGCTTTTACTTGATATTCAAATAAACTTGTTTGTAAATTCTATTGTCGGTCAATCATTTTAGAATTTTACGAGCAGAAGTGCTTTGCCCCTGAAAATGGTTAAAGACAGTAATGATAATAATAACTCAATAAAAAGCAACAAAAGAAGGCCATGAGAACTACATTTAACATAGTGATAAAATTTTATTTTACTAATCACGCATATACCATGGAAAATTATATTTTGGCTTGAGTAACGGTTTATGTATTCTCAAATGGCATAAAGAGTTTTTCAAATGTTTAGACAGAAAATTTTTTAAAACGTTAATCTAAAGGGCAAACATCCTGATAAGATCTGTCAATAGAATTTCCTTAAAATTCTAATATAAATGTATTTGTAGTAATGCATCAGTTAGAAATACTTTTAAGAAATGATGATAAATCACGAAAATCACTTAATAAATTATATAACCGGTAAGCCATGGAAGATTAACGGACAACAGACAAGCAAAACACATATGATACACATTTTCTCACACCGATGACCACCAAACTAACGATCCCTCTTGCAGACTGGCTGTCCTCATACTTATATGTATTTGAAGGAATTTTACGCACAGCAAGCCAACTGCGACTGAGAATATTAACTTAACGCTAATGGAATTCATTGTAACAAAAAGGCAAGAGAAACGAAAGTGATTTTTTTTAAATGCTTTCAGATATATTATATACTTTTTATAACATACTTTTTTTAGATGTATAAAAATCAAAGTTTCGTTAATTTTGCCGCACTCTCGAGCGCTATTTACCCTGAAACCCGTTAATAAAAAATAAGTAAAAATTAGAGTAGGATTTCAAGTTAAAGCATATTTTTCAGTCATACTTTCAGTGATTTTGAAATTCATATATAGTAAGTTAATAAAACATACCTTTTAACCCTTTGTTGCATACTGCCCACCGCAGTGGAAAAATGCCCTTTTTTACCTATCCAACCAATTTCAGAAACAATTTATATTAAAAGCTTATGCTAATCTGCGACACCTATGCTTTCAGTAGAAAAATTGAAATAGCGCCACAAGTTGAGTAACTTACTTATTGTGATATTATTAATATGGATATCACTTCAGAATGCCGGTAAGTTGTTCCGCGTAACTAAAATGTTTCTAAACTACAGTAATGTTAATTAAACAGTATTTTGTTTATTATTGTTTTTAGATTTCTTGGCTGTAATAATCTGGTTTAATCTTCACCGGGGCTTGTTGGCTCATTTTTTTCTATAATATATATATATTATACCTATATACATATTTTTTTTTCTTAGTGTGTACAATCAGCGCATCTTAAAGCTTAACCACATACATGAAAATTTTAAAAATATTAATATTTTCTATATGAAGCTCAGAAAGACATCGAGTCACTGGGCCAACCTGCCCCATTGAATGTAGTAGGTTGGCCCTGTAAAATAATTTGATTTTCGGATTATTAACGGAATTGAAAAAACGCATAAAATATAAAATGTAACTTTAATGTGGTATATCGCCTGTGTTTTGCAATAAGGACGTAAGGCACAACTGATTAATTGCTCAGGAGAGACAAAACAAAGAATTCTTCACTCTGTAATTGTTTATTGTGCAAGCACCATTGGAAGTAAAGTTTTAATTTTTAGGTAAATTTCGCATCCAGTTTGTTCCTTCAAAAATTTATGTGATTGGGAATAAGGTATCAATGGCTCCTTAAGCCCTTAATGCACAGCCTATGGATAGTACCTGTGCCTTAAGGCCTACTCGACTCTCTCAATAATAGAGATACACATACACACTTATTATATAGTATTATAAAATATTGCTAGCTTCCTGTCGCTACATATGCACCTAACACAATTTTGAAAAATATGTGCCTTACGCCCTTATTGCAAAACAGAGGCGATATATAAAAGATACAAAGAATACGAAAAGATATTTTGCTCAACTTAACTATTGCCTTTGTCAAAATATTTCTCATCAGCACAATGAATGGAAATATAAAATATCCTGTCAGCAGTGACACGTGATTCGTGTACCTAATATTTGCACCTGGTACATTGAATCCACTCTTGCCTTACTCTCCTTTTATTAATACCGTCCTGACCAATAACAAACATAAATCAGCAATTTTATTGACTTTTATAGAGTTATGAATGTAAAAAAACAAACTCTTCGACTGCGGGTCAACATGCCCCGGATTAAATGGGTCAACTTGCCCCATATCATAATTTTGCTTTTTGATTGATAGCGGGACACACTATAATAATTTAAAAAAAATAAAATTATTACATAAAATAATTTTTTTCTCATTCTGTGTGACCCTTTTAGTTAGAAAATAATAAATTTAACGTTGGGGCGGTGGGGAGAACAAAGGGTTAAGCATATTTCTTCATCCTTATTCCGTGTTTTCTCGAAATGAATGACGTCATCCTCTGTTTAATCACCGTCCTGAATACTAGGCCTGAGCGCTGATACAAAAATGGCGGTTGCCGAAGGCGGATTTTTTTAAACGAATGTACGGTCCCTTAAATGTATCCCTCTTCATCAGTATTTTATAAAAGATTTTTCTGACTTGTTTATTCTCCGAAAAATAAGGCGAAAAAAACTTAAATATTATTGGTACGAATATTTAAGGGACCATTACACATGCTGAAAAACATCCGCCTTCGGCAGCCGCCATCTTTGTGTCAGCGCTCAGGCCTACTATTCAGATGGCTGTGGTTTAATTCCCATTTACCTTAACCCATTTTCGACCAAAGGTGCGTAAAAGCATCATTTCAATAAATATTTTTCTGTTAACACTGTGACGAATATTTTTCACTAATTTTATTTTTATGCTATTTTTAAGGGTTCTGGAGACATCTATAAAATATGAGTAATTCAATTGGAATAAACACTTTCTGTTGAGAAATTTTCAAAATGCGCTATTCTTTTAAAGTTGAAACGGTTACTGACAAATTCGACTTTTTGAAAATGTATAATTATTCCACTTGAGATTAATCATGTGTTTTTATAATGGATTAAAGTTGCAAGTTCTGTAAATAAAATAATAATAAAACAAATGTCATAAAAAATTTAAAAAATTATTAATTTTAAATTTAATGGTGCGTTAGCGCACCATTGACCGAATGCATTTCATTTCTCAAATAAAATTTTTTTATGTACGAAACTTTTTTTTTTGTCTTAATGAACGTAATTTAAGCATATTTCAATGAAAATAATACCACATTTTATAAAATTTCTATGCTTGGCCTAAAATAGGCTATTTTTTCTTCTTCATATGACAATGTCCATTTCACCCACTTTTCCCTTCACCTGTGCTACCAGTACATCAACCACAGACGGATATTTTTCTTTATTAAATTTTCAACAAATAAAATTTTAAAAAAAAGTTAAGATATTTTTTAACGAAAACTTAACAACGTTCGCATAATATTAGAGAAATACGTATATTAATTTTAGACCTGAGTGGAAGATGTTATGTAACACAAATTAGAATCCGAGAAAATCGAAGTGAAAGTTTTTTGTTGTAATTTAGTTATTTATTTAATTCATTCTTACAAGGGAACCACTTTTGGTGTTGCTCGCACCTAGCATCGAGACCTGGTGCGTTTTGTAGCCCTATACATAAAAGTTAGAGAACCGAAAAAATTTCTCTATTAAAATAATATTTTATATACTTTTTTATACTTTTAATTTTTTTATTATTACATATTTAGTAGTTTATTTCACGCCAAAAGTGAGTTAAGTCGCCAAATATGGCGCAACAATTTTTCCGCCCGCTTTATCCAAAGAGAAAATGTACAGAACATATTACTGCAGACGATAAATATATAAGTAATAAATATAATTCTATAAAAGCTTCGAAGATCATTGAAAACTATTTTTTAGTGAAATACAAAAGAAGCAAACTATTTTCTTTTGAAATCGAATGAAATAAAGTTTCGAATGTTTAAAATGAAATGTTGCTGTGTTAAATGGTCCTTCGGTAAAAGTAATCATAAAGTAAATTAATATTTTTATACAATTTAGAAAAATTACTGTGACGAAATAGGTTGGATATTGTAATTTCTAGCTATTACAAATTCAGCTATGACATTTGGCTAGGGTTGCCGGAGAGCACTACTTTTGAAAATAAACGCCAATTGTTTCCCCGCCAAAAATATGAATAGAAAGTTGCAATTTTTCAAAATCAAATTCGTGGGTTTTTGAAGGAATTTTCAAACTTTTTTCAATATTTTATACTTATTATTAACTAATTTTTATTTTTAAATGCTTTTCTTTAAAAAAATTCAATGTTAATAGTCCGATAAGTGGTCTCGAAAACTGCATTTTCAGAAAGTTATGCTGCTGTAATAATCAAGAAATATTATTTTAACAGAAAAATTTTATCGATTCTCAAACTTCATAATATAGGGCTTTAAAATGCACCAGGTCTCAATGCTAGGTGCGAGCAACACCAAAAGTGGTTCCCTTGTTAGTAGCATATGTTTGAATGTTAAATAAGTGATATTAAACTCTCCTAGAAAAGAATAAACATCTCAAATTTCCATTATTAAAAAGTATTATATGTGATTTTCCAACGTCGAAATGGAGTTGCAAACAATTAACATGAAACAATGAAGCAAACTGTATGGTTTTAAAGAAGAAATTTTTTATTTTATTATTTTTTAACTATTTTTAAAGTTTTGGAACAAAGCAGCCCCTGCTGGGGGCTTTTATGGTCTATTAGCTTAGTTTCATATAAAATGAATACATTTCATATGTAAATGGATACATTTTTATTGAAACTTCCTTGCAATAGCATTTGCAAACTTAGAGTCCGAGTAGTTTGCAAACTCGATAAACATTTTTTTTTTTTTTTTTTTTTTTTTTTTAACATTTAAACACAATAAACCAATTGTTAATATTAAAAAAAAGGAGGAACAGTTTTCATCATGTCTCAGCAACTGGAACAAAAACAATTAATGTAACATTTTGCTACAGTAACATTTGAAAAAATGTTACTTAAAACATGTTTTAAGCGATTTGGTTGTATAAAAGGCATTTCTAAGTAATTGGGGGTATTTTCGGACCAAAAAAGGCCTGGCACAAAGTAGCCCCGAAATACTAGTTTTCATGTTAGCTTTATGAAAACGCAACCATTTCCGCTGAAAATAAAAATTTAAAGGAAAAACTATGATCACACATAGGTTATAGGTTACTAAAGGTAATATTTTGACGCTTATCTTAATTGTAAGTCTCTAATCCAGATTGTTTCACTATAGAAAGTTTGGAGAGTTAAAATTTACACCCGAAAACAGTTGTTTACGAACAAATCCAGTGTTGCCACTAAAATTATTTAAATTGCCCCCAAACTATTAAAATACCCTATAGTATAAAATATTTTTGAAGGGCAAAAACTGCAAATTATCTTCGTATTATTTGTTCAAAACAAAGAATAAAAACTTTTTATGGGATGGACTAAAGTAACCCCAAAGCAAGGACCAAAGGTTGACGGTAGTTATTTTTTTTAAGTGCATGAAACGATAAAATATTATGTTTGGGTTTAAAATAAATAGAAAACTAAGTTTGACGTAAAAAAAAAAAAAAAAATAATGTTTCAAAGAAATTTAAAATTTGAATTCACTCAGAAGCAGAATTTTGAACGTGTCGCAGTTCTGTGCTGCGGTAAGTTATGATTCATTTATTTATATATATCACAAATCTTTGAATTATTTATCGTATGTCAAGGAGCTGTAGAGATGAGAGGGAATATATCACGAGAGATAAATAGAGGGATGAAAACATGATATGCCAAATCACAGAAAATGCATGAAAACTATAAACGAAATCATAAAAGGCGATAGATGATGAGAAAACGCCGAAAATCGGCTGGCACACACAAAAAAGTAAAAAGAAAATCGCGAATTCGTTGTTAATTACATCAGCAATTTTTTTTTTAGCACATATTCTTCTTTTCTCCTTAAAAGCCACAAATTTAATACATGAATCGACATTTAAGGGTTGTGCTCAAAAAAATATTTTCCCACACTCAACAACTCGAAATTTTCGGACACATTTTCAGATTCATTTTTAAAGATGAAAACAAGAAACTTGCTGACACGATTTTGAAGAGATGTATATATTTTTTTAGTTTTATATCATATTTTAGACAGTCAGTCATCGGTGAACAACGCGTTCTAAAGGAAAAGTTCAGTGTCAGTCACCGGTGACTGAGGTGGCGCTTAACGTGTTAATTAGAACTTGATTTATAAACAACTATTTTCTCAGTATAACCCTTTTTTTCGTTCCCAGCTCTCTCGCTTCGGGAAATTCGGTTCGAAACGCCAACTTTGACAGTATTTTTTTGCAATATATTCTGCCTTTATAAAAAAATCGAGAAACACGGCGCATTATATGATTTATGAATAAGAGAATCTGCCAAACTGATGCGTTTTAGAACAAAAATGATTTTAAAAAGGAGTCAGAAAATAAGCAGTTTGGATTTGAGTACACCCTTAAGAGAGTTTTCTAAGGGGAACCTTAGATTATATGCTAATGCATTTCAAACTGGTATGATTAAGTGATCTAGGCACTAGTTACACAGAGGCCTAATTCAGAAAGACAGTTAAACAGCACCCCAGGCTATCATGTAGAAGTTAAACCAGCCAAATCACCTGTTACGTGCGCCTGGAAACAAAAACTATTTTGACACTCAGGAATCATTAACAGTATTATCACGAGACAAGAGAATGTATCAAATACATACACACACACGAGCGTGTGTTGATATTAATCCCTACAAATCTGTGAGGATATCTTGCACTTCCTGATGAAGAGCTATCGTGATTATTAACCTGTCGGTTCAATAAATTATGCGAGATGAAATGACACGATGGCAGGAAAAGACAATTACGAATAACCAACAAGGAAAAAAAATGTCGTTTATTAGAAGAAACGAATTGTAATTAAAATTACAGAAAGAAGGAGAGAATTTATTATCACAATAATAATAGCAAGAGTTCGAAAAATCCGATTCTGAATATTGATACAATTTTGGCGTTGGACAAGTAGAATAGATTCAATATAAAAAAGATGTCAGCTGACGAACAGTAACATCAGTAACAAAATGTTTTTAAGCAGTATTTATGTATGTCTATGTATAGTTATATATTTTTCATATGTATATATATATTTTTTTCAATTGAAGATAAAACAATTGTTTAAAAAAGATTCATGATATCCGGGGTACAGTAAATCCTGCTAAGACGAAATCGAAAACGTTCAAAAAAAAATTCCGCATTACACCTCTTCGTTTTAGCAGATGCGCAGTCTATTGTAAATGTCTTTCCGATAGATCATGTAATTTGCTTGTTTAAGGTAGAATCCCTTATAGCCAGATTCAGTTTTCACAGTTCTACTACAACAAGTTTCAGGCTTTACATATAAAAAATCATTTGGAAATAAATTCATCTTGTAAACATGTAGCAACAATATTAAATGAATACATTTGAAAGTTTCGTTTACGGATTTTTTTTATTTTTTTTTTTACTGTTTATTGAATAAAAGCGATGTGCATATAATATTACAAGAACCTATTTCAAAAATAATAATGGCAAGCTAAAACGATGGTGGAAGTCTCTGCTACGACATATATTTTAAGTTGGCACCACTACCCCCGGTGTTGCCCGAGGGGGTGCAGGAGCAAAAAAGTTCTAAAATTGCGATTTCTGTGATACTGCTGGGGTAAGAAATAAAAAAAAATAGCTTGATAGTTACTTTTAAGATCTAAATGCTTGCTAAGAACGGTTTCTAAAAAATTAAAAGGGTAAAATGAGATTCTAAATTACTATTTATCACAAATTGTTACGGCTAGAAACTTATAATTTGACACTCCTTTTAATTTTAAGAGATAAATGCTTGTAAAAAAAGTAAAATCAAATTTTAAAAGGTCGCAGGAGCAAAAAAAAAAAAAAGTTTAAAAAATTGTGATTTCTGAGATATCGGTGGGGCTAGAGTCTTGATATTTTATATGACTGTTACTTTTAAGCAGGGCTGCGGAGTCTGTGGGCAAAATGGACGACTCCGAGACTAGGAATTTTAACAGATCCGACTCCGACTCTTTCGCTCAAAAATGGGCCTGATTGCGACTCCTACTCCTAGACCATGGGACGAGTGGCGAAATTGTTCAAGTACGTTTACCAACTCCGGGAACTAAGAAATTTTGCATGCAATACAATTATACAATGCTTATTAACTAAAAAACGCAAAGTTCACCAAAAAATATTTGCACATTAATTTTTTATACCAATTTAAAGTGGTACCCTAAAGCTGACATTATAAAGGTAATGTTCAGTGTTTTGGTTAGTATTTTCCCTTTTAAATAAGAATGAAGATAAAATTTATTGAATTGTCATCATTTACTAATAAATATTAAATACTGACAATAAAATATTTTCTTTAATATTAGTATTGTATTTAATATTTGCTGTTTAAGAAGTTGAATATTTTTTAATATATTTTACACGAATGTAGCTTAAATAATAGGTTAAATGAAACTTGAAAGTTAAAATAATAAAATAAAAATACTCTATACTTTCAGAACGTATGTTTTAACACCTAATGAAG
Organism: Maratus speciosus; assembly: GCA_963932465.1. NCBI lineage: Eukaryota > Metazoa > Arthropoda > Arachnida > Araneae > Salticidae > Maratus > Maratus speciosus. Next base: position 348,034,574 of record OZ010786.1, read on the forward strand.
TAATAAATATAAAATTTAAGGATTTGCCCTCATATGTCGACACCTATATCAATTGTTGAAAAGAGCAATTTTGACTCTTAAACTCGACATTCCCTTTAACTATTAAATTTTTGAGGTAAAAACATTTCTAATAAAACTAACAATTTTTTTTAGTACTTCTAATAAAACGATAAAAGGTTTAAGTAACACAAGGCTCTTTTTAACATAAAATTAAATATTCAAAAATTGCTCAACTAAAGCTGCTACCTTTTCTGATACTAGCAGGCAGCTTTTCCAAAAACTAAATTGGAAACTGGGATCTTGAAAGATACAAGCAACATTCTTGCTCACATAATTGTAATGGGGCAAACATCATAACCTGATATAAAAAATGTCATGACATATAATTTAACTGCCTATCCCCTACGTATAGCAAACCCTGATTGTTCTATCGTAAAAACAAATAACGCAGCATTAACTCATTCTGTGCTGAAATCAGTGGATCAGTATCAAATTCCGAGTGAGATCCCTGAAAATAATGCCTTAATTTTGGACGGTATGGGAGTTTTGCAACAAATGCAGAATATTCCAAATACTTTTGGAGATCTTGCTTTACAAGTATTGGAATATATTATTGGTATGGGTGTTAGCTACAAATATAAAGCAATTCACTTTGTAACTGACACATATCCTATTTTCAACATTTAGTGCAGCGAGTGACAAATGATGGCTACAGGAGGTGAAACTGTTATTAAAATATGAAGTTCAACGCAAAAAAAAAACCTCATCAGTTAAAATTTCTAGCAAATGGGTCAAATAAGGCAGCTTTGGTTGAATTTCTTTTTAAAAAATGGTCCTCAATAGATCCCCCAATTCTGAAAAAGTGTATTGTTAATTGTTGCACATGGGGGAAAAGTGTCATATCATAAACGGTGAAAACAGTCATCTGATAGTAAGGGATATGCCCGAACTGCATTCTGATCACCAAGAAGCAGATACAAGAATGCTGTTCCATGTAGAAAATGCTTCGATATGTTTCATACATGTTATTATTAAAAGTTCGGACACATGTTTTCATCCTCTCACTTTGTATGAGTAGATTTTTAACAACAGAATTATATTTGCTTCTGGGTACTGCAAGTAATTTAGAATTTCATAATGTTTTATCTATCGCTACTGTTTTAGGTCCAGACATTTGTGATAGTTTAATAGGCCTTCGCAGTTTTACAGATTGCCACAGTTGTAGTGCCTTTAAAGACAAGGGCAAAATTAAAGCATTGACTATAATGAATAGTAAAATTGACTATAATGAAAAGTAAAATTGACTATAATGAAAAGCAAAATTGTTTATATTGATGCATTTAAAGGGTTTGGAACTTCTTGGACTTTATCAAGTGCTCTTATTCAAACCCTTGAACTATTTGTTTGCGAACTTTATGGCCAACCTACTAAAACCTCAGTAAATGATTCAAGATACACATTGTTCAAACTGAAGTTTAAAATTGATGTTGCTTTACCACCAAATTATGATGCTTTAGTATGCCATATTAAAAGGGCAAACTATCAAGCATATATTCATCGTCGGTGTTTCCAAAACATAATGAGTGTCCCTAATCCTGCTGAACACGGATGGATCATTAATGGGATAAATATAAGGATTTGTTGGAACACAATTCTTTGTATTCCATATAGTTTACTAAAAAACATTTTGTGCAAGTGCCAGAAGACCGTTTGTTTATCAAGTAAATGCTCATGCAAATCAAATGGAATTTCTTGCTACGAATTATGTTCATGTACTAATTGGAAAATTCCAATGAACAAAATTAATTTTTCAGTGATACTTTTGAAGTTGATTCAGACATATGAAGATATTGATAGTTTGCATAATGTAGATGATATTTTCTAAAAAATGTACCAAAATAAATAATATTATACATAAAACATGCCTAAAGTAAAGTTTTTATTTAAGACAAGCATTTAAGCATGAAACAATGTGATCTTATTGATGGACTTCCTAGTTGCGTGGCAACTTAACATCCAGTTGAAGAGGTGATCGTGTTGCAAGGGCATTAGGGAACCTTAAAAAATGAATGTTTAAACGTGGCTGGTAGCCACAAAGAGAGAAATCACTAGAAAAGTTAAGAAAAGAATAACTTAAAGTGAGAACTTGAAGTACTAAAAGTTTAACAATGTAAGAGAAAAAAGAAAATTTAGATAAAAAAAAAGAGAAAGAAATTCCATTAGTTCCAAAAAGGACAGGCGAAAAAGCTACCAAGGGATATCCCATCTAAAAAAAGGGGACTCTTTTCAGTGACCATACATTAAGTTTAAGTTGGTTAAAAATGCTATTTATATAGCAGATAAGCTGTATTATATTTAAGCATTACCAATTTTCTAAAATCATTTAGATATTGTTTGTCTAATTTTTCCTGTAACTTCTTAAGCATTTTATTAAGAGGTAAGTGCATTATATCAAAGTCTCTTTACTGTTATTATATTGCTTAAAGAGCCTTGTGTTACTTAAACCTTTTATTTATTAATTAGAAGTATTCGAAAAAAATTGTTAGTTGTATTAGAAATGTTTTTACCTCAAAAGTTTAATAGTTAAAGGGAATGTCAAGTTTAAGATTCAAAATTGCTCTTTTCAACAGATGATATAGGTGTCGACATATGAGAACAAATGCTTAAATTTTATATTTATTACTTCATTAGGTGTTAAAACATACGTTCTGAAAGTATAGAGTATTTTTATTTTATTATTTTAACTTTCAAGTTTCATTTAATCTATTATTTAAGCTACATTCGTGTAAAATATATTAAAAAATATTCAACTTCTTAAACAGCAAATATTAAATACAATACTAATATTAAAGAAAATATTTTATTGTCAGTATTTAATATTTATTAGTAAATGATGACACTTCAATAAATTTTATCTTCATTCTTATTTAAAAGGGAAAATACTAACCAAAAACACTGAACATTACCTTTATAATGTCAGCTTTAGGGTACCACTTTAAATTGGTATAAAAAATTAATGTGCAAATATTTTTTGGTGAACTTTGCGTTTTTTAGTTAATAAGTATTGTATAATTGTATTGCATGCAAAATTTCTTAGTTCCCGGAGTTGGTAAACGAAAACTGGTTTTTAGCCACTTTTGATGCTTCGTCCCATGGCCTATCCGTAGCCCTGCTTGTAAAATGGAAGACTCCGACTCCGGGAATTTTAACAGATCAGACTCCGATGCTCAAAAATGGGCTTGACTCCGACTCCGCAGCCCTGCTTTTAAGGCGTAAACCGGGAAGCGTTCTAAAATCACGATTATTTTGGAACCACTGAACAGATTTCAATAATTCTATCAGGACCAGTTTTTGACAATCTCTGCTTAAATATGGACTATTTTTATATTTGTTCAACTGACTCAAAGGAATGCAAGGGCGACAAAACAGGGTTGAAAAAAGAAACAGGTTTTTATGACACCCCCCCCCCCCCTCCCAACCAAAATCGTTTTTTTTTTTTTAAATATATTTTCCTATGCATATTTATTAATAAAAATTAACATTGTTGGATATATAAGTAATATAACTTTATTTAAAAATAATTTAAATTAAATAATTACAATCAGCTATGTAGAAAATTGAAAACATTTAAAATTTAAACATTTTTAGTAAAAGCTATGTTTTATGTTCCATGAATAAAATCGTGAAACATTGATACCTTGAAAATCTTAATAAACAATCTTCTGATTACGAGTACTATAAATAAATATATGAAGTTTCAATATAATATACTTTCCCATGACTATTCAAAATAATTTCTTTGAAATACTTGTTATCTGTGATGTCTGATTTTGCTGTTACAACACTACATGAACAATTATTATCTTTTATTGAAAATGAAGTTTATTTTATAAAGAATTGCTGGAATGATTTGAATTTAGCAGTAGAGTTTTTAGATGTTTCAAGAAGTATTGTGTATCGTCCCTTTTTCTCTGAAACTGCCAGGTTAAAAAAAAAAAAGCGACAGTAAAATAAACAGAAATACCTATTTACCAGCTTTTTAGACTACTGAAAGCATTGATCTTAAAATGGAAAGTAGTTTTACAAAAGTTGTCATCCACTAAAACATTTAAACAGCCACCAGACTTAATACACAGGCTTTTTTCTAACCTATGTTATAATACGTATTACTTTTAAATGTCTAAACTAAAAATTAATATGTCTTTTTAGGCATTTTTATGAGACCTTTTCTATTATGTCTCAAGCGAACCTTATATCTCGGTTTTCCCTCATTTTCTTGCCAGATCTAAATTAGTGGGTTCGATTATGCAATAGAGAATTTAAATATATCTTATTACATATTTTAGTTAAAAGTAAACAGGTGCTTCATTAGCACCCAATTTTTCAATGTCCTCTTACTCGACTTCATATCTCGAGTTTCTTTTTTATTCCTAAAAGATAATCTCCCAATGAAGAAACTTTACTTTTACAGCTTGACTGAAATCTTAAAGGTCATTTTATGTTATTAATTATAAATATTCTGCGTTTTCTCAAAGGAAAATAGTTTATTCTAAATATTAAATATTTTTAATCTATTTTATCTTTGCTAAATTAACATGTTTTAACCCGGGAAGAGTCACGTGGGGTATGACATACCCGGGTGCGTACGGTTTTTACAATTGCTACTACTATTTTTCGAAGAGTAATCTTCAACTTACTTTATCGCATAACTTGTAACAACCGTCTCCGACTGAATAAGCTGACGATTATTATTTGCACTTATTGGTGACAAACCGAAAACCGTTCATACCCTGTTTATGCGCGACTTCCCCCGGGTTAAGTTTCTCTTTAGAACTTTAAATATGTTCATCAACACATGCAATTTGCATTCTACATACATACAAATACAAACATGACCTAGACTCACTATGTCTCACGGTGACTGCTGAAATAAGGCTGTTAAAAGTAGAAATTATTTATATCCAATAATTTGAAACACTTAAATTACAAAAATGAGAAAAAGTTATATTAGATTTGTTCTGAAACAAACAAACAATTGGTTTAAACTGTGCCAAACTCTGCTGGTAACAGAATAAAATCATAATGCAAAAACCCCAGTCCCAATGTAAACAAAACAAACGCTTACTAAACCCAATAGCCCATAGACCAAAGACCAAAGAAAACTCGCAGCCAATCCTTCATTAGCATACAGAACAAATAGTAACCACTGGAGAGAGTTAGTTATGATTATGCTATCAATGAGGCTTTGAGCATAATGTAATCCTTGGTAAATCTTAATTAATCAAGCAATCTAGTAGTTAAAGTGCGTTTTTAGCTGAAATCTGCCATTTTGGCTTTTTTTTTTTTTTTTTTTTTTTTAAATAAAAAGTTTAAAAAAAAAGAAGAAAGAAAACTAACTGCTTGTTTTTTTTCTCCACAGCTAATTTTAGAAAAATTAGTCTGTCTTGTAGCCTATAAAAAAAGTTGGATTAAAAATGTTGATTAAAAATGTTTGTCATTTTGAAATTTATTAATTCATCATTTTTCTAAAACTTTGCTTAGCTTCTGCATAACTTGGATTTTACATTTTTCAATAATGTGTAAAAAATTGGGGAAAAGGGAAAAAGAAAAGCAGATACAAAAAATCCAGCATGGTTATTATTTTTTTAAAACCATTCGGCTTAAACCATGGTTTAAACCAAACAACCATGCGACAAACGTTTTAAAATTACCATTTCTCCGAATATGTTGAGGCTAGAAACACGAAATTTGAGATGGTGGTTATCTTTTAAATAGCTACTAAGAGGTGTTCTAAAACATCGAAATTTAAAAAGTGCAAAATTAGCTGAAAATGAACTAAATAAATGTAAAATGTTAAAAATGCAAAATGAACCGTTCTAGAAACGTTCTACATTGCGTTAGGGCTAGAAACTCGAAATTCGAAATGGTAGTTACTTTTAAGACGTACGTGCTATGCTAGCACAGAAGAGTTCCTATAATTTCGAAATTTAAAAGCATGAATTGAGCGAAAAATATTCTAAAAAAAACGCTTACTTTGGAACTATACTAGCCAATTTTATATCTTTGCTTGGGATATAATGATGACAGTGACGACTCTGTGTAAAAATAGGTTATATTTTCTCTTTACAAAAATTTTCTGAATCTGCCACTCTAGAAAATTAAAATTCGGGATAGGGATAACTTCTAAGATGCGCGCGAGAATCGTGTGCGCTTTTTGAAGTTTAAATTTTGAAAAATTGAAAAGAGAAGAACAAGTAATATACGTAAAAATTTTGCTTTTAAAGTCAATTCCTACTTAGGTCATCAAAGAAAAATTTAATATAATGTCTTAAGCTAATATTAGTTTTTGTTGCATTAAAATATCTCAATTTGTTGATTTTCTATCAGCTAGTGGATTCCAAATACAATGGAAGTCTACGGGAATTTAGTGAAAAATTAGATATCGCCAAGTTGGCGTCACTTTTGGCGACTCATTTTGATAGCCAAATTTGTCGCCAAGTTGGCGGCAAACTTGGCAGTATTTGGCGACAGAACAGGGTCCCCCCTATGGTAACCTCCCCTTATAGATATGAAGATGCATTAAATGCTTCAATAACCAATGGCCGCCATTTTGTCTCCCATGTAAAACTAAAATTAATTAATTAAAATTTAATTAATGAATTAATATTTTAAAAAAAACTGTATTAACATCAAGTGTCATCCAGTACAAGTTTAAAAAAATTTATTTCAACTTGATACGATGAATAATAAGTATTTTATTAATGATTGAAAATTTGAACAAGATATATAAATAAACTAGCAGCCTTCGCTCGCTACGCTGGTCGGTTTCTTCAAACGAAACTTTAATCAAACGAAATATATTGGTGTATTCGATCGTGTGTTTTATTGCAATGAAAAAGATAAATTTTATAGCCCTTCATTTATTTTCAATGATCTTCCGCATTGCTAAAAACAACATGAACGCTATTACGGTTTTATATCTTCTAATGTTTCAGACAAAATTTGGACTATTAAGAAGCAAATCTTTTAGTTGATTATTTACAATTGAATACGGAAAAGAACGGAAGGACAATATGCAGCATATTAAATCTTCCCTGAAAATTTAAAAATGCAAATCTTATCAAAATCCGTTCAGTAGAACCTTCTAATAAGACTCATCTTTTATAATCGGGTTCACCAGATTATAGAACATTCACCTATAATTCTATAGCAAAGAAATGTAGAACAATATGTGTTATGGTCTAAAACCTTTCCTGAAAAGTTATCTAACAACCAGTGCTAATTCCACCGAACTTAACTCAGTAGAACCTTTAAAAAAGGCTAATCTTTCCAAATAGGCTTCAATGATTAAAGAACTTTCGCACATAATTCTATGACTCAGCAACGTAGAATGATATGTGTTGTATAAGAACCCTTTCTTGGAAATTTATCTAACTATCAATGCAATACTTCTCAAAATCCATTCAAAAGAACTCAAGTTATAAGTGGTAGGTCCGAAATTTCTCTTTATATTTTATATGTGGAGTAGCTAGTTAAGGGTGTATTCCGATCCAAACTGCTTATTTTCTGATTCATTTTAAAATTCATTTTTGCTCTCAAACGCATCAAACTGGGAAATTCTCTTATTTAGAAACTATATAATGTGCCGTGCTTCTTAATTTTTTGATAAATGCAGAAAATACTCTAAAAAACGCTGTCAAAGTTGGCGTTTTGAACCGAATTTTCCGAAGCGGGCGATCTGGGAATGAAAAAAAAATGGTCATACTGAGAAAATAATTGTTTAAAAATCAAATTCTAATTAATTGAGCTGAAAATGAAATCACACGGCATGTTAATCATGTCTTCAGAAATCACCCCAGCAAGTTTCATGTTTTTACTTTTAAAAATGAGTCTGAAAATGTCTCAGAAAATTTCGAGCTGTTGAGGGTGGAAAAATATTTTTTCGAATACACCCTTAAATATATCTTTCATAATCACGTTAACGTGATTGCAGAACTTTCAGGAATGTAGCGTAGGCCATACGCAGTAGATCTTCTGAATTTTTTTAGAAACTCTCTACACACCCTCCATAGCTATAACAGATATACTCTCAAGTATATTTCCTCTGCCTGTAGATTTTATCCTACTTTTTTTATAGCTACACTACTGAGAACTTTCCTCATAGCTCCATAACTAAAAATGTAGTATGGTATGTTAAATATTGAAACAATTCCTGAAATATTACCTAATTGAGCAACGCCAATTAAAATACGTTCAGTAAAATTTTAAATAAAAGGTAATCTTTCGCAATAGGGTTCACCTAGTTTTGGAACTTTCTCTTGTAATGTGATTTTCTGCAATCTGATTTTCTGTCAAGTTTGTGCTTCAGAAAAAAAAACAATAACTCAGAAGAAAACTTCGTTACAGAGAAGCACTATCCATGCAAGAAGTACCAATCATGCAAGAAGTACCAACCATCCACAAAAAATATCTAACTAACAGTGTTAAGTCCCATCAAAATACATCCTGCAAAACTCTAATTATAAACGGGTGGAAGGAAAGACAAATTTGCATTTTACATAATTACAGTAGATGTATCTATAATAATTGCATATACCTATATAACTTTTCCAATAGCTCTATAACTTAACAACATATACTGAAATATTATATACTAAAACCATTCCTGAAAAGTTATGCAACAGTACCACTTGGATCAAAATCTGTTCAACAGAATTTTTTTTTAAAGGCTAACCTTTAATAATAAGGTTCACTTAATTCTTTAACTTTTTACTTTATCTCTAAAACTAAGCAACGTAGAACAACACTGTGTATACACAAAACCCGTTACAAAAAAACATTACCTAACTCATAGTGGCATATCCTATCAAAATCCTAACAATCGGAATGAAATGCAAATTTCCGTTTTAAATGTAGTAGATGATGATAATACGATTTTCTGTAATAGAATTAATTCATCGTGAAGTTTTCGCTTCATACGTAAACGGTGCTTTCAACATAGCTAATACACCGATTGGTGAGATCTCCGATTACGGAAGATTAACCAGGAATCCCATGAACAACTACCCAAAGAAAGGTGAATATATGGCTTTTGTGATACTTTTATGTCAGCCGGTTGCAAGTAATAAATCAACAAAGATTGTTTCCATACCTTATTCTTATTTTATTATTTTCATTCAAAATATAAACGTTTCACTCATTTCATTTAAAATACATGCCTTACGCTAATTTCATTGAAAAACTAAAAAGTAAAACAATAATAGGAAATAATGCCACAACTTAAAACAAAGAAATATTTTTAATTTACATATGCGAAATGTAACTAATGCTATTGGCAATTTTTTAAATGCTAATGGCGAGATTTACAAACAGCTGACATAAAACTAGCCTTTTTTTCTTCTTATCCAGGAGCAAACGATAAATTGTATTATTCCAATTCCATTTCTTCCATTGAAAAAAGTGATACTTATGTATTATCTGGACCATGAGATAGATCGCCAAAAATGTTTGACAATTGCCAATCTTGTTTATCGTTGGCCAATTACGTCCAAAACGGTAATTTAACATTTTTAAATACATAACCTTGTTAAAAACGGGAAATTGTTTAAAGTAAATAAATAAATAAAATATATAACATAAAACTACAACCATAAAACTGTAAACCATAATTTAAAAAAAAACTATAATAATAAAATAAATTTAAAACTATAATAAATAAATTATCAAATGGACAAAAAAAAAAAAAAAGGGTTGCTGTAATTAACGTAATTAATTGTCTTGTATCTGACATGGCCCGGATGTAAGTACCAAAATTTTTTTAAGTCGTACAAATATTGCTTTCACTAGCCGCCTCTGGCGACCAGTTTGGTCTCCCTTAAATGTACGCTAAGCATTGCATCATGTTACTTTCATTCTTAAACTAATTTACTTGCTTAATCCTTCCCCAAATCCAAAGATTCCGATAGAGAAATCAAGAATTCTTTGCGATCTTGATAATATTTTATACATTTTTTGCTGTTATGCGTATTTCATCTTTTTTAGCTCACAGGCTATCAAAGCCTGAGAGCTGATGTGCCCGCCCGTTCTGTATGTATGTATGTTTGTATGTATGTATGTACGTATGTACGTAACGCGATAACTCTTGATAGAAACATCCGATTTGCTTCAAAATTTTTTCCTAGGTTCACTGTGATAAGGCGCTTCCCTGATTAGTTTTTGGAGTTCATTGGTTAAGGATAAAGGGGGAAAAACGGGGTTAGTCCACACCCCACCCCCTTAATTCAGATAAATGGGTTTTCATGCAGAATGATTCGATTTGCTCCGAATTTGATATACCGGTTTATTATGTTAAGGAACTTCCCTGATTCGTTTTGGGGGTTCATTGGTTAAGGATAAAGGGGGAAAAGGGGGGTTAGTCCACCCCCTTAATTCAGATAAATGGGTTTTTCATGCAGAATCATTCGATTTGCTCCGAATTTGGTATACCGGTTTATTATGTTAAGGAACTTCCCTGATTAGTTTTGGGAGTTCATTGGTTAAGGATAAAGGGGGAAAAACGGGGTTAGTCCACCCCCCCCCCCTTAATTCAGATAAATGGGTTTTTCATGCAGAATGATTCGATTTGCTCCGAATTTGGTATACCGGTTTATTATGTTAAGGAACTTCCCTGATTAGTTTTGGGAGTTCATTCGTTAAGGATAAAGGGGAAAAAACGGGGTTAGTCCACCCCCCTTAATTCAGATAAATGTGTTTTTCATGCAGAATGATTCGATTTGCTCCGAATTTGGTATAGCGGTTTATTATGTTAAGGAACTTCTCTGATTAGTTTTGGGGGTTCATTGATTAAGGGTAAAGGGGGAAAATGGGGTTAGTCCACCCCCCTTAATTCAGATAAATGGGTTTTTCATGCAGAATGATTCAATTTGCTCCGAATTTGGTATACCGGTTTATTATGTTAAGGAACTTCCCTGATTAGATTTGGGGGTTCATTGGTTAAGAATAAAGGGGGAAAAGGGGGGTTAGTCCACCCCCTTAATTCAGATAAATGGGTTTTTCATGCAGAATCATTCGATTTGCTCCGAATTTGGTATACCGGTTTATTATGTTAAGGAACTTCCCTGATTAGTTTTGGGGGTTCATTGGTTAAGGATAAAGGGAGGAAAACAGGGTTAGTCCACCCCCCTTAATTCAGATAAATGTGTTTTTCATGCAGAATGATTCGATTAGCTCCGAATTTTGTATTCCGGTTTATTATGTTAAGGAACTTCCCTGATTAGTTTTGGGGTTCATTGGTTAAGGGTAAATGGGGAAAAGGGAGGTTAGCCCGCCCCTCTTAATTTAGATAAATGGGTTTTTCATGCAGAATGATTCGATTTGCTCCGATGTTGGTATACCGGTTTATTATGTTAAGGAGCTTCCCTGATTCGTTTTGGCGATTCATTGGTTAAGGATAAAGGGGGGGTTAGTCCACCCCCTTAATTTAGATAAATGTTTTTTTTTTTTTGCAAGATTATTCGATTTGCTCCAAATTTGGTATACCGGTTTATTATGATAAGGAGCTTCCCTGATTAGATTTGGAGGTTCACTGGTTAAGTATAAAAAGGGAAACGGGGGCTAATTCCCCTTCACTTATTTTTTGAGTGGCATTATTCTTTAAAATAAGAGTATAATATACAATTAGTGTGAATAGTCTGTGAGCTCAATGCCATCAGTTTAGCTGGGCACTTTTCTTTTTTATTTACATATCACTTAATTTCCGTAGCTGTAAAAATGAGTGAAATTTCATGTGTTTAAACTTTGATTTGTTCATAAATTATCTAAATTAATCTTATTTTACTTAAACATGCTGTTACTTCAATGTTATTTTTTAGTATTAATAAATTAATTTAAATTTTTCAAATCATGCATTTATAATTTTTTTTCACTACTTATTAATCAAATAATGAATATATATACGTTTGTTTTTATAAATGTGATTTCTCAGTTCATAAATATGACACTAAAGTAACGTAAATAAGAGAAATAGCAAAATAAAACTCTCGTGAATATAAACCGTAAACAAACGTTAGAGCCGCCAATTTACCTACTATGACATCATAAGAAAATTGTCCATTCATTGTTGGCGAACCTGTTTTGCGAATGATTAACTTTACTGTTCATGATGAATGAATCTCTTGTGTTTGTTTACCTTATGAAGTGAGATAGTAAGATGTCAACCAAACGGGGTTCTGCGGCTGAGTGGTCAAAGCACCAGTCAGCTAATCGCTTGTGCGTAAGAGTTTGTGGGTTCGATTCCCGCTGGTTCCATTGCACACACACTTTGTGTGGAACTCCCAGGGTGTATTTCTCTTGTGTTGTAATTTTTCCTTGTGCTATCTTGTCTCCCGACTTATAAGCGGGCTCTCATGTCAAGTCGTATGTTTGTTATTCAATAAATAAATAAATAAATAAATGTCAACCAAGTTTCAATTGAAGTTATCTTAGAATCATCATATATTAAAGCGTAAACCTGATTCTGTAAGATAAGACTAAAATATTCACGCAATTGCGCATGCGTGAAGTTAAATTTACTAGATTTTCCATTTAGAGGAAAGATTGAGCAGGTCTGGTTAGCCGAGTGGTCTAGAGCACCAGTTTAAAGCTCCGAGCTTTCGTAGACAACGTAGGTTCGAGCCCAACGACCGGCAAAATGATTTTTGGCGATAATTCATTTCGTTAATGACATATTTTATTAAGAGGAGAAGTTATATGATTTTGATTTTATTATTATTTGAATGGTTTATCATTAAATAAAATTTGACACTCAAAAATATTTTGAAAAAATAATTTTATATTTAAAATATTTAACCTAAAATATTTTGCATGTAATTATCAATTAAATAAATTAAGCTGATCTACAACTTTTGTTTATATTTTTTTACCATTATCAAGAATATATAAGTGTGTGAGTCAGAAGGAAAAGTTTGCTATTCTTTTCCGTAAAAAAATAAATAAATAAAACGGAAAGAAAGGAAAATATTCATATAAGAACTAAAAAATAAATTATATTGATATCCATGGTTTAATATTTAAAAAATGAAGAAAAAAGTAAAATAAAATTCAAGTAATAAAAAATATATATTATAAATCGTTAATTGCATCAAGTTTAAAATTTACGCTTTTAGAGACTGATGTAAATAAAATGCATGGCAGCTTTTAAAGGTCGTGTAGTTAAAAAAATAAAAATAAAAATAGATAGTTATTTTGTTATTTTTTCAACAAGAAAAATGAGACTGTAGTAAGTAAAAATAAATGCTCTGCCCAGTATTTTTCGGTAAATTTCTGATAAAAGGAAAGCATAATTGGTTGTAAATTATAAACTTAAAGTTCTTTCACTTCATTCAATAGGTTAAACTGACAGCATCCTCTAGCGCGCTTTCAAGAAATAGGAATCACTTATGCAATATAAAAATTTGTCACGATTTCAATAATTAATTTAAAAGCAACTAATTCAAAATTCAAGAATTTTTCTAATGGAACATCCAAGTTATTTACCGTCAAATCTTGACGGGTACTATCTAGTATATATTTATACTAAGAATATACATATTACTTAGAATATATATTTATACTAAGAATATATATATTACTTAGAATATATATATATATATATATATATATATTACTTAGAATATATATATATATATATATATATATATATATTACTTAGAATATATATATTCTTAGAAACTATACTTTGATGTTGAAAGGAAATATTTTAGTTTGTGTTATTATTATTGCGGTTAATTATTTATTTAGGTATTTTTCTACTACAGGAGCCTTGGCTTTTTTTTGAAAATCTTGGCGCAATTCGGGCTTCAGAAAGTGCAATACGTTGGCAAAATATATAAATAGCTATGAAAACAAATCTGGTGAATTTTATTTTTGTTTATATGTATTTATTTGCATATAAACATTATATATATATATATATATATATATATATATATATATATATATACATACAATAATAGTGTATATACAAATTACGGTTCTACTTGGTTATCCCGTCGACCAAAAATTCATCGCCAAACTACAAGATTAAATGTCAATGATGGTTGATCATAAATGTAACATTCACTTGACTTTAAGCAAGTTACACGTGTTTACGTCATCAAGTGATTTTTATTTTGACGTTTTATTTGTATTTTTATTAATGTAATACTAATTTATTTGTTCTTCCGTTACTTAAAATAAAAATTATGTCAATTTGTATAATTTGACGAAACTGGTCGACGGGATAACTAACAAGGAAGGTCTCCATACAGGGCATACTCAGAATATGTTGAAAAAAGTGCTAGTGAAACTACTCATGTAAGTAATAAGGGATCAGCCAAATTTAACGGCGGAATTTCAGTAGAAAGTATGTAAAAAAATAATATACTTTCAAATATTTGGCGCGAAAATACGAAAGTGACACGCGATTTGGCGAGCAGGATTTTTCCTCGCCAAAAGCAAACGATTTTAATGCATCTGAAAATTGTTTATTAATTGTTTTTTAGAATGCACGGTTTTTAATAAATCTAAACTTAATCAATGAAAGAAGTTATTGTATATTTTTTTAATTACATATATATGTTGCTTGTTGCAATAGTTATTTAATTTTATCACTGTAAAAATATTTTCTATGCTTTGCAAGTTGCAAATATCTATTTTAAGTTATAGTCAGCTGACATTTGATTGCCATAATACATTTCCATATCAAAGACCAAGTCGTTTCCATAGCAACAAAATCAAATCAACAGTGTTCTATCTGCCTAATTCTTGAGCTTGAAATAATTTAAAATCAATCAAAATTTTTCTTTAAATCGTAAAATATGATATTTAAATTTTATTATTAATTCATATAAATATATATGAGAAACTGTAGTTAAAACAAACTAAAAATGACAAAACTATAGTTAAAACAAATTAAAAATGACAAAACTAAAGTTATTTAAATTAAACATAGTATAAACAAATTCAACATAAAAAGTTTTTTCCTACATAAAAGGGTATTTTTTTTTCATCGCCAAATAAACGAAAATTTCGTTATTTTTTTACGGACGCTGTATCGGGGTTCCGCCAAAAATTTTTTTATAAACATATATATCCATATGAGAAGAACATTCTGTAATTTTTTCAGATTTTCCTGAGTATGCCCGTATGGAGACCTTCCTTGTAAGTAGTACCATTAAATGCTAACAATGGTTGATCGTAAATGTCACATTCACTTGACTTGAAGCAAGTTAGAAGTGTGCACGTCATCAAGTGATTTTTATTTTGACGTTTTATTTGTATTTTTATTGATGTTATACTAATTTATATGTTATTTCGTTATTTAAACTAAAAAGTATGTTAATTTGTATTATTTGACGAAATTGGTCGACGGGATAACTAAGTAGTATCCAAATTACTTCTGTTTCTATATAAAAATATTATTGGCTTCTTTAGATTAAATAAATTGTGCACATATGGAAAAAATTCCTTATGTATATTAAATATGATATAGCCGGAAAATACGATGTGAATTTTTGTTTCTCGCCAAGGACCTATACTGGAAAAATACCTTTTTATTTATCTATTTATTTATTGCATTTTAAATGAGGTGAATGAAATATGTGTATTTTAAATGTATCCGATATATGTATTTTAAATTTATGTGTTTGAAATGAAAGTTATGTATTTTAAATGAAATGAGTGATAGGTTTATATTTTAAATGAAATGATGGCGATGGAAGAATATTTGGCGATGTATCACCTGAGCCCAACTAACATAAAAGTACCGGAATGGGCCGTTTGGCATTTAAAAAGTGAAGCGGTCAGCCCGGAATTATTGATGACAGTCACATGACTTCGGCTATTATTATATAGACTAGACGCCCTTGGAGACCACCCAGATAGCATGTAAGGTTTCCGAAAAGGGTCGTTTTTGCTTTACTTTCTAACTATCCTGCAAAGGTTTTCGTGATAATCGTGTAGCCAACCCATGTTCGGAAATCATTATGATCCGTACGATTTTTGCGCATGCGCAACTTATTTCTTTTCCCGACCAGCGTAGGCGTAGCGTCTCCCAATGGCGTCTGTTTTGAAAGCTTTCGTTGTGTCAAGTTTCTAACATTTACAGAAAATGCGGTAAGTTTGCCATTACTTTTACTTATTAGTATATATCATTATTGTTTAAATCGTTCTTACTGTAGTCTTTTTTTCTTCTGTACTGTCTTATATTTAAGATTTCTGTGTAAGTTACCCATGAGGAAAAGATGATATTTGATTCAACGCTATTTTGTTTAATTATGTTATACAGCATGCTACATCTTTAAATTAAACTAACTTCTATAAACATGATTTACTTAAAACATGTTATAACGTATCGTTTCACGTTTCGTAACCATCGCGAATTTTCAAATGTATTTTGATAACATAACTGCAGTTCCGTTATATATACTTTTAACACATAGGATTGACGTAATGGTAATGTAAATGAACCATAAAATACGAAATCGAGAAAGTGTAAGGAGTTTTTTGTAGGAGTAAGTGTTTAGGAACATATTTTATTATAATAAAACATTTTTAATTATGATCGAGGCTAACTAGTGTTTTTATAATTAAAAAAGTCTTAAACACAATTTTGTTTTTATGTTTAATTATTTTAAACTTGTAAAAATAAATTTTATCTTTTTTTCTTAAAGTCTTCAAAAAATAAGGAATGTATACTTAAAGTTTTAAAATCACCACCACCCCCTTGCTGTGGACTGATTTACAAATCAAAACAGACTTTGACCTTCAACAAATTACATTCATTTGAAAATATAGGGTAGATGTGCCAGTAATGGACACCCTTAAGGAATTTCTTTAAAAATTATTTTTTTATTAATAGTTAAAATTATTATATTCCAGTTTTTTCAATATTATATTAATCTATCGACAATATTTAACCATTCTTATAGCCTCATTTCCCAATATGAATAGAAATTTAATTTTAAATAACAGAAATATATCAAAACACCCAAAAGCCCAGTAATGGACACCCTCTGGCCCAGTAGTGGACACCCTCTGTTCCAGTAATGGACACCCCCTAAAAAGTAATAAATATAATTGTTTTTATGACTATTTAGAGCCAGAATTTAATGAATACATACTAATGAAACAAAATAGTTATTTTCAAATAAATTTAACATTTAGGATACCAGTAATTAATAAAGTATTTGTGATAATCATTTATTGTTTGTATCAATTATTGAAATTATCAGAAGATCGATAGTTTTAATTATTTTAGATGGATAGATTAAAATACTAAATATCAGGCAATTGCAGCTATCAAATCATTGTAACAGTGGTGGATTTAAAGGGTAATTAAAAAAAAAGTTTTGGAATATTAATGTTTAGTTTTGTGCCACTATTTTTAAATGTTTAGTTTTGTGTCCCTATTTTTAACAATCTTCCAGACTCTACTTGATATATCATTTATAATAATTAATATTACAAATATGAAAGAAGTGATATTGTGAGTTGAATATTTTAAATACTAAATAAAAATTTATTTAGTATTTAAATTAATTTCAAAATAAAACTGTAGTACTGATGTTTGAGGCCAATGATCTGCAGATTTACTATAGTTTCATGAATATTACCTGTAACTTTCATTAATAGTATTACATTTTTTTTAAAAATAAGGAAACATTTAAGACAGAAAATAGATTTTTAATAGCTTCTGTAACTTAATTGCTTTTATTTAAACGGAGAGGGATTAAGCCCTATGAACCCCTCTTTGACTGTGCTCGTAAACAATATTTTTTGCTTCCTGGCTGGTTTGATTGCCGGATTATAAAATATGCAAGGTATATGTACTACATAAAAAAAAATAGTAATAAATAAAATAAAATATTGAAATCTCATAAAATAACTTAAAAGCAGCTATTTATAAAAGTTTTGGTGTTATTACATTTTGGTAAGTATAATTTAAAAATTAAATTTGATTATTTAGGTTTGCAGTTAAGCCAAAGTATTTTATGCACTATAAACATCACTAAAATTGCATTTTTAGCAATGTCTACATGGGGTGTCCATTACTGGAAAATGACTAATTAACCATCCCAGTAATGGACACCCCTCTTAAAATCTTAAAAATAAATGAAATTTTGTAAATGGCCATTGGTATATAAAATTCAAAGTTTTCGATTGCTACTCAAACAAAAACATTCAAATTTTGTAAGAAAATAAATAATATATAAATTGATTAAACGAAGCCAACTCTTAGCCTCTTCATTAAGATTTTCACAGAAAAACAGCGAAACTTTGAAACATTATTTTCTGCTTCCTGATTGGTTTGATTAAAAGTGTCAACAATAACCCAGTTTTATAAAACATACAAGGGGGAATTATAAAAAAAAATAATTAAAGCTAAATATTTATTAGTTATTTTTTTATGAACCAAAAACATCAAGGGGTGTCCATTACTGGCACATCTACCCTATATGCTGTGCATAGCGTATAAAACACGTAGATCATTTCATTTAAATGTATTTATCAAAATGTAGGTATATTGTTTGTTATCCCTTTTAGCGTCTATATATATATATATTTACAGATGATTTTCTGTTGTAATTTTAAAATAACATCCAAACAGAAATCTTTTTTTTTTTTTCAATTATATGCGAATATGACATCTGTGCCAATAATTGTATAATTTTAATGTCCTTCATTAAATTTATTTGAGAATATCTTATCCTTATTGCACAAACACCCTTTTCGCTATTCCTATATTTATAGTAGCTGCTATATGTAAAATTTAAAAACTGTCTTCAAACACAAGTAATTATTTAAAAGTTTTTCTGCAAAAAACCCCCCACTAAATCATGTGCATGTATACATCTCAAAAAATAAATTTGCTATGTGTAGTGAAGAATAAAAAAATTATTTATTAAAAATAAACATATATTTACAGTAGAAATTAATTTTCGTATGTCATTTTGCCAGCTGATTGAGAATCGGCAAAGCTTTTAATATTAAGAGGCTGTACAAATATAACGTTACCAACTTTATAGTAATTTTGTAATCTTTCCGGCTTTTACAATATCTTACATTATCATTCCTGGATTATGTCCCACCCTTCCATCACTAATCATATTGTTATCAGTGTCTCAAAGTTCTTTTTTTTTTCCTTTCATTTTATTTTTACATATTTTCAGTTATATGTAAACATATTGTTATATATCTGTTATTTATAAAATTTTCTAATAAAGAAGAAAGAGTATGTAAAATATCACTATATTAAATATAAAATAAGTTTATATCAATAAAATTTTTTTAAAGTATTTAAAAATAGCTCTTTGTTACATAATGTATTCAACAGATATATTGTTTCTTGCCGCTCTTATCAACAAAACAGATAGACAACATTCTTCCTCTTTATTTTACTAATAAGCACAAGTATCACTTCAAACGTACTATCTGGTTTCTCCAACAGCGGATTATATGCAAATATATATTAAAAAAAATAGGAAAGCCAAACGTTGAGGTATTCCACATTTCAGAATGAAATAATTGTATATATAATCATTTAATGATTTTAATAATAACTTAGTATTTTCATAAAAATAGATAACTGAATATTTTGATGTAAAGAAACAGTTACAAATAGAAAAATGAATATTTTGGTTGGATCAAAAATGGTAACAATATCGAAAATGAATCTTCTCCCTCACCCTAGAGATATCTTAAGATATCAAGTGCCAAACTCCACCTCCCTGAAGTGATACCGTTATATTAAGCACAGCCTATAAAATCATGAGCCTTAAATGCTTATCAGTTAGCTTGTTAATTTTAAAATTGCCCATCAATACTTTTAGTTATTAATAGTAAATTGGAAAAAATGAAATCAAAATAAGAATTATTTAAAAATTAAATGTTTTGTAAATTCATACAAATTAAAACTTGGTTTATTATTATTGTTGTTTAATTAATAAATATGAAATTACCTTACCCTTCTTGTCCCTTCACCCCATAATTTTATCTGTACTGGCAGTGTGATCAGTGTGAAAACTGACAGGGCAGGAAATTCATACTACTACTTCTTTTGGTACTACCTGATTATCCCGACAACCAATTTCACCAAATAAAGTTAGTACATACTTTTAATAAGTGTACTTTTAGTAGTTGACCCAATAGCAGAAAATCCTCCAAGTGTTTGCAACAGATACTTCAGAGGCAGAAAATAATCTGCAGGTAAAACAGGTTTGACAGGTTGCAAGTTTTACAATCGAAGTGTTAATTAAACGATCACCTTTTTTTAAAAATGTTATTATGCATTTTATTAATTTTACTAATAATAATCTTAAGTTTTTGTATTAAGTAAGAAAGAGCCAAACATAATATAAAGCGAAATAAGGGTTCAATAGAAAAATAACCTGCAAACCAAAAAAGAAAATCTGCGACTCCCATCTCTAACTTTCTGCTACCGGTGTAGTTGATAATAAATATAAATTGGTACAAAAATACATTACAAAATGTATTGTAATGTTAAGCCCTTCGTGACAACATATGTGTGATATAAAATGTGTACACAGTCCTTGTAACTATTACTATATCGGAATGGTAATTTTTACGGTACTTTTCGGTTAGCCGGGCGCCAGTGTTAGATATACATACATATATATGTATATATACTTGTATACATAACACTGGCGACCGGCTAACTAAAAAGTACCATTTTTACCTTATTTAATATAAATTTATTAAATAAGGAAAAAGTCACTATTTGAAAATAGTGGTACAAGGGAGGCTTGTCATGAAGGGTTTAAAAGTTTTTTCTTCATTGTTATTATTTTATGTTTTATTTTTTAGTTTCAAGAACTAATGACATCATCTGGTAAAGATGCTGAAGTCATGGTTGCTAGCATGTTGAGAAAATTACAGATGATGTTGGAACAAAGTCCTAACAGAGGGTACAAAATCTAAAATTGCCCAGCAAGAAGAGGAACAGACAGTTGTTCTAATTTAACAGGTTGGTTATTATATATTTTAACAAAATTTGTTTTTGTGAGTTCATGCTCAATGGTACGAATAATGTTTTCTTTTTCCTATGAAAGTTTGTATTTTTCTGTAACTGTACGCCAGTGTTAAATATATACATATATTTACACACACACATATATATAGTGAAACCTCCCTGTGCGACCACCTCCTTGACCGATCATTTTTTCATGGAACGAAATTTATTCCCATAGGCTCAATACTAATTTTACCTCCATTCAGAGACCATCCCATTTGAACTCCCTCCATGAGCAACCCATTTTTTTGAAAACTTTTTACTTAAAGATTTTAATTAAAACTTTTTTACTTTATGATTTTGATTTGAATCAATAGGTTACCTTCATGAGTAAAATTTCATTGAATAATTCAAGGAAAATGTATCTTACCTTTATTATGCATATTTAATTATACATTATTGATCATTTACATGACCTTTACTTTCAATATTTTAATCATTTTCAAAATTATCTTACTTTTTATCATTGTAGTTTATTACTTTACTTAATTATTTTAATATTTTACCATATTGCAAGCATTATGTATAATTTTGATTGCATTATTACATTCAAATTACTGTTTAAAAAATGTAAACAAAGTAATGATCAGAAATGTGCAAAATTCTAAATTCCGCACAACCACTGGTCCCAAGCTGTGCGGATTTGAGGGAGTCTACTGTATATAATTCTCGATATATGACTGAACTCATTGTTTTTTCGTGAAGAAAGTAATTTTTGTCCAAATCCAACCAAATTGTCGTCTAAATTTATTTCTGAAAAAAATCAAGATATTGCTGATAATTGGTAATCACAATCTTTTTATCAAATATATTTATGTATTAATCAAGCTTTTATTATTATTAAGACTGGCTAAACCTGAAATAAAACTTCCTTACTTTACGACTTTGATGTGAATTAATATGATACCTTTATGAGGAAAGTTCCATTGAATAATTCCTGGAAAATGTATCTCATCTTTATTATGCATATTTAATTATACATTAATTATTATTTACTTGACCTTGAGGGGAGAGTGGGGAGGAATGTGATGCTTTTTACAAAAATAAGAAAATCAACTTTATTTGACACATAAACAAAATTTTGATATATAGAATACAAAATGAAACACTCTCTAATGTCCTTGAACAATATAGAAACATAATTTGCAGAAACAATTTTATAAAGAAATTATAAATTTCAAAATGTGTCCCACACCTTCCCACTAACAGGGAGGTATGGGACAGCTATAAAACAATGTATGATAAGGGGCAAATAGTCTATTGTTGGCTATATATACAGTCTAACAAAGATTGTAGGTTGATGTCTGTGCTACAATATCAAATTTCAGTAACTTCATCACTGGAAGGAAAATTCAGGATTGTCAATCAGAGATAGCATTAAAAAAATCATCAGTTCAATTTATTTATGTTTTGAAGTAAATGAATATATTTATAATGTTATAATTAATATATTACCTTCTAAAAATATTTGCATATTAGCAGTTTACATTCATCTTATTAAAAAGAAAGAATTAAACATGTCCCATTCCTCCCTCTACCTTCTTTTATGTTAAACTTCTTGTATAAACAAAAGTTCTACATTTAGTCTAGTTTAAATTATGAATAATATACAGTATGATGTTCAATAAATAGAAAAACTATTACATCTACGCGTAAACAAGCCTATACTACTATATTTTACTAATATACAGAAAGCATAAAAAGTATATGAAGCAAATTTACTTCTGATTCTTGAAATAATGCTTTGCTTAAGTCTTTAAAGTAAATCGGCTTGTCAAACGATGATTAAAAATTAGTTTAATTAACAAGGTATGCAACTGATATGAAAGGTTTGATAATTCTAACTTTTATTTTTCAATTTTAGAAATTATTTAATTATTTTTTTTAATATTTTAACCCTTTGCACTCAAAGGTTTTTTTCATTTGTATTACCAGCAACTCAAAGTGATTTTAGTTATATCTTATTATTTTTTTAATTCTTTATGAATACGAATACAAATTTATGATATATAAAAAAAAAACTAAAAATTATAAAATTATTACATTTTGTAATCGTAAAGTGTGATACCTCTTGAAGCAATTGCCAATATGTAATCTTGGCTTTTCTAGACAGATATCACAAAATTATTTTTATTGCCTCCGTAGTGGAGCCCTCAAGTTTGAAGACAAATTTTAAATGGCTCCGCTCCGGAGTCCTCGAGTGCAAAGGGCTAACTTTTTTTCAATATATAATGTATTTAAAACAATCAAAAATGGTATGAAAATTCAATTTGTGCGATTGCAGCATTGTATTTCTACAGTCAAAGATTTTGCACCTTAGCCGACTAAAATTTCGATTATACACCTTTCTCGGTTATGCATCGTTTTAGAAAGGTTTCCTGAAAGACATATAATTGGTACTTTACTGGGGTTTTTTTTTTGGGGGGGGGGGGGGGGGGGGCTGAAATTGTCATATTGCCAGAGCAAAAGTTCTTTATCTACAGAACGACAAAGTCGAAAAATCCATTTACTCTTGCTCGACTGAAAATATACACAATATTTTGAAAATAAATATCAAACTTCATGATATTTTGAAAATAAATATCGGATATGTATCCATTTATATATATCACTGAACCATCCTGTTTGTAGCTATAGTGTTTACTCTTTAGTGTACACTATACACTCTTCAGTACTCCCTCTGCTGATAGAATATAATCTTTTTTTTTTTTCCCCCATCATCTGAAGATATAAGAAAATGCTCTTTTATGAAACCTTTAAACACATAAAGGCTAGATTTATTATGGTTATTTGTGCTTTTCATTATGTAGGGACTTTTTTTTTTTTTTGTATCACAAAATCAAAACGTTCATTTTATGAGTAACAATCCCAGATGAAGATTCTGTCTGTGTCACTCTCTACTCTCCATTGTGTACAGTATAACCTCGAAAATCCGGCATTGTCAGGACCATGACGATGCCAAATTTCTGACTTCAAAAATACTTTTAATAGTCTTAATGGTGCCGTTATTCATAATTTAATTCATACCCAAGTAATAGTTATGTGAGAAAAATAGAAAATTAAATATTTTAAAAAATATTAAAATTAAAAGTTTCTATTCATATTTTCTATGTTACAAAAAAAAAATCTAGTATATATCATTT
This sequence comes from Maratus speciosus, assembly GCA_963932465.1. Classification (NCBI taxonomy): domain Eukaryota; kingdom Metazoa; phylum Arthropoda; class Arachnida; order Araneae; family Salticidae; genus Maratus; species Maratus speciosus. The sequence goes on from OZ010786.1 coordinate 348,058,784, forward strand.
CTTCTCGTGTAATTTCCTAAACATCGATGTCAATTTTATTTGCTTCAATTATTTGAACAGCTTTTTAACAAGTTTTAATTTTACACAAATGTAGAATATTGAAAATATAGTCTTATTTATCTAAAGCAGATGTTAGTTTTCCAGTCAAATTTAAGCATTTTTCCACTGATACCTTTTCTTCTGTACTCAGAAGGGATTCAATTTAGCATAGCATCTGCGATCTCACAGTCAGCCAATCCATTGCTTTCAATCTCGAAATTTTTAATTGTTTAACGATTTATTATTATTCTTTCTCCTATAAGGTGGAAGTGTAAAAAAAAAAAAAAGCGGCGAGATGACTTTGATGCTGGATTTTCGAGGTCACACTGTACTTTATTTACTTTTACTATATGTATGTAATTTGTGTGTTTATAATTTTATTTTTTATTTTTTCCTAGAGAGAAAAGAATGAATCAAGAAGAAAAATTTAATGAAGTACCTGTTAATTATATCAATTCTTTATATGTAAATAAATTACTATATTAATTCTTTATATGTAAATAAATAGAATTTTATAAACTGAATGATGTTTCATTTGTTTTCGAGACTATTTCCTTGATACTGAGAAATATTTTTCATTGCTTCAGTCTTAAGTTATTAAAAATAATTACAATCAGAAAAAGAACAATTTAAGTGAGTTAAATTATACTTTAAAAAACTAAAAAAAAATAATGTTAGTTTAGTATTTGCTCTGTTGTACATAGGATAATATTTCTCTGGTAAAAGAAAAACATTGGAGAAGGGAGGAAGGCAGATGATTTTTAAAATTTGTCTTACTGTAATATGTAATTTACATTGTTAAACAAGCAAGAAATTACTATTTTTATGTAAAAATGCTGGAAAGATCAATGAATTTGTAAAAAAATTCTTTTGTATGTTGCATCATTAAACTATTTTCAGAGAAAAGACTAAATATATTCCTGTGGTCATCAATCAGAATCCTATGGAGGATTTATTTTATAAATCTGACAATATTCTCTAAATAATAATTGAAAATTCTAAGAAATAAGTTTAATAAATGAAAGAATTAAAAAATTAATGAAGTAGTAATATAAAAAATATACAATCTTCTGCAGTCATTAAATGTACACTATATTGGAATTCCACATATTTGATGTGCTATTTATTGTAGGTAAACACAAGATTTCATTATATATGTATACAATAAAAAATTATCTGATCCTGAATAGTGAACTGGATTCAAAAGGTAAGTAACTGAAAGTATAATTAAATTTACTATGTATAAGCATAGACATAGAGTTGTATGTTCTCAAGTCCCTGTAACATTTTAAATACTTTTTCTTACCCTCTAATATAAAAAAGCTTTTAGTTTTTTTATTTTATTGAATTTCTCCTTTTTCTTTTGTTAAAGGATAAATGACAAAAAAAAATCCCTTTGCTTTTTTTAATTTTAAGTTACCAATAATTTTCAAGACTCTATGCCTATGTGTATAAGAATGATTTTTTAATATTAAATACGTGAAATTTTTCAAGTTGCTAACTAAGCGTAAATAAACAGAGTGAAAAATGTTGAACCCGGATCTTTGAAATAGTGCTCCAATGCACTGTTGATTTGCGCCGAGTTAGCAATGTAAAAAATTTCACGTATTTAATCTTCAGTAATTTCACTGCTGATAATTAATTAAAATTTTACTTGGAATGGTTTTTATTCAAATGAAAGTGTTTTTCCTTAAGAAATTTTTTTTAATGGGATTACACATCCCTCATGCGTAGACACTTGCATGCTAATGTTAATCCTATGGGAGAATTTTTCTAAATATCTCGTTTGCATTTCAATATTGTAAATTTTATTATTTGTTACTTGTCAATCTGTACAAACACCTTTTTTTTTTTTTTTTTTTTAAGTTTTCAGTTTTGTTTGCAATGTGTTTTTTTTTTTCACTAGAGTATTTTTGCTTTTGAAAGCAGTTCTGAATATATCCTAATAAGCAAAAAAACCTTGTAAAACAAAGTCGAAAAATGGCCTTTGTATCAAAACTGCAGGTATGCAATGCAAAAAAAAAAAAAAAAAAAAAGCAAGCGAGATATTAAAAAAAAAATCTTTCAGCGGATTAACATTAGCAATCAGGTGTTTCTGTGCGAGTGAAGTATCCTCTTAACATTATTAAGCTTTTTTTATTATTAAAATAGGATCTAATAATGTAGCGAATTGATAAAAATTAAACATATATTTTATACATACATAGTAAAGGACAGGGATGTAAGAATTTCTTTCAAGGTAAAAAATGAACATATTAATTAAAATAAGCAATTTGATAAACATGTGGATTAATAAAAACCAGTTTTTTTCAATGTATAGATAATATTTGACTAAAATTTAATTTTCCACAGGAACAAACAAACAACAACCAAAAAAATATGCTCAGCTCAGAAAAATTCTAAGTTGAGTTATTTATCTCATTTTTCTATCAAATAAGATTTTATGATTTATAAAAACCTCATTTTCATTTTTTTATACACGCTTGTAATAAAAGCCTTTCATCAATCTTTGATTGTAACTCCTCTAACTACCCTTTCGTTTCTTCCTTTTCACATGCTTATCATGAAACACTTACAAACTCCCTCAGATAGCGTCAACTAGCAACCTTTTTCAATCCTTTACAAAACATTTACAAACTTTTCATGCGAAGCCTTTAAAAAGCATTCAAACATTTACGTAACATGGTTGTAAAAAGGCTTTAAAAAGCAAAAAATGCTATCTGGGCAGTTTGGTCTCCGTTAAATGTGTGCTAAGCATCTTACTATATTACTTTTATCCAAAACTTAATTTACTTTATGTCAATTTGTATAATTTGGCGAGTGGTTTGGCGAAATTGGTCAACGGGATAACTAAGTAATACTTTTTTATGTAAGCAAGGCGCAAGTGATAAATCATCAAACTTTGTCTTTCCGGTCGCATTTTTTCATATTTCATTAAATTCATCTAAAATATAATAATTTCACTCATTTTATTTAAAATACATAATTTTAATTTGAAATTCATGACTTTCACTTCTTTCTTTCATTTTTTAAAAAAAGAAAAGAAAAATAATAAATGATACCGAAATCCATGACTTTTAATTTCAACATGAAAGCATTGTTTTAATTTACCACGCGAAAAATAAGAAATGCAAAAAATGGTCACCTTGCATATAAAAAGCGAAGCGGTCAGCCCGGAACTATTGATGACAGTCACATGACTTAGGCTATTATTATAGAGATTTTTTTAATATTTTAGTTTTATAACGTTAATTTCTCAGTGGATAGCTTCCTTGTATTTTAAATAAAATCAATATTTTTCTTCTCTTTTTCAAGGCATTTGTATTTATTTATTTTTTTCAGACTCATATAGACGTTTTAATTCTTTAACTAAAATAATTAACAAAAAGATTTAATTTGAATTTCTTCCGTTGCTACAATAACGGATGTGCAATATGAATGAAAAATCGCTTGTAATGTTAGATATTTCGAGGTTTTGGCGCCAGAGACATCGCCAAATTAGGAAAATATGAAATACCTCACGAACTATTGGATTTAAAAGAATTTGGTTAGTACCATTCAATTCAGCATACAAAAATACACTAAAATATGTTATCAGTTGAAAAATAACTATAAAATCAGATTTTTAAGGAATTTTTTTTTAAAGTTCGTTCTTTTTTTAACCCCCTTAGAGGTGGAATTTTAAGAAATCCTTTCTTAGCGGCATTCTATGTCATAAGAAGTATTTTTATCCTAATTTTCAAAATTTTAGGTTCAGTAGTTTGGGCTGCGCGTTGATTAATACAAAATCCAGACTTTCTCTTATATATATAGATAAATAAATATAGAAAGAGTGTGAACTAATAGTAGGAATTGAAAAATAAGATTTTGGTCATTTTAGTGTTAGATACAACTTTTCTGACCAATAAGATAAATTGCAAGTACCAGTAACTGCTATAATTAATAAAATGAAAGAAATATGATTGACAACTACGTAAGGAACCATTTCACATTTAGCCTTTCACTGCACAAAAATGACTGTTAAATACTGAAGCATTATATTTTTTATGACGGAATAAAATGTTGCATCATAAAAAATATAATGCATCAAATATAAATGTTTTCCAACTTATTACTTAACCATACCTCGCTGGCTTTTGACCAACGGCGAATAAGAAATAAAAAACAGTAGCCAAAAAAAAAAAGCAATTTATCAAATTACAACGACCATTTGGAAAACGATTTTTTTAAAGACTAAAATTTAAGACATAAAAAATCGCACGGAGTTGATCATACATTACGTACGCCATGAATTAAACATTAATAGTGTTATTACACGTAAAAATTGCAAGCAAAAAATATCGCCTGCGACCCGTCAGATTTCATGAAACTTAAGTCATGGAGGAATAAGATAGACGGAGGTGCAGTAAGATGGTTGGGGGTGACGCCAAAAAAGTAACCCTAAAATCCGCTACAGAAAGCCCATAGACTTCTCATATAATTCCTATACTTACTCTGAGAGAAAGCCCAAACAAAACCACGTGCTTTGACACGCCTATCAGTTCAAACCGGTTTAAACCTGTATTTCTTTGCTTTCATTTTTTACCGTCGGAAATTGTTATTCGAGATATGATTAAAATTTCGATGAAAGATGACTTATGCCCTGTTATAGGTACTAGATCTGTGTAGTACTAGATCAGAATGTATCAAAGATACTAATATATCACTTCACAGAATTATTTGATTATTTTATCATATGTATTTTAAATATAAATATCAGAAGCGTCTTTTAAGATTTTACTTGAAAGGGTAACATTCTTTCGTTATTGTCCGAAAATCGTTTGCACTTGAAAATCTAGATTTTCGATTATATTTGTAATTTAAGTTTTCATACATAATTTTAAAAGAATGCTTTCATCATTATATTTTATCTGTTTACATGCAATTATTAATATGCTGTTAAAAACAAATAAAGACGTTTATCTAAATTAGTAGCGATTGATACAGTCAAAAATGGGGGCCTATTTGAAGAGCAATCACAAAAATTCATTCCATCAAAGAACCTCCATTAATCAGTTTGAATTACTTGAGTTTTGAAACATATTATTATTTGCAAAAAAATAAGTTCCCTGACAGGAAAATTTTAGCTGTAAGAATGAAATTATTATCAATAAATGCTTGGCTCGCATTTGAGTAATTGGACTTGACCTTTCGATACAAAGTTTTATTTTTCACAAAATTGTTATGCATTTCTCAAGGATAACTTTTTCTTTTCAGAAAATTGATACCAAAAGAAAAACAAAACTTTCATAAAACTCCCACCATTCCCAAAACTTTCTTCTATCTCATACATGTTAATACTTCAAAATTCGCTATCACACTGCCAAAATTAAATGGCAATCTATACCCATCATGAGGATTCTAAAGATATGAAATTCCGTGCATTAGTTCATGAGATATGGCTATCGCTGAAATCGTGTAAATCCAGCAAACTGCAGCCTAGCAGCACCACCTATTTGGTTCTTTACACCAAAACCACCAAACAACAACATACGTCAACGTCAAACTGAATCTGAAGTTTGGGGAGAATCCGTGCATTAGTTTTTGAGACAGAGTTATTGCGAAAATCAGGAAAATTCTAGCGTAGCAGCGCCACCTATTGGGCGATTAACACCAAAATCTATCAGCAACAGCTTGTGTTAACATCTAACTAACTCTGAAGTTAGATGAAAATTCGTGCATTAATTCTTGATAGAACTATTGCGGAAATCGTGAAAAATGCAGCACAGCAACGCCACCTGATGGGCGATTTACACCAACACGCAATCAGCACCAAGTCATATCAAGGACTAACTGAATCTGAAGTTTGATGAAAATCCTTGCATCAGTTCTTGAAATAGAGCTATGCGGAAATCGTGTAAAACCTACAAAATGCAGCATGGCAGCGCCACCTGTTGGGCGATTTACACCAAAACGTAATAAGCACCAACTCATATTAAGGTCCAACTGAACCTGAAGTTTGATGAAAATCCGTGTATTAGTTCTTGAGATATAGCTATTGCTGAAATCGCGAAAAATACAGCATAGCAGCGCCACCTGTTGGGCGATTTACACCAAAAACTAATTAGCACAAATTGACATTAGGGACTACATGTATATAAATTTTTATTAAATTCCGGACATTACTTCTTGTGATAGAGCGCCCACAAAATTTGTGTCACATACTGACAAGTACATTAGATACAGTACTGTAAGTTCCGAATCTTTTATGTGTCCTTGTAAATGAACGATAAATACTATGCACATCATATTTCACAGCAAGTACATTGTAGTAAATCTGAGTAATTTGTCCATTCCATTATATTTCAGTGAGTAACATAATATCGCTGTAAACAGTCCCCCACCCCCCCATATCATTATGTAACGGAATTATTTTGTGTGGTCCTGTAAATGAATAATAAATGCTTTGCAAACCCCATATTCTACAAAAGGCATGTTTTACTGCACTTTATAAATGAATATCAATTTCTTTATGTTTTAAATTGTCTAGCATCATTAAAATGCACTTGAAATGATTTTTCCCATTGACTGTAATGTAACAGAATACTTTTACCGTCCATGCAAATGAACTATAAGTGCCACAGATTTTTTTTTTTTTTTTTTTTTTTTTTTCAGTAGCGATCACGCTATAGTAAACGTCAATAACATATAAAAATGCAGGGTGATCCCAGTATATTTACAAGAGTTAGAGCTCGGCCAGACGGCCATATAAACCGAAGACAAACATTTTTCATCTATGTTGGAAAGGGTTAAAGAAAGAAAACTTTCAATAATACAATTTTTAGTTCTTATCAAATGTTTTCAATATTTTATTTAATCTTATTTTGGCATTTTATTATTGTTAATTTTCCAATTCCAATTATTTTAAAAGCAAGCATTTATTTTAATAAATAACAACACAACAAAGACCCTTTAAAAAATGTACCATTTTTTCCTAAAATATACTTCAGCTGTAATTCACCTCTTTGAATTCGTCTTATTAATACAAAATCCCTCCCACGTGCTTGTGTTGTTTGGGCTTTCTTGGACGTTTAAATTTGAGCGATAAATGGTTTCATATTGCAAACCTTTTTAACGGCATACTGCAACTCCATCTATCTCTTTCCTCCATGAACTTAAGTATTATCTGTGAAAGTTATCTGTATAAGTTTTTTCTGTTTCATTATGATTTTAACATCAATGGTTTTTAAGTTTTAAAGACCAGTTCATTCATTTTGTAACGGTATATTTTAAAAAAAAAATTATGCACCTTTTTAGTAAACAATTTATTTGTAGTTATTTTAACGCAAGGTGAATTTGTCATTCCACTCTGAGCTCATTTGAGTTCTATGTTTTTCAATTAAGTATTATCCACCTGAAACTTACGTAAATATCCAAGCATTTCATTGGCTGTTCGGGAAAAGGCTTTTCCATGGTCAGATTTCCAAGAAATCTCATTCTTAAACTTCTAAACATCCGACAATATTACTTTTTACACCGTCGGATAGAGAAAAAAACTACTTTTAAATGTAATTTGTTTGAAAGCTGTATCTCAATTTGTTTCTGAGTTATTAATTTTTTTTTGTAGTTTTTATTACCTTTTTGTCATAGTGGCAACAGAAAGTATCCACCGTTGTTGAACTTAAAGGGAAATACAGATTACTGTATAGACCAATCAGAAAACGAATAAATTGCAGATTAAACCAATGAAAACCTTCAGATAAGCTTTTGATTTCCCATCCTGACGAGAACAATAACCATTTTTCCAAATGGTTAATAAATGTTAGCAAAATAGATTCGGCTTGAAACACCGAAAAATCTATCTTTAACCCCTTATTGTATCCATTTTTTGAATAGGTTCTAAAATAACCTACTTTTTTCTAAATTACTCAAAAAGTAGAAATTCAAAAATCGGCTACAGAAACTATTAAAATTAAATACATTCTAAATGCCTCCTAAATGTGTAAATGTTTCATCCATTCTTTTAGTAGTCTGAATAAAAGTTAAAAACAGCTATCTTTGATTTACCGTTGTAAAAACATACAGTAAAAATTGCTATCAGATTTCGACCGATAGAAAAAATTGACCGGCCACTGATACTTTACGTACAACTAATAAATAGTACAGTTAATGTCAACACCACATTCCAGCAAAACGTTTCATTATTTGGCACTTGTTGCCAGCAATTTTGTTTATGTTTTTACCAGAGCCACGCCGGTGCATAGACAGTGATTAACTGACAAAAACCTATCGCATAATCCTTTTTGCGTCTTTGGCTGTTGCTAAACTGAATTCACATTGAGTTTGTGTCTTTATAAATAGAGCAATGTAAATGGCATGGTGCGATTGAACATGTAAAGCTACATCAATCTTTCAGAAACACGGATAAATCCCGAGTGTATTGGCACACATACAAACAGAGCAGAAATTAAGCATTCGCAATTTGGCGAGTCTGATTGTTAGTTTACTCGCCAAATGAAACATTTTGTCGCGATTTGGCGCAATGGCGAGCGGCAGCGAGAACACTGACCATATCTCTTAATTTTTATGGCGATTCAAATTATACTAATACCGTAAAAAAGAAACAATTGTTTATTTGTCGGAACATAGGCGTAACCAGGGTGGGTGCCCTGGGTGCCCGGGCACCCCCCCCCCCCCCGCTCGCGCAGACTCAAGCACAATTATTTTAAAAAATCAAAATCGACAAAAGAAAAAAGAAGTGAAAGCAGAGTTCAATTAGTTTAGTTCAGAAAACTAACAGCCTAAGTTTTGAACAGTAATAAAAAAAGAATTCCACGTTCTTTTTTTTTTTAATTATGTTCTTTATCTTTTTTACAACTAGAATATTTACAAGAATCTGTATTAGTCATAGTAAGTCAAAAACGTGGTTTTATAATCCCACTTTGACGTCTTTTATTTGTGGGAGATTTTTTTAAAAAACCGTTCTTTCTATTGCACATGATTCTGCAATTTCTTGGGAAATTAACGCAAGTTCTTGACGAGGATAGAAACAGAAATTATTTGTCTCTTTGATTTCGTAGTCTAAACGTCTAAAGTCTAGAAAGAAGCAAAAAAAATTGAAAGGGAATGCAGATGTGAAACAATAATTCTAAAATGAGATTAGCCGGGGGAAATGTTGGAGGGGGGTGGGATGCACAGACCCTGCCTCTGAAAATCAGAAATAATAGCACAGAAAATTAAAATTAATCTGGAGTTGGTTGAATTTCGTGTTTCGCGACCATATTTTGACATTCTAAAAGGAATATGGTTGCAGTCTTTCAAGCCAATATAGTATTTTTTTTCCTCATAAAATTTTTATGCGATTTTTGGAGTTTCTTCTCGTTTCGCGGAGTTTTTTTGAAACTAGGAAAAGGAACCGGTTTCAATCTTTTCGCCCAGTGCAGTAAATTTTGACGAAATTTGCAATTTTATTTTGCGATCATTTCATGATATTTACAATTTTCCCCAAAATCGTTTGATGAAATTCACGTCTTCCTACGCGATTTTTTGTCGAAATACGCACTTTTCACCACTAACTTTTGACAAAATTCGTGCTTTTTTTCCGACGTCCTTTGACGAAATTCGCATTTTTTACCGCGATATTTTGACGAATTTGGCATTTCTTTAGCACGATCCTTCGATGAAATTCGCGTTTTCTTTACACGATCTTTTGACGAAATTCGCTTTTTTTCCGCGATCTTTTGACGAAATTCGCATTTTCTTTCCCCGATCTTTTGGCGAAATTCGCATTTTCTTTCTGCGATCCTTTGACGAAATTTGTTTTTTTTATTTTTTGTGACCGATTCACGAAACTGATTTTTTTACAGGGGTCATTTATCGAAATTCGCGATAGTTTAACGCGACCAATCGGGAAAATTCTCGATATCTTTCCGTACCAAGTTTCAAAATCCCCTACTCTTTTCTGCGACTTTTTGATGAAATTTGTAACATTTTCTCGTCAATCGTTTATCGAAATTTGTGATTTTTTTCGCAATCTTTGACGAAATTCGCGATTTCTTTCTGCACTCTTTTATCAAAATTGACGATATTTTTCACTTATCGTTTGAAGAAATTCTCAAATTTTTCCGGGACCAAGTCATGAATTGATTTTGAAAAGTTCCATAAAAGAAATAAAAATCGCGGACTTCAAAAAATTTTTAAAGTACTCACTGAAGAATCACAGATCTGTGAAAAAATTTTGAGGGCGAAAATACTGTACAGCATTTTTTGTTATGCGGGACTTTCCTTTTCTGTGCACAGATCGCGCGATCCCGCACGTTATTTCAAACCCTGTCCCTCAAAGAAAACTTCATTACTAGTGGAGTTTCGCTGGTTGATTATTTTAAACGAAAATAGAATTAAAGAAATCAAGGATTTGGGTGGGTGGGTGGACTGCCTTTGGCAACGTACCCCCGAGCAAGCTACGACCACTTCTGTCTCGAAACAAACGAATCCTGAATTATCGTGATTTTTTTATTTCGAGCCAAATTAAATTTTCAGCTTTCTTATAAGAATTGATTCGACATTCTTCCAATTCAAATTTAATCACGACAATTGCAAAAATTAGCGGAGAGATTTTCTGTTTCAAAAAAAGTCAAAAAATTGCTTCAAAGTACAAAAAACCCCGTTAAAAATCGCATTAAAAATTCGGAAAAGATTGAAAAACAGCAGGGAACGAAATTAACTAATTGGCATAGCTGCCAACTTGTACGGATTGGCGGTACAATGTACGGATTTTGTTCTAATTGTACGGTTGTACGGATGAACAGCACGATTGTACGGTTTTGCGCGCGGGAAAAACGATCGCTGAAAAATGCGAATTTTGTCAAAGATCGCGTGAAAAAACGCTACTTTTGTCAAAGATTGCGTGAAAAAATGCTAATTTCGTCAAAGATCCCTTCAAAAACGCTAATTTCTTCAAAGCATCGCGAAAAAAACACTAATTTTGTCAAAGGATCGCGGAAAAAAAACCGCTACTTTTGTCAAAGGATCGGAAAAAACGCGAATATCGTTAAAGATCGCGGGAAAAAAAGAATTTTATCAAAGATATTTGAAAAAAAGCAAATTTTGTCAAAGAATCGCGAAAAAACGCGCATTTCGTTAAAAATCGCGCATCAAAACACTATTTTTGTCGAAAGATCGTGAAAAGAACGCGAATTTTGTCAAAAATTGCAGGAGAAACACTAATTTCGGCAAAGAATTGTGAAAAGAACGCGAATTTCGTCAAAGATCGCGGGGAAAGAACACTAATTTCGTCAAGGGATCGTGAAAAGAATTTCGTCAGAAAACGCGTAAAAACGCTAATTTCGATCAAAAATCTTTGAAACAAAGCTAATTTCGTCAAAGATCGCGGGAAATAACGCGAATTTCGTCAAAGATCTTGTAAAAAAACGCGAATATTGTCAAGGATCACGTAAAAAACGCGAATTTTGTCAAAGATCGCGTAAAAAACGCGAATTTCGTCAAAAGATCGCGAGAAAAATGCGAATTTCGTCAAAAGATTGCGAGAAAAATCTTTATTTCGTCAAAGATCGCAGAAAAACGCTTTTATCAAAAAATTGCGAAAAAACGCAAATTTCGTTAAAAGATTACGAAAATAACACAAATTTCGTTAAAAGATTACAAAAATAACACAAATTTCGTCAAAAGATCGCGAAGAAAACCGCAAATTTCGTCAAAAGATCGCGAAAAACCCCGCAAATTTCGTCAAAAGATCACGAAAAAAAACGCAAATTTCGTCAAAAGATCGCGAAAAAACGCAAACGTGAAAAAAACAGTAATTTCGTCAAAGGATCGTGAAAAAAACGCGAATTTTTCACAGGATCATGGAAAAAGCCCGAATTTCATCAAAGGTCCTCGAAAAAACTCATAATTAGCACCGGAAGGGAATCCCCCCCCCCTTTCCTCCCCAATCCTTTGGCTGTGTAACCTTTCAGAAAATTTGCTGTGAATTTCAGACTTTTTTTTTTTTTTAGAATTCCCCATGCAAAAATTTTTTTTTTTGATATCTCACGTTTTTATTTTGAAAAAAAAAAAAAAAATTCTATACATGAATATAGCATAGAAAATATTATGAAGTATTGCTTTTTTCATTGCATGTGCATATGTTATGCATTTTTAAGCACCCAGGAATACGTCATAAAAATTGTAAGGATTTCAAAATTGACATGTTGGCAGGTATCAATTGGGCAAAATATTTAAACTGGATTCCTTTGAGGAATGCGAAAAAAAAAAAACCTTTAAAAATAACATTAAAAAATGTTACAAATTGAAAAATCGTTGTAAGAATCGCGAAAAAACTTTATTGAAAAGAAGACAACGTTTACTGGATAAATTATTGAAGTCGGATTCTTTTTTTACTAATTTGAAAAAATTCGCATAAAAAATTAATTGAAAAATTCCAGAAATTGCAATTGAAATGCATGACTTCAGACATACAGGTACTTTCCTATATCAAATCTTGTGGCTGTGAAGACTGCATTGTTTTTTCAGAGTTCAACGTGCGTACACACACACACACACAGAGAGAGAGAGACAGACAAGCAGCTATCACCTTGACAAAATTTAGTGTATACAATATGCGCTCGATTTTGAAAACCACTTTTTTACGAATTCTTCGTTTTTACGAACTGATGTACTGGTCCCGACCAGCATCTCATTGATCTAATGTTATTCCCATTTATGAATTTTCGATTTTACGAACACATTATATGATTCCACTCGAGTTCGTAAAATAGAGCGTCTACTGTATTATCATGAGCTGATTTACCTAATATATTCGACATATTCTGAGGTAAAACATGAATTATTACTAAATATTATAATTATTTATAACATTATAATAATATGTATATAGACTTCCAAAATTTCTTGGGTTCCCCCCCCCCCCCCCCCCCGGTGATCCCTAAGAAGTCATGGAGTCACATTCTGAAAAATTTTCGTGGGTATGTACTGGTGTGCAGCATGTATTATCTAAGATTTATCAGCCGGCAAAATTTCATCTACAAGACTTTGACAGAGATAATGTTAGGTAGGTCTCATGCAATAGAAGTTTCCAGCATGATTAAAGGCCTTTTAAAATCTTTATAAGAAGTTAGGGTGCCAAAAGGTTTTACACTTGTGACCACACTTTGTTACTGCCTTATGTCACTGCTGCACGGAGATTTACATGTATATATATATATATATATTTACCATTAGATTTAGTTTTGATTTTTTGAACCCCTTCTCTCGCCCCTCACGCAAACAAAAGTCGCGTTTGAGCCCTTTTTAAAAGAAATACCACACAATTATACCTTCTAAGATGGAAACCTGTCTAAAACGGAAATTCGACTGGTTTCATGGGGTTCCGTTTTAGCAGGTTTTACTATATAAGATATTGTTTGCATCCAACATGTTCAGGTTAAAAAGTCTGGGCACCCCCCCCGTTCAAAAGGCTGGTTACGCCTATGCGGAAATAGACTCTGAAACTACTGAACGCATTAAAAAAATTCTTTCACTGTATGATAGCTGATAAACAGAGTACCCACGTTGACCATATAGTACTACAAAGATAGCCCGTCAAAAATGACGGAAAATGAGATATAAATATATATACAATACAAGTGCAAGAATATGAATTTTTATGGCTTGTTCCGCAGTGATATACGAAACTAATACATTTTTAAAAAGAAACACATTTATGAAAAACTATGCACAATAGAGGACCAGTAATCAGCACAGCTTGGTTCCAAGTGTTGTGCGGATAACAGGTTATATCTATTCAATCTGCGTTTAGATTTTTTTAAATTCATGTTTTAGATTGTTAATTCTTGAATAAATAAATAAATTACACACTTAAACATATAAGTAAGGTAAAAACTATTTTTAAAATAATATTTTTTTTTTTTTTTTAAGTTTTTTGATCAGTGGTCTCTTTTAAGACATTTGTTTTTTGTTCTTAAATTTGATCTTGCAGTCTACAAATAATCGTAAGTTCTTGCTAAGTTACAAAACTTTGTAGCTCTAAAAAATTTAAATTTTTCTGATCTAATATCAAAACTTCAAAGCAATAGAGAATTCGGTACTTTTCTACTATAGAGGGCTTGACATTAAAAAAAAAAAGCTTGGCGGAATTCGGGCATCAGAAAGTGAAATTTGTTGCCAAATGATATAAACAGCTAATGGAAACAAACTTGATGAAATTTTTTGTTTGTTTATATATGTATTTTAATTAAATGTATGTCATTGTTGTTTTTATGTTCAAATTACTTCTGTTTCTGAATAAAATTAAAAAAATGGCTTCTTTATATTAAGTAAATTGCATAAATATCGAAGATAATGCCTGTGTATAAGAAATGAAACAGTGAATAGTTTACCAGAAAATATGTTGCCAAATTTCCTTCTTCGCCAATGCCGCTATATAGGAAAAGTACCGAGAATTTAATTTCTGTATCCGGCTATGTAAAGCACATTAAAATCGGGCAGTTATGAGCTCGCTCTGATAGTACAGCGCCGTCTAGTGGCGGTTTTTTATTAGTAGCATCGGGATGAAGATGAAAAGATGTACATTTTCGTATATTACACTTAAAATTCTGACCCATAGATTTTGAAAAAAATCTTCAATGTGCGGTGTTTAAATTAAGTTGCGGTGAACGCGATTATGAAAGATTAATGGGTTTCAGAGGGAATTTCGTCAAATTAGCAAGCTATCGCCAAGTTGGCTTCATATATGGCAACTTATTTTTGTCGCCAAATTTGGCGACACTTTTGCCAAGCTGGTCAAAATTTGGCGTTATTTTGCAACCCTGCAATTAGTACTTTTCAACAATTACTCATTGTTGAAGCTGATACCAATTTATCCGTAGGAAGCTTAAAATAGCCGCGATCAATGAGGCGATCCAACCGGAATTGTGAGGGACACTCAGAGACTTGGATTTTATATAAATAGATATTTTTTGGAAGGAAGAGGTTGCAAATGGGTTGGAATTACGATTTTCTCATTAAGTCATCTAAAGCACTTATAAATAGTGCTTAATTTGCACCGGAGCTCAGCTCCGGTACTTCTTTGTTTTTAGTTAATGTTTAAATAATTGTCGGAATTCATCGGAGCTCATAAATACTACACTTCGGAGTCCAGTGGAGCAGGGCTTCCAAAATCTCGAAGTCTAGATCTGCACGGGCTGGGCTCGGGCCGATTTTCATTCACGGCTCTCGAGCCGGGCCGGACCGGGCCTGGTCTCCACTCTGTTCGGGCCGGGCCGGGCGTAACTTAATTTTTCTGAACAAAGCCGGACCTAGTTTCATTCCTAGTCTTTATGGCCTAAAATTTTCAGTCCTAGTTTTGAGCCAGCCCGTATGAAAATCATTGTCTCAGCTTGGCGTGGTCCATTTAAAAGTCAGTTAAATTAGGCCTGGGCCAAAAACTTTTGCAAAAAATGCATACATTTTTGAATCGCCATTATTCTACACTTAAACATTAAAATTTATTATTTTTAAAGAATAGTAGATTTCTACGCGTATTAAAATATATCTAAAATATAGTAAAATGTGTAAAAAGGAAACCTGCCTATGACGGAACCCTGTTTTAAACTGAAAAACGTGTTGATCCATGCAAAATGAATATGCTAATAAGTAAGAAAAGAATATATAATAAATTTACACTTGCTAAGAAGGCAACTTGTCTATAACACATTTTTTTTTTCTTTTCTGTGCAATTCCGCCTTAAAAGATTTTATCGTATAGCATTTTTTAGATTTTTAACACTTCTATACATGGAATATGGATTAACAATATTAATGATAACTGAAACATTTACATACAAGAAATAGAGATTCATTAAAAAAATAAATATTGCAGTCTGTGGCACTTTTACAAAAATAAAGATTATACACATAAAAAAAAAAAAAAAAAAAAAAAAAAAAAAAGTTAAGATAAATATTTTATGTCAGAACTCCTCGTACGAGACAAATTTTTAACCAATTCGACGTAAAAATCAATATTTTGTAGAAATTCATTCGGGCCAGGCCGGGCTCGGGCCGAGATTTTAACTTTTTTCCGGGCCGGGCTTTGGCCGAACTTTTAATTTTTTTATCGGGCCGGGCCCGAGCCTGGAAATGTCGGCCCGTGCAAACCTCTAGTCTAAATATCTTTTCCTTTTTCTCCTATTTCCAATCCTTTGTGTCCTTTTCTACCAAAACGTTTACATATCTGTTGCAACGTGTCGCACATGCTGGAGCATACTCCTATCTAGCACTCGCAAGTGTTGATTAAATTGTTTTCTGTCTCAATGGTTTTCGAAGAGCCACGAGGAATACCAGAATTAACCGCAACCGTATCCTCCATTTTTACTCGTGGTCGTGTTATGTTGACTTGCTGCTTTTTGTTCGTGTTTGTAAAACATTCTTACTGTTCAACATTTTAGCTCCGCGAGGTTGAAGCTCACAACTCTGAAACTCACAAGAGTGCAGCTTCAAAATTTCTTCATTTTTAGTGAATACTGAAATATTAGTCGGAACAATGCGCACCGAAGCCCACCGGAACAGTGCTGAGTGTTGTAGTTGATATAAAGAAGTCCTTGGCGAGTAGGAATTCCTCACTCTGGATTTTAATGTCCTGCTCCGTTCCTTTATTAGATATAGTCAAAATGTATTTAAAAATTTCGGTTGTTGAAGACGAAGTTTATTTACATTTTGCAAATAATAAATGACATATAACTATATAGAGGTGGATAAGGTGAGGGGGGATGCACTATCGTTCTTCTTACAGCAGAAAATTTGAGCTCAGGTACTTTTGTTAGAATTTAAGTCCTGGAGAATGAATTTTTCTCGAATTTCGACTTAATTGTCAATACTTAATTATCTGCAGCAATATTCTTTCCTCCTAATGTTAGTAGGCACACAAAATAAAAAGTCCGAGACTATGGACGCAGTTAGATATAAAGGAAGAAATAGAAAAAAAAGGGGGACGAAATTAAAATGTTCTTAATGCATGACAATTGAGTTCTTACTCCAATAAATCCCTAAGCAAATAGTGGCGTACCCAGGATTTTATTTCGGGGG
Organism: Maratus speciosus; assembly: GCA_963932465.1. NCBI lineage: Eukaryota > Metazoa > Arthropoda > Arachnida > Araneae > Salticidae > Maratus > Maratus speciosus. Next base: position 348,075,880 of record OZ010786.1, read on the forward strand.
AGGGGGGGGGCTGACTTAAATTTTTATAATGTTCTAAATCTTGCGAAACACGTTGAATGGTGTTATAAACAGAAATCATTTTTGTCAATAAGGCCGTAGCCAGAGAGGGTAAAGGAGAGGGGCAGGGGTGACTTTGTTCCGAATTTTCCGAAAATTTGAAAAATTCGGTCATCAGTCCGAAAATTCGGATTAAAAATAATATCGCGATTTTTGACAAATGGTCGCAGAAAAAAATCAATTTCGTCAATCGTTTTCAAAAAAAAAAAAAATCTCCAATTTCTTTAAATGATCAAGGAAAAATTCGGAATTTTGTCGTAGGGCGCGGATAAAATGCGAAGTTTGTCAAAGGATCGCGAAAAAAAGTCAAATTTCATCAAATTATCCCAAAGGAAACGCTAATTTCGTCAAATGAGCACAGAAAAAACCCGAATGTCGTCAGAAGGCCGCAGAAAAAACGCGAATTTCATCATAAGGTCGCGGAAAAAACGCGATTTCGAAAAAAAAAGATCGCGAAAAACAACCATTCCGTCAAAGGGCTGCGAAAAAGAAGCTAATTTCGTAAAGGATCGCAAAAACGCGAATTTCGTCAAAGGGACACGGAAAAACGTGAATTTCGCAAAAGGTAGCAGTAAAACGCAAATTTCATCAAAAAACGAGAAAAAAGCGCGAATTTCGTCAAAAAGCCGTGGAAAAACTCAAATTTCGACGAAGGATTGCGAAAAAACGCGAATTTCGTCAAATGACGACAGAAAAAACGCGAATTTCATCAAAGGGCCACAGAAAAAACGCAAACTTCGACAAAAAATCGCTAAAAAAAACACGCATTTCGTCAAAGGGAAGCGTTTAAAACGCGAATTTCGTCAAAGGGACACAGAAAAAAGTGAATTTCGTCAAAAGGCCGCAGAAAGACGCAAATTTCATCAAAAAAGACGAGAAAAGAACGCAAATTTCGATGAAGGATTGCATAAAAAAACCGCGACTTTCGGCAAATGACCACAGAAAAAAACGAGAATTTCGACAAAGGATCGCTAAAAAAACACGCATTCCGTCAAAGGGAAGCGGAAAAAACGCGAATTTCGTCAAAGGATCACACAAGAAAAAAAGAGAAAAAACATGATCACAAATAGGGACACAGAAAAACGTGAATTTCGTCAAAAGGCTGGAGAAAAAAAAGCGCATTTCGTCAAAAAGCCGCAAAAAACCACTAATTTCTTCAAAAACCCGCGGAATAAAGCAAATTTCGACAAAGGATTTCGAGAAAAAGGCGAATTTCTTCAAAGAGCCGCAGAAAGAACGCGAATTTCATCAAAAGGCCGCGGAAAAACGCGACGAAAAAAGATCGCTAAAAACACGCATATTCCGTCAAAGGACTGCGAAAAAAAGGTTAATTTCGAAATTGATCGAAAAAAAAAACTCTAATTTCGTCAAAGGGACACGGAAAAGCTTGAATATCGTCAAAAGGCCGCAGAAAAACGCAAATTTCATCAAAAAAGACGAGAAAAGAACGCAAATTTCGCCAAAGATCCGCGGAAAAAACGCAAATTTCGACGAAGGATTGCATAAAAAACCCTGCGAATTTCGGCAAAGGATCGCTTAAAAAAAACGCATTCCGTCAAAGGGAAGCGGAAAAACGCGAATTTCGTTAAAGGATAGCAAAAAAGAGAAAATGCAAGGTCACAAAGAAGAGCCACAGAAAAACGTGGATTTCGGCAAAAGATTGCGAAAAGATGAGAATTTCGTCAAACAGCAGCGAAAAAAAAAAAAAAAAAAAACGCGACCATTTTCGTCAAAAAAAAAAAACGCGAATTTCTTCAAAAACACAAGAAAAAAAAGCGAATTTCGTCAAAAAGCCGCGGAAAAAACGCAAATTTCCACGAAACATGTCGTAAAAAAACGCGAATTTCGGCAAAAATCCGCGAAAAAACACAAATTTCGACAAAGGATTACGAAAAAACGAGAATTTCGTCAAAGGGTCGCGGAAAAAAGCTAATTTCGTCAAAAGATCGCGGGAAAATGCAAATTTCGTTAAAGCGTCGTGATAAAAACCTGAATTTCATCAAAGGATTGCGTTAAAAACACATACAAATTTCTGTGTTTATTATTATATGTATAGTTTTTAAACTGAAATAATATACTGAACTAACTTTTTAGAAATCTGGTTAACCCGAACCTAACTTACACGAATCTACACTCAGCCTGAAATTGACCTGAAATGAAAACAGAGTTAACCCAAACTACAACAAAAATAATTAGCGGCAGGAAGGGATTTCCTCTCCTTCCACCCTCTGCTGTAACCTTTCAGAAAATTTGCTGTGGATTTCAGAATTTTTTTTTTACTCGGAATCAAATCTGGGGGGGGGGGGGGAAGGGAGGAGGGTACGGGTACGATCCTGAGAACGTCCCATATCGAAATATGTTGAAAAGTGTTACTGGGGTTTTTTTTTAATATACTTTCATTTAAAAGAAAGTCGTTATATCTTAAAATCTATAAAATTGTTTTTCCGACCCCCGAAACTAAATTCTGGCTACGGTTCTTGTTTAACAATAAATTAATATTGTAACAAACACAAAATATTTTTTGTATACACAAAATATTTTTATACACATATATAAAATAAAGACTTTGTTTATTATTTGTGCATTGCACAAGTAATAATAAGGACTTTAAACCGTTCCAGATGAAAAATACCGGCTGCAAAGTTAAGACAGAATAGGAAGGTAAGTGGGGGTGGGGGTGGGACGTTACCGAACTCCAAAGATGTCTTTGCAGTCAAACAAGAAGTCACAGTGTATCTTACAGATACGAGAAAGTAATCGAGTGTTAAAAACAAAGTTAATGAATATCATTCACAGTCTGCTCTTCCGCGCATATATAGTGCCTGAATTCCGACTCAGCCAAAATTCTGAAGAGATTAGCTAAGGTGTCACTATGCACAAATATGGGACTAACAAAAAAGACAAGTGCGATGCATGACAAATACGTATATTATTGAATTGATCTAAAAAGTAAGAAGTAAATATTTTTACCATTTAACTCCGATCATTTTGTCAGGTAAAAGAGGTTTAGTCTCTTCAACCCTCCGTACCCCCATATTTCGGTGTAGCATGGAGATGCGACTGAAAAATGAAAGTTAATAAGCTACTTTTACATTCAACTCTTCCGCACCAGATTTCCGATTTAGCCGAAATCGACTTGAGATTAGCTGTGGTGTTACTGTGCATTAACATACTTCCGCATTGACAATCTTGGCGCCCGCCGACTATGAGATAAATTAAAAAAATCCTTAAATTAAACTACTTTTAGATTTGTCGAATTTATTTGTAGGTCTCTTGAACTGAGCATATGTTTTCATTTATCGAGTAAAACAGGGATGGAGCTATTTTTCAGTCATTTGAAAATGGATTTTGTGGTCTCAAGTAAATTTGGTCGCAGGGCTGAGGAGGATATTGGATTAACCAGAAAAACAAATTCGTGGTATGCCAGAAAATAAAACAAATTTATCTGAAAAAGAAGGAATATCAGCCCTTTTTTCGTTTCACTGCGATCTCTTCAGAGGTGGAATGGAGCTGTAACCTCATAACCCCCGTCCCCACCGACTCCTTATTGTGTATGCTGGGGCATCACTGTGCACTAATATATCGGACTAACCAGAATAACTGCGTCGCAAAAAAAAAAAAAAAAAAAATCTCAAAAGACAGAAAAAAACAGGAGTTTTTTTTTCATTTCATTTTTGATTATTTCAAAAGGGGGCCTGTAACCCCATCAGCCCCTTCTCTTCATTGGTTATATTGTGGTGGAACTGTGCGCTGATATGAGACTAGCCAGAACGTCTTGTTCGTTTTATTTCAGAAAACAATTGCATTACAAATTTATCTCAAACAAAAAGAAAAATATCAGCACTTTTTTCATTTCATTTTAGACTAGTTTGGGAGGGGGCTGTAACACCATCACCCCCTTTCTACTTCTTTGGGTACAATGTGGTATCACTGTGCACTAATATGGAACTAAAGAGAAGAGAGCAGCTAGTCTGTTGAATGATAGGAGAAAAAAAATACAAATTTATCTCAAACAGAAAGGAAAAAAAGCAAGTTTTTTTTTATTTCATTTTCGACTATTGCGGGAGGAGGGGTTGTAATTCCATCAGCCACCTCCCCATCTTTGGGTATGCTGAGATGTCAATGTGGACTAATATGGTGTTAACAAGAAGGTCTCAAACAAGAAGAAAAAAAAAATCAGCCTTTTTTTTTCATTTCATTTTCGACTATTTAGGAAGGGGGCACCCCATTAGCTCCTTTCACCTCTTTGGGTATAATATGGTGTCACTGTGCACTAGTATGGAACTAAAGAGAAGTGAGCGGCTAGTCTGTTGAATGATAGGGGAAAAATACAAATTTCTCAAACAAAAAGGAAAATATCAGCACTTTTTCATTTCATGTTCGATTTCTTGGGAAAGGGCTGCAACTCCATTACCCCCTTCTACCCTTTTGGATATAATGTGGTGTCACTGTACATGTACACTAATATGAAACTACAGCGAAGGGAGCGGATAGTCTGTTAAATGATAGGGGAGAAAATGCAAATTTATCTCAAATAGACAGAAAAAAAATCAGCACTATTTTTTAATTTCATTTTCGATTATTTCGAGAGGAGGGGGCTGTAATTCCATCAGCCCCCTCCCCCATCTTTGGGTATGCTGTGGTGTCAATGTGGACTAATATGGTGATAACGAGAATGGCTATTTTGCTGTATGACAGAAGAAAAAATTACAGATTTATCTTTAAAAAGTTAAGAAAAAACACTTTTTCATTTAAATTTTCGTCTATTTCTGGTTGGGGGAGGGGGGGGGGGGGCTGTAACCCCGTCAACCACCTTTCTCTTCTTTGGTGTCAATATGGTCTAATATGGAACTAAAGCGAATGAAGCGCATAGTCTGTTGAACGATAGGGAGAAAATTAGGGTGTAAAAAAATGATAAAAAATAAATAAATAAATAAATAAAAAAAATCGGATTTTTTTTATTTAAATCAGATTTTTATGATTTTTTTCCCAGCGTTCAAATACGGAATAGCTACCAAGAGTTTTAGGTTACCAAAACAATTAAACTACTAATTGCTAACATGATCTATTGTTTTACACTTTAATTAATAAAATTATAATTATTAGTTAGTAATTACAGAAATTATAAAAACTGCAAATTAGTAGTTTCATTAGGTAGTATCATACAATAATGTTATATACATTAATATTGTAATAATTATGTAAAACTTTATAAATACTAATGATATTTAACATTTATTAAAATTAATAATTATTAAACAATTACCTCTCTAATTAGGAACATATTATACATTTTTAAGATTTAATTATTAAAATGATAATAATGTAGTATTCATTTTAGAAAGGAAAAGGGACAGAATGCTAGTTCCAAAAAAGGGTACTATTTCATGAGGAAATATATTAGTAATGTGTTTAGTAATGATATAAGGGAAAAAAAAAAAAAAAAAAAAGAAGAAGAAATTTTTAGTATGATGAATAAAGTGTCCTTAATTTTTAATAATTTTATGAATAAGAAATTGGAAAATACAATTAAATAACATATTTTAATAATATCCCGTATTTTCTAAAGAAATAAAGTTCTATGTTTTTGCGAGATCTTGCCCACATGAATTTAGAAATACTGTTGAATAAGGGAAGTTTTTTTACAAGAAATCTCTGGCTACAACTACAGGTGAATTTCAACTATTTTTTTACGGCACTGTGCATTTTGCTAATTTCAAAAGGAGCATGGTGCGGCACCATTTTAAAAAGTCCTAGAAGAAATAGTATAAGTAATTACAGGATTAATAAAAACTGCAAATAAGTAATTCATTAGTTAGTAACACAAATAACAAAACTAACAAATATTGTTTGCAGTTCGTTTTGCATTTGTATTTAAGAAAATTACTGTAAACCACCAAAAACTAAACTTACACACATATATGTATATGATAACCAGGGTTCGCAAAAACCCAGGTTTTTTTGAAAAAACCCAACCCGCATGGGTTTTTTCATGAAAAACCCAATTTTCCCGGGGGAAAATCGGGTTTTTTCAAAAGTACAATGAATGCGATATTACATTATTGTATTACTATATTATTTATATATTATATATACTATACATAAAAAAAAGGCATTGTTCCTTTATATACAATATAATTGTAATGCTATTTTACAAGTTAAAGATTGTATAAATTATGTGAATTTAAATCAAATTAAGTGTCAGTGTTTCTCACAAATTAGTTTTAAATATAATAGAAGATATAAAATTGTTAATTTGCTTTAAAATCAAATAATGAATACAATATTAATATTTAAAATATATAAGTAGGAAGAAAAAGGGATTAACTAGTCGGATGTGCCAATCCCGAAACTTTCCTCTTATCTCATACATGTTAATAATTCAAAATTCGCAATCACAGTACCACATCTATGCCCATCACAAGGATTGTAAAATATAGGATCATTGAATTGGATACATTTAACAAGGAGATGTATCACATTGTTTCAAATAAATCATTGAATTTTGGAACCCACTATCTTAGATGACCACAACCAAAATTTTCAACCCAAACACTATAAAATCAACACCTGTTGTTCAGTTTACATTAAAGTCTAATAAGGATCTATTTACATGAAAATGAAACAGAATATTAAGTTTGATTAAATTACATGCATTAGTTTTTGAGATATAGATTTTGCAAAAATCGTGAAAAATTCAGCATACCAACATTACCTGCTGTGCAATTTACACCTAAACCTAATCAGTAACAGCTTACGTCAACGTCTAACTGAATCTGAAATTTGATGAAAATCCATGCATCATTGCTTGAGATATTGCGGAAATCATACAAAATGCAGCACAACAGAGCCACTGTTGGGTGATATTCACCTAAAACTAATCAGCACCAGTTTATATCAAGGTCTAACTGAATCTAAATTTTTATTCAATTTCATACATTAGTTCTTGAGATAAGAAATATTGCTGTAATCGTGAAAAAAATGCAGCATAACAGCGCTACCTGTTGGGCGATACACACTAGAACTTGATAAGCAACAACTTAACTTGTAACTGAATCTAAAGTTTGATGAAAATCCGTGCATTAGTTCTTGAGATAAAGCTGTTGCAAAAATTGAGATAAATGCAGCATAGCAGCACCACCTTTTGGGCAATATACACCAAAAACTAATCAGCATCAGTTTACATCAAGGTCTAACTGAATCTAAAGTTTTGTGAAATTCTGTGCATTAGTTCTTGAGAGAGCACCCACAAAAGATTTGTCACATACAGACAGATGTTTTCTAAAAACCATCAAATTGTCTTCAGGACCTTTTTAAAACGTATAAATCCGTCGTAAACTGGAAGTCGAAATTTTTTACAAATTAAATACTTTCTTCTTGTAAAGATAGAAGAAAGTAAAAATACATACTTTTATTTTCACGAATATAGTTCATTTGAATTTTTTATAAAGACATTCTTATGATATGCTTTTATCTATAATTATGTACTATGTATGGTGACTACTATGTTCTATGTTACTAAAGTATTTCAATGTGCTAAAATATATTTTTATTTTACCTCAGGTGTTTATGTAATGGCTTTTATATATATATATATATATATATATATATATATATATATATATATATTTTTTTTTTTTCAAAATTAACTGAAATGACTTAAATTCATTAAATGTATATGTTGTTTAAAATTTTAAATATTTCTGAAAATTGAAAAAACCCACATTATGGGTTTTTCAGTGGGCTTTTTCAAGTGGGCCCATTCTGAAAAAAACCCACCGGGTTTTTTCGAACTGGGCCCAGCTTTGCAAACCCTGATGGTAACCAAAAGAATTATGAAAATGAGTTAAACCCATTCATATAGGATAAATCTAAGTTAGCCACTTATATCTGAAAACCTCAAAATATTTAAGTAACAGCATTATTACCTCTCAGTGTGGATTATTAGCTATCAATGGTTCAATTTTTTTTTTTCTTTTTAAGAAAAATTTTGCTGCCTTTTCAATCCCTAATCATTATTTTTTATTTAGTAATGTGAGTTACAAAGTTAAAAACATTTATTCAACCTATACCGAAGAATTTCTTGCTGAACTTAGCATTTTTATACCAATTATTTCTTTTTCTCTTATGCATTCATTTACAATTTAGCTTTGAAAAGATGTCATTCTTTCATTCTTCTTTAACTTCAGATTGCTATTAATTACTATTTATTCTTTTACTTGTAGAAATGTATTACACTTGCTATGTGCAATTTTATATAAAATAATGCATAAATTGATTACCTAAATGAATTTATGACATTGCAAATTATATTACATTTAAATATCATTTTTAAATTAAACTGTTTTAATTTGGATAAAAACTTAAAAACAATGCTTTTTATAAAACTCAACTGTTTTTAATTTTTTACAATACTCATGAATTAAGCTTAGAAACAATTATTTAAAGCTCTTTTTTTGTTTATTCATAAGTCAAAATACCTGTAGAAACTTTCAAATTATGTTTATGTTAGATTTTAATATATTTTTTGACATTTTAAACATTTAGAAAATTTTTGATTTAAATCAATGATTTTTTTTAAAAAAATCGGTTGATTAAAATCATGATTTTAATCGCCGATTTAAATCAACTGATTAAAATCGTTGACACACTAGAGAAAATGCAATTTTATCTTAAACAGACAGAAATAATTCAGCACTATTTTTTCCTTTCATTTTCGACCATTCCGAGAGAAGGGGGCTGAACAGCCCCTCTAACTAATATAACCTGGACTAATATGGTGTTAACGAGAATGGCTATTTTGCTGTATGGCAGAAGAAAAAATTACAGATTTATGTTTAAAAAGTAAGGAAAAAACACTTTTTCATTTAATTTTTCGACTATTTCGGGAGGAGGAGGAGGGGGGGGGGTTATAACCCCGTCAGCCCCCTTTCTCTTCTTTGTTGTCAATCTGGACTAATATGGGACTAATGAGAATGGCTAGCCCGCTGTATGATTGACAAAAATTAAAAAAAAATCCAAAAAAGAAAGACGAAAAATCAGCATTTTTTCACATGTATATGTTGTTTAAAATTTTAAATATTTCTGAAAATTGAAAAAACCCACATTATGGGTTTTTCAGTGGGCTTTTTCAAGTGGGCCCATTCTGAAAAAAACCCACCGGGTTTTTTCGAACTGGGCCCAGCTTTGCAAACCCTGATGGTAACCAAAAGAATTATGAAAATGAGTTAAACCCATTCATATAGGATAAATCTAAGTTAGCCACTTATATCTGAAAACCTCAAAATATTTAAGTAACAGCATTATTACCTCTCAGTGTGGATTATTAGCTATCAATGGTTCAATTTTTTTTTTTCTTTTTAAGAAAAATTTTGCTGCCTTTTCAATCCCTAATCATTATTTTTTATTTAGTAATGTGAGTTACAAAGTTAAAAACATTTATTCAACCTATACCGAAGAATTTCTTGCTGAACTTAGCATTTTTATACCAATTATTTCTTTTTCTCTTATGCATTCATTTACAATTTAGCTTTGAAAAGATGTCATTCTTTCATTCTTCTTTAACTTCAGATTGCTATTAATTACTATTTATTCTTTTACTTGTAGAAATGTATTACACTTGCTATGTGCAATTTTATATAAAATAATGCATAAATTGATTACCTAAATGAATTTATGACATTGCAAATTATATTACATTTAAATATCATTTTTAAATTAAACTGTTTTAATTTGGATAAAAACTTAAAAACAATGCTTTTTATAAAACTCAACTGTTTTTAATTTTTTACAATACTCATGAATTAAGCTTAGAAACAATTATTTAAAGCTCTTTTTTTGTTTATTCATAAGTCAAAATACCTGTAGAAACTTTCAAATTATGTTTATGTTAGATTTTAATATATTTTTTGACATTTTAAACATTTAGAAAATTTTTGATTTAAATCAATGATTTTTTTAAAAAAAATCGGTTGATTAAAATCATGATTTTAATCGCCGATTTAAATCAACTGATTAAAATCGTTGACACACTAGAGAAAATGCAATTTTATCTTAAACAGACAGAAATAATTCAGCACTATTTTTTCCTTTCATTTTCGACCATTCCGAGAGAAGGGGGCTGAACAGCACCTCTAACTAATATAACCTGGACTAATATGGTGTTAACGAGAATGGCTATTTTGCTGTATGGCAGAAGAAAAAATTACAGATTTATGTTTAAAAAGTAAGGAAAAAACACTTTTTCATTTAATTTTTCGACTATTTCGGGAGGAGGAGGAGGGGGGGGGTTATAACCCCGTCAGCCCCCTTTCTCTTCTTTGTTGTCAATCTGGACTAATATGGGACTATGAGAATGGCTAGCCCGCTGTATGATTGACAAAAATTAAAAAAAAAAAATCCAAAAAAGAAAGACGAAAAATCAGCATTTTTTCACATCACTTTCGAAAATTTCGGGGGGCTGTAGCCCCATCAGCCCCCCCCCCTGGTTACGCCCATGTAAGCAAATGTTAATTACATGATGATAAAATTAATTTAATAGAATATTTTGCAATAAAAAATAGCAGTGACAGATACAGGTGTAAATACAAAATATTTTACGGAAAATGCATATGAAGTCATAAACTACATACAGAGCGTGGCGAGTAACACACACGTCACACATAAGTAAGCGGGAGAAAAGTAATAGAAGTTCTTCAAATCACATTAACAGCATTAATTGATGTTGCACTTTATTTCACACTGCTCCAGAGAAAAAAAAAGATAAGCAAGAGCCGTGCACCGCACCCTTATGTGGAAGGATATTGCAAACACGACGATCTAAAAATAGGTCGAAATGCCTCTCGGCAATATGATTATCTCTGTAGTAAATCACAGTTGCTGCAACAGCAACCAGATGTGGAAAACAAGGCGGCATCTTTACTATCGCATAACAAGAAAACACTAGGACAATCTGATTCATCAGTGGCACTTTAGTTATTTCTGCACCAAAGATCTGCATCAAGTATAGCTATCTATCGGACCGTAACACGCTTCCCAAAAAGCCATTTTCTGTCACTGAGCAATATTGGTATTTTTTCCCACGTCTGAGAAAAATCGAGGTTTACAACCTCGTTCACGTTAAAAGAAGGAAGTCGTAGAAATTTAGAATAGAAAAGAGATTTTGAGATGTCGACTAGGAAACAAAGGAATAAATTAATAAAATACTAGAAAACAGGAATGCTGCTTTTTCAGAATTTAGTGCCGCCCCCGATGACAAAAAAATATATGTATATAAATATAGATACAGTAGAGTCCCGATTATCCGAGTTAATCGAACTTATACCTTTGGAATGGATCATTTTCTTCTGATGGACTGATGGCTTCCATTATTATGAGCCAGTCATTATAAATGAAGTGTTACGTGAAGATGAAAGAGCAGTCCTAAAAAGTTAGAACTCTGATTTTCTGGTCAAAAAAATTATGGCCAGTTTTTGCCCCCATTCTGATCTGAAAATCAGAGTTCTAACTTTTTAAGACTGCTCTTTCATCTTCACCTAACACTTCATTTATAATGACTGCTTCATAATAATGGAAGCCATCAGTCCATCAAAAGAAAATAACTCTGTGAAAGCGGAAACTCGGTTAAGCGGGAACGGATAATCGGGACTCTACTGTAGTTCAGTTTTAAGACTTGTAACTTTTATTTTACACAAAGTGATGCCATCCACATCCGCTGAAGAATTCGTCATTTGCGATCCAGTGTTACAACATCTACAGTAAAGTACGCTTAGGACGTCACTATCGCTGAATAATACACACACACACAAAAAAAAAAAAAAAAAAAAAAAAAAAAAAAGAGATTTCGTCATTCAAAAAACTCGACAAAAAAATCGGCTATCTAAAGATTCACAGGCCTTCATTTGTTTGTATTATTAATATAGATATTTAAAATTATTTTAGTTTCTAATAGCTCCATGTTTTATCAGAAATCCTTCATTTATATTTTTTCAAAATAGCACGTATTTTAATTTTTAAAAAATTCCAGTTTTTATGGGAAGATGGCAATAAAAAAGATATAACTGCTATTTTCCTTTCACTTTCTACAGAGATGAAGTTCTTCCGTTGCCAATATTAAGCAAATGGCTCTAAAAACTACAAAAAAAAAAAAAAATAATATCTCAAAAATAAATGAGATGCAGTTTTCAAACAAATTGCATTAAAAAGTACTTTTTTTTCCGAATACGACGGTATAAAAATTGAAAATGTGCAATGCTTAGAAGTTTAAAAAGTTGCTATAGAGTATTTAATCGTACTGCTTTGTTTTACAGCTGGCTTCTGTAAGATAACGTTATTTTTTGGAGACTGCACAAAATAAGCTGTGAGAAAGAAATAGCACACCGTATCGGGGACTAAAAATTGTCGACTGGGCTCTGGGTAGGTAATGCAGAAACAGTGTTGCCTGACATTATATTTTTTTAATTTTGACACATTAGAAAATTTATTTATGACCAAAATAAAACATGTTACTACGTTCACAGACGACAAAATATCCTTTTAAAAGGATTGCAAAGGGTGATGAGCCAGCCACCTTTTAATAAAACTTTCCCGAAACGAATAGTACTAAATGCTTCATGGATGACTTATCTGATTTAAACAAATCTTGTAACAAAGCTTCTAGTAATTACATTTTTAATAAGAAGCAAAATACAAACAATATTTCTCGAATTTTTTTTTCTTAAAAGTGGGATACCAGTTGAAAACTTTTAAAAAAATCGCCCCCCCCCCTCCCCCCATCTTTTGATAGTTTATAGTGTCTAGAACATAGATGAAAGCTATATTTTTTTTAATTCGAATTACTTTTACAAATGTTTAAAATTTGAAAAAATCGTACGCTACACCATAGCCAAAACGTTAAAGATTCATTGCACTATTTTTTTTTCTTCTTTATGTTTCAAGAAGGCTCATTGGAAGCGGTCAGCTGCATTTTCAGGACATGGATGTCAAGGACGAAGTATGATATATGTATAGTATTTTTTAACGTAAAGATTACGAAACACTTTCTAAACATAACTTAATATGTTGAACTCCCACAACATATTACGTTGTTACTGTAACCCACAAAAAATTCTTAAAGTTAGGCTTTTATTTCGACATTCAAACTGCTGTCCCTTTTTAATCATTCACTATACCCATTTTTGCACCAAACAACAAAGGACTTCATAAAGAGCCGCGTATTCTACTTCCTTATATTACGAGCTCAAAACACGATGATTAAATAAAAAAAACAAATACAGGCATATTAATACTTAGGCACCCACTATCGGTCATCTGTTGTAGAAATAGGGTCAACACTGATTAAAAGAACAAATCAATTAAAAAGAAAAAGTCATACACAGGTCAAGGCGTCGAACCCAAGGGCGATTACAGCTTTCTGACATTCGATGAGGCTAGTTTTGCTATATCAATCTGTGGGCACAACTCTAGCAGCAAGGTAATGTATTTAAACAAGAAAATTACAGGCGTCTGCCTGCAGCAGGAACAGAAGAAAAAGATAAAAGGATGGAATAAACAACTTTGATTGATGCCCTTTTGACGACTGTTACTGCCTTCTCCAGGTCTCTATGAGAGTCAAATATGCCGGTCAGGAATGAAATGACAAGCTAAAAGACGGCTTGCATGTCAATATTTCTTCTATTTCACAGCCAAGACATTCTTCCGGAAGGAATTCTGAACCATTATCAGCAATAAATATTACAATGATTAAAAATAATTCCGTTTTACAGTATCAAATGAACGCACGAGAGTTTGCTTTATTTAAAACAATAACAAAAATTTCTGAAAAATAAAAAATCTTTCAAAACGGGTAAAAGTTCTTCCTACTATCTATCTAATACAAGGGTTCTTAAGCTTTTTTTTTTTTTTGTCGTTGTTCCACGGAATTCTGTGCCAATCAAAACGAGATTACATATCGCCTAAAAATTCAAACATAAACAAGTAATTTTTAAGAAAAGAAAAAAAAAAATAACGACTACAAGGGATTGTTTCTTACCAGGGTTAAAAAATATCCGATATTTATATCAGATATTTTTTATATACATGCGATATTTTCAAAATAGTCAACTCACTGTTGACAATAGATATTTTCAAACACAATACAAATTAGAGGGTCGGCGAACCTTTTCACATCCGCGTGCCAATTTTTTCCAAAAAAATATTTTAAGTGATCATGACGTGCCCACAAATTTAGTGGATCAAAGTAGCAAAATGAATTAAAATACTGATTTTAGGATTTGAAAATCCCAGGGTTCGTTGATATATATCAATGGATATATATCCGATATTTATTTTTAAAATATCAAGATTTTTGATATTTTCAAATTCTTGACATTTATTTTCAAAATATCAAGATGTTTGATATTTTGTATATTTGATATTTATTTTCAAAATATCACCGTGCAAGGAAATTTTGATATTTTTCACATTCAAAGCAAGTGTAAATGAAATTTCCACCTGCTATTGACTGTGCCATTCTGTAGATAATGAACTTTTGCCTCTGGCAGTGACTTTTTTAGGAAAAGAAGAAAACTAATCTTTTCCAAGCTTTATGTTTCAAACTTTTATTTTTAAATGTAGAACTAATAATTATGTTAGACAGTTAATTCAGAACAGCCATTGAAAGATAAAACGTAATTTTGAAAATCATTTATATGCAGCCAGGGTTTGTTGATATATATCAATGGATATATATCCAATATTTATTTTCAAAATATCAAGATTTTTGATATTTTCATATTACTCGATATTTATTTTCAGTGTATCAAGATGTTTCATATTTTCTGCATTTGATATTTATTTTCAAAATATGAATGTGTGCAAGATATTTTTGATATTTTCAGTCGCAATTCGTAATATTTCAGTGTAAATGAAATAAATTTTCAACTGTTATTTGACTATGAATCTGTAGATAAAGAACTTGTCTCTTCTGGATGTGACTTTTTTAGCCAAAAAGGAAAACAAATATATTTTTCAAACTTTAGATTTGAAGCATTTTTTTAAAATGTTGAACTAATAATTGTGTGGGATATAATTAATTCAGAACAACCATTGACAGATAAACTGACTAATTAAATAAGCAATTATATACAGCTTCATTAGAAAAGAATCTTTTCTCAAGTTTTGGTTCAGTTGAGTTTGAACTATACAGCATGTTAGGAAATACGAAATAAAATATTTTATACTTACATTTATGTTACAACTTTTCAATTAAAAAAACTTTTTTTGTATTTAAAATTTTGTTTTTAAAATATCTGATTTTTTTATACTTGATCTTGATACTGAATCCTATAGTTAGTTTTTTTTATAAGTGTATAAATCAAATTGTTACTGTTTTCAATTATTTCATCTTCAATTTTGTTCTAAGTGAAAAAAAAAAAAAAATGCATTTTTAGAATATTCTTTGATTAAGTTTTGATGTTAAGTGCAGTATATTTTAGTTCTAATCTATATTATGCTCAAAAACATTTATTATCAGCGGTAAGTTGGCTGCTTTGAAAATATCGGATATATATCGAAAATATCGGATATATATCGAAAATATCTGATATATATCAAAATATCGGATATTTTTGATATTTTCGAAAATATCATGATATTTACGAACCCTGGAAATCCTATTTCTCCTGTAGCGTCTTAGATACCAAACAATTCAGATCAGCTTCGAATCGGAGTTCTTCTAGGGGCCGCTGCACTGAAACTCCCAGAACTCGAAATCCCATGTTAACCTATGGGAAAACTTTCAAGCGCGATTACTCATTACTTAATATAATTAATAAAATACGGTTTACACCATCAGAAAGTAGACGTCATATGCCGATGATGTGCGTTTTTAAAAATTGTCTACGTAAATTTTAAGTATGTTTAAGAAGATGATCAGATTTAATCAAATGGAAATCTCAAAGTCTATAGGGATTTTTTATGTACTTAAAATTTACGGAGATAATTTTTAAAAACGCGCACCATCGGCATCTGACGTGTACTTTCTGATGGTGAAAATGGTATTTTAATAATTATATAATAGGTAATGAGTCATCGCGCTTGAAAGCTTTCCCATAGGCTAGCATGGGATTTCGCGATCGGGGAGTTTCAGTGCAGAGCCACAGGGCAACAGGTTTCTACTTGGATTTTTCGTACTTTTCATTTCCGAAAAAAAAAATATCAAAATATGCTTCTTTAAAAAAAGTTCTATGGAATTGAATTTGAAATTCCAAGTTAACATAATTTCACCATCGGCATTTTTGCTTATGATCGTTATTTTCCGATAATCTCCTAATTCTCTCATAATCTTAAAAATTTTTGAGCCAATAATGAGCTAGATCGGGATTTATAAAGTTACAATCTGTATGATAGCGACAACTAACCTAATTTAGAAAAGGTCAGCAAGTCTAAATTCAAAATACTGCAATTTGTGCATTTTCACTATGTGAAAGGCTGGGATGTAAAGCATGGCAACTGACATTTTTTCTGATAGATTTTTTTTCTAAAATTGTTGAACTGCATCGTTACAACTTTTTAAAAGTACAAAGATTTTACTAAATAATTTTTACATCTGAATTCCAATAAAATAAAATTTATTAGAAAAAATATGCTGTGCATAAGTTAACACAAGTTCCACTCTTAACACATCAGCTGTTTCGCAGGAAGCAATCGTAACAGTTTTGTTTGTACCTTGCGGGCACGGCAGTGCCCCCTGCCGAGTCAAGAGAGCACAGCCGTGTAAGCATCCTTTTCTGGAAGCAACTCAGGGTACTTTTGACACCCCCATATCTTTGTGCTGGAGTTCTCCAGGAGCTTCAAACTTCGCTTTTCTAAAAGTACTCTTCAAACGGAACAAAATGTTAAAATTTCCACGTTTCTATCTTTTCTAGTTCAGAAAATATATGAACTCAAAGTTTCGCTTTTTTTTTTTTTTTTTTTTAACACTAACTCACCGATTATTAAAAATCTGAGGTACATTCTGTAGCCCTAGAAACATGAAAGATAGTGTTTGGGATACAAAGAGAGGAAGAATTAAAAAATTCGGAAAATCAGAAGAAAAATATCTTTCGTAATCGGAATTCTTGCCAATACTGTTGGTCACAGATTATCAACACGATAAAACATAAGTTTTGTTTGTATTTCTCTTTACAAAACTTAAAATTGAATGTATCAAAAGTTGAATTTTGTTAATGACTTTGTTTTACAAGTGAGCCCTCAGCATTTTAATTTAAAACATGAATCTATACCGTGCCGAAAATAATCTCCCGCGTGCCATAGGTTCGCCATCCCTGGTCTAGGGTGGAAAAAAAAAATCATGATTAAAAAAAAAAAAAAAAAAAGATAAATCGGATTTTTTTTTATTTAAATAGTTTTTTTATGATTTTTTTTTTTCTTCTGCGTTGAAATACGGAATAGTTACCTATTTTTAGCTACCAATAATTTTAGGTTTCCAAAACAATTAAACCTATAATTGCTAACATTATGTTTTTAAGCTTTAATTATTTATAATTATTAGTTAGTAATCAGAATAACTATAAAAACTGCATTAATTTTCATTAGTAGTATGCAATAAAATTATATACATTAACATTTTGTAGTAATTATCAAAAACTATATTAAATACTACTGAAATTTACAATTATTAAAATTATTAATAACTGCATTTAATATTAAATTGTTAACGCTGATTAAAATTAATAATTATTAAATAAACAATTAATTCTCTAATTAGGAAAATAATATGCATTTTTATGCTTTAATGCAAAATGATAATTAATAATTTAGTAATCATCCTGTAAAGAAAAAGGGGCAAGGTACTAGATCCCCAAAAAGGCACTATTTCAGCAAAAGAGCATTACTTTATGCGCAAATACTATATTAGTAATATAGTAATGCTATGAAAAAAAAATATATAATTTGTTAATATAATAAATAAAGTGAGAATTTTTAAGGTTTTTATGAATTACCAGTGGAAAAATATAATTAAATAATGACGTGATTTAATAATATTCCATATTTTTCTATAGAAATGGAGTTCTATAATTTTTGCAATGCATTGGGTAAAACTAAAGGTGGATTCTTCTTTTTTTGGGGAAAAAAAAAAGCAGGGTGCATTTTATTAATTTTAAAAGGAAAAGGGTGCTATGACCTTAAAAAATGACCTAGATGGAACAGTAAGTAATTACAGAAATAAAAAAAAAACTGCAAATAAGTATAATTTCACTAGTTAGTAGGATCTAGCACAAGTAACAAAACAAGCAAATATCATTTGCAGCTCGTTTTGTATATTGAAAAATTACTGTTAATTGCCTAAATCTAAACGAACACATGAAAATTATGAAAATCAGTTACACCCTATCATACACACATATAGAATAAATACACTCATGTCCAAAATTAAGGTCACACACATAAAATCTGTGAAAACTGATGAACTATTCACTGTGTTGCCACGAAATATAACACAGAGGAATATTGCAATGGTAGGTAGAATACAGCAACATAAAAATATGGAAAATATTTCTATTGTGAATTAAGAAACAGGGTATATCAAAAAGTGTTAAATCATGAATCAGAGATAAAGCATTTATCTCGAGAAAAATCTGTCTAATATGGAGTGTGACCATCGTGCACTGCAATACAAGTCTCACAACGAGCTCTCATACTGTTTATGAGGGTCTCAATAAAAGTTTGTGGCAACAAAGCCCATTCTTCCAAAAGCGCGGCTTTTAACTCCTGGCGGGTCCTGGGAGGGGGGTTACGTTGTGCAATGGCTCTCCCTAGGTCATCCCAAACATTTTCAATAGGATTGAGGTGCGGAAACCTCGAGAGCCAATTCATAAGCGAATATCCTCTTCTTCAAAAAAATCATCAAAAATGTGAGCTCTGTGTGGCTTCGCATTATCGTCCATAAACATGAAGTGCGGGCCTACAGCACTCCGGAACAACCTCGCATAGGCTTCAAGGAACTCATCCCTAACGCACGGCGTCGTCTTCATTTCTCCATGGTGTGTTCCTTTCACTGCATCCAACAGGAGAGTCCCGTTGTTGTGGAGCCGAAGACACCAGTTTTGGCCACAACAAGATAGGGCGTGTTCTTTTCAGTGATGAGTCGAAATTCACCACGCAGAGTGATTCTCGTCGAATCTTCATCTGGAGAGAACGTGGAGCTCGCTATCATCCCTCCTACGTAAAAGAAATCGACAGATTTGGTGGCAAAGGAATCCTTGTCTGGGGCGGCACAATGTTGGGCAGTCGTACACCACTGCACGTCTTCGATGCGGGTACTGTCAACGCACATCGCTATGGGGATAAGGTCCTTGAAGCCTCTGTGAGGTTGTTCCGGGGTGCTGCAGGCCCGGACTTCATGTTTATGGACGAGAATGCGAAGCCACACATACACACTCAGATATGAATACTCAGATTTCACGAAATTTTCTTTGTTTTTGACGAAATCGTTTCCTGGGAAATGCTCCGAGCTAATATTTCGTCAAATTGATGAAATTACTTTCTTCACTTGCTTGACGATATACATTTCGTCAAAAGAGGGTTGGTGGGGCCATCTATCGAACAGTTTGGAAGCTCCGGTATTGAAAGGAGGAAGAAAAAATTCACCTCGTTTTCCTCGGGGTAACTCGAACCCGCAGCCTTTTCGGAAAGTTTTAAGTAAGGCTAATTTATTATTATGCTTTTCTCATGGTCAATGAATAATTATAATATGGCTTGATTAAATAATTTATTAGTGAAATTTTCTTTGCTCAATGAATGGTTAGAATATGGTCTGGTTAATTTATTGCTCACAAATAACGAATTGTGACGTGCATATTGCATGAAATTTTATCACTTTGAGTAGGTGGATAAGATTTCAACACTTTACTGTTCATAAAGGAGAGAGGGATCAATTATGTTTATTTTTAATTTGATTGAAAACAGAATATACTTCTTAAATAAATTAAAAAATATATATATAATGGAAGTTTGAAATTTTATTGACCAAATTTTCTTTTTGAATGGTTTTGAAGAACACAGGATATTTATCTTTTCGAATTAAAACATAATGAACAACAACATATAAATAAATAAATAAAAATAATAATAAGCATTCCTAAAAATTTTAACAGCTGAAAAAATAACTAATGAAGAAACAATAACTACCTATATTTCAGAAAAGCACTAAAAAGTGTTGTTTTAAAAATAAATTATTAAAGCACTAACATAAACAAGCAAATATCTGCTAACTAAAATCTCAGGATTTGAGGAGGTACAGCAACTGTTCCCTTAAAATGAATTGAGTCTGACCGTGATTGAGGCAAAACTTTCGTCAAGTATTTGAGAGTTTATGTTTTGTTAAAAGTCACGAGATGTTGATAGGAAATGATCGTCAAAAACGACGAATTACAGCTCAAGGATTTCTGAATCGTCAAAAGTGAGAGTTTTATTTCTGAGAGTGTAGCTTACATTGTTGATGATTTTCTTGAAGAAGAGAATGTTCTCCGTATAAATTGGTTCTCGAGTTGTCCGGACCTCAATCCTACTGAACATGTTTGGGATGGTCTAGGAAGAGCTATTTCACTGCGTAACACCCCTCCCAGTACCCGCCAGGAGTTAAAAGCCACACTTTTGGAAGAATGCGCTTTGTTGCCACAAACATTTATTGAGGCACTTATAAACAGTACGAGAGCTCGTTTTGAGACTTGCATAGCAGTGCACAGTGGTCACACTCCATATTAGACAGGCTTTTTCCGAGATAAATGCTTTATCTCTGATTCATGATTTAACCCTTTTTGATATACCCTGTTTCATAATTTACAATTAAAATCTTTTCCATATTGTTTTGGTGCTATATCCTTTATCTCATTGTAATATACCTGTGCGCCAAATTTCGTGGCAACATAGTGAATAGTTCATCATTTTTCACAGATTTTATGTTTGTGATCTTAATTTTGGACATGAGTGTATAAGAGTAGCCAGCTATATTTAAAATCCTCAAAATATTAAATAGCAGCATTACTACCACTCAGTAGTATTAGCACCTCAAATTAAAAACGGTAAAGTTTTGTATCCTTTTCAATCCCTGACTTATCTTTCTATTTAGTGTATATGAGTTCAAAAGTATAAAAATAGTTATTCAACCTTTACCGAAGCAGCCCTTTCTGAGTTTAACATTTTGAAAACCAATTAGTTCTTTTTCTTTTATACATACTTTTATAATAGTTTTTGAGCAGATGTCATTTTTTCCTTCTTCTTTACCTCCAATTTTCTACAAATTTATTATAGCAAAAGTAGCATGAAAAAAATAACATGGTGGCTACTTATTCATTTACTTGCAGAAATTTAATGTTTGCTATGTTTATTTTATATAAAAGAATGAATAATTTGATTAGTTAAAGGAAATTATGACATTTCAAGTCATATTAGATTTAAATATTTAAAAAAATGCTTTTTATGATACATAAAAATTTACTTTTTACAAAATTTGTACTTTTTTTTTTTTTTTTTTACAAGGCTAAGTTTAGAAAACATATTTAATTTTTTATTTTATTTTCGGCAAAAACGGTTTGAGAAAAACACAGGCAGAAAAAAAGGAAACTATTATTTTTATCTTGAATCTATTCGGCAAAATATCCAAAGTATAATCGGCTAAATATCCAAAGTATAATGGGCTAATATCCAAAGTATAATCGGACAAATATCCAAAGTATAATTGGCCAAATATCCAAAGTATTCGGCCAAATATCCAAAGTATTTGGCCGAAGTATCCGGCCAACTGAATATTCGGGAATAGTGACAAAATATTCGTTACATCCCTAATTAAGATTTGATATTTAAGAATCTTTTTATTTATTTATGAAAATTACTTTGTGTCTTTGTTTTAAAAGTGATGAAAAAATGCAATTTAAATAATCATTGAATAGTTCATCTTTGTGAAACAATTGGGTGATTCAAACACAGCACATTCAAATAAAAAAGAACTACTAAAAAATTAAATGGGACAAATTTAAATGAGTTGTAAGCAGATACGACATTTAGAATGGGTCATGCAAAAAAATAACAATCTATTCTTTCTCAGATTAATGAAGACAAACGAGTAATACCGAATTACGTCATCGGCGTGATTTTATTAACATAATTATTCAAATATTCTAATATTCGAGCTTTACGGACGAAAAAAGTGGCTCGTCATAAGAAAAAGAATATTGAACAACAATGAGAAGTCAGGCCTGATCGATGGGATGAGAACGAGAACGTAAGGAGATCTATCGAGTCGGGTAGAAAGAAGAAAAAACAATGATAACGAAGGGAGATAATGAGGTCAATAAGCATATTACGGACATAATTTTTAAATTGATCGCCAAATATCAACTATTATGAAATAAATAAAAGGTAGCTTTTGTATTCACTTTTGTAGCGATGGGGTAAGGAAAATTAAAAGTTTACCTTTCAGAACGTACGCACGCATGCAGAATCAAAGAGCACAAGGAAGAAAAATCAGGAGACATAGATTACGAAGCATTTTCCAAAAAATTCATATACTATAACAAAGCTCCACCTTTTGAAAATGTGAAAGAAGATATCTAAGTAAACAACTTAGAAAATGCATATCACATTTGAAAACCAGATTTCAGCAATCACCGTCTATAATCGAAAAAAATTAGAATTTTTTTATGTATCCCTGTACATGATCTGCAGATGCACTACATAGTGAACTAAAATTTAGCTTAATTACAGAACGAAAATTCACCTTCAGCAATTTCCACCAATAAACGAAAATGCACCCAAATAATTTTGTTACAGATTTTTATACACGTCTCATAACTAAAATTTAATTCATGAAAAAAAAAAACCGCATAACTTACTGAAAACGTACTTTGAGGAATTATCCTCTACGTACAGCATCCAGTCTATCCAGTTCTTTGCGTAGCTCCGCATATGAATTTATTTATATTCTACAAGGTCTTAGTACATCAAATATAGTTCAGCTCGATAATGCACAATTATAAAACACCCTTTAAGAAACTTACGCATATAGACAGTAATGCCTAAGATTTATTTTGTGTAGCCCTGTATATGATCAGTAGAATTTATACACACCACATAGCATGGGGAAGTTTAGTTAAACTTAAAAAATCCATACCACAACTGAAAACGCACTTCTAGTTTTTATCGCTCAAAGATAGTACTGTAACCAAAATATCTTGTGTATCCCTGTCGATGAAACATATAGCTGTCATCGTATAATGCACCTCAAAAATGTATATAAATTTTATTATGTTTGAGATAGTGTAATATCATTTCTCATCATGTCATCATAGCTGCAAACAATTCTTCACCGTAGACCATTACCGAATTCTTTTGTGTGACCCTATAAATAAATGACAAATGGTTTGCTTTCCATATTCTACAGAAGTAATTATCAATTTCAATGTGCTTGGAATAATGTATCATCATTAAAACTGAAAACGATTTCAACTGCAAACGATTTTTCGCCATAGGCTAAAATGTACGAGTAACATGATTCTTTTTAGAGAAGTACCTGCAGAAGAAATATTTTAGAGGAACTCAGAAATGCATATCACTTTCATTGTGTTTGAAATAATGTATCATTATTAAAAATGTAAACGATTGCAACTGCAAACGATTTTTCGCCACAGATCACAATATACGAGTAACAGGATTCTTTTGAGTATCCTTGTGAACGAACTATAAATCCTACACACTCTATTTATTAGCGAATATGCCATAGCAAACCTCAATAACATATATTAATTATATGGCAATCCGAGTATATATGAGAGTTAGAGCAGGGGCAGACAGCAAGCAGAAAAATGGAAATCATAAACGCTTTTCAACTATGTTGGAAAGTATTAAAAAGCTTAAAACAATTATGTAATATGACATAACATATAAAAGGCAACGGATTAAAACAATAATAATAACTGAATATTTCTGATTTTTCTCTCTATATATATTAGTATATATATAAAAAGTGAAACCCATCTTAACCCCTTGGGGACGAGCGACATGTATACGTGCCGGAAATTGGCCTAAGGATCCTCGTTTATCCTCACCAGTAAAATTTTACTGTAAAATTTGCCTTATTTAATCCGAGCATTTTCCCGATTTGAATAGGCACAAACTTCTGTTTTTTAAAACCGGTAGCAAAGTAATAAACATTTCGTAAAAGGCTTCCGTCGCGAAGGGGTTAAAAACCACCCCTATTAAGCGACTACCCCACTTTTTCAATTCACGGATTTTATAGCTCATCGACTTAATGCAAAACCTGCCCCCTATTAAACAACCACGTCAACCCCTCTTAACGACCAGTACCTGTAGATCATGTTCCGTGTGTATCCCTACATTTTCGTGGAAATTTTGGCAAGTCCTGAACATGTCACAGAGAATGATGTAAAACACAACGATGAAGCTGAATTTTCTAAAATCTCCAACAAAGAAGTTTAAAAAAAAATGGAAAAACTAATTTTAATTTTCAATCATAATTGTGCTGACGGTGAAAAAAAATTAAAATATGTTTTATAATTTAAAGGAAGCCTTAGGAAAAAATGTTGTAAAGACACATTTACAAAAATGTAAACAAACAAGGAATGATGATTTTGTAAAGAAAAATGTATACATATAATTTTTTATACATAATATATTTCGCTTCGAAATCCAACCACTCTCAATTAAGCGACCCCCCCCCCCCTTTTAACGACCATTTTCACATGCAATCGACAGTGGTCGCTTTAGAGGGATTTTACCGTATTAACAAAACCCGCGGCTACGCACGCATATAGATGTTGAAATATGCAAAGTAGTATTTGTATGCCTATTTTTAGAGGAAATTATGCAGCTGCGATTAATTCAAAAACTACTAATTAATTAAGTCACATTTTAAATAAACCTCCTTCTTATACTGCACTAGGCGAACATAAGAACTAAATTAATGAGAAAATCTAAAATTAATTACAAATAAGTCGTAATTTAGAATTTATTTTAAAAGGTTTTCCGCTCCTTTCATTTCTTTATTTGAAATTTCGATTTTTTAGGGTTCCGTACTTAAAAAGTAAAAACGGAACCATTATATGATCACTCCTGTGTCTGTCTGTCTGTCACAGCCCTTCTACTCGTAAACTATGCAACGTGGAAAGTTCAGATTGGGGAAAGTAATAAAGATTTATTGACCCACATATTTACAGATTAATAAATATTCATATATATTTAGGAAAAATGTAGAGCGGCTAATTAAGTTACTTGAAAAAAAAAAAAAAAAATCTTTTCTTTGTATATCGTGTGAAAACTTTCGTAACGCTGAAATCAAAAATATATTTCATTTAATTTTAGGTATTATATTTTCAAAGTGATGGTGGAAAATGTAGTGCAAAAATATGTTCCCCCCATCTAATTCCGAATCTATTGAAACTAAAATTATGAAAAAATTAGAGGTAGTAGACATTAATTTAAACCTTGTAGGAAAATTATAGCGATTACCCTAGGTCACATAGTTTTTGAGAAAATCGCATTTTTCCGTTACACTCAAATTTCGATTTACGGGCTTTAGCAAAAGTGTTGAGTAGAACTGGAGGTACCTATCGTAGCAGAAGTATAAAAGCATTGTTGATCATGAATTTCGGAAAAAATCGTCGGTAATTAGCCGAGATATTAACCCTTAAAGACACGGACGATTTGAGCATACATAATGACAGGGACGGAGTATTCTAGCTCCATCGGCTTTTGAAGCCTAGATAACAAATTTTAAGGATATATTTATGTAATGCAATGCCCAGTAGCAGTATAAAAGCAAAAAAAGTCAAATTGTTAGAAACAGACTAATTTAATGAGAATTAATCACATAAATACTATGGGTTTCGCGACTAGTTTCCATTGAGTGGCTCTCTCAATACACCTACTATATCTTTAAAGGTTAACTAAAAACTTATATGGAATAACAAATATACAGAATACCTATATTTCCTATCATTTAGGTTCCATATATCTTTGAACTTTCATGGTATACCCATTTATACTTTTCTAGTATACAGGGTGCAAAGGAAAGTCCCTTTAATCTGAAAATACTTGTGAACGGAAAGAGCTAAAGCTATGCAAGTGAGGTAACGGCATAGTAAAGCGACTACGCCCGATTTAATGAAAACGACGCCACCGCCCCCTAGTGGCGAAATTTGGAAAACAGCCACTGAAAATCGAAAACGAAAAGAGATAGACCAAAATTTCCAGTTAGAAAGTTTTAAAGCATCAATTAATTAGTAGAATAGGACATTTGGTTTACACGGATATGATAAATTCTTCGACTGTTTACCCAAAAATGCCCGAAATCGATGCACTCCATTTTGTGTAAACGTTTGAATGGAATAGTCAGAAGTATGAAGAAATACGCACAATTTATGCTATAAATACGTACTTATCTCAATACATTTTGATAACATCACGGAAAAAAAAAAAAAAAGACAAACTGTCTTACAGTGATAAAAAATTAATATGTTCGAAAAGTTCGCCATTGCTCACGATACACGTTTGTATTCGTGAGAGTAATTCTGCATGCACTTCACCCGCATCTAAAAAAAGGCATCGAATCTGAACTGAATCGATCCGCCCGAATCTAAAGAATTGAAGTAAATAAAAAAATAGCGATTCTGCCCGCATCTAAAGATCGACACCGGCATCGAATCTAAACTGAATCGATTCGCCATTTCTGATCTTAATTTACGGGCAGAATCGATGCGTTAATTTTTTCTTGCTTTCTTTTGTCTTTAGAAAAAGAAAGCGTTGGATTCGTGAAAAATTTCGACTTCCGGTTTTCGAAGGATTTATAGTTTTAGAAGATCTTGTCTGGAATACGATTTGACTATTTTTATGCAATGTCTGTCTGTCAGTCTGTCTATTTGTTTGTCTCTGACAAAAAAATTGTGGGCGGTCTATTTCAAGAACTGATGCATGGAATCTGTTGAAACTTTAGATTCAATTAGACTTTCATATAAATTGGTGCTGATTACTTTTTGATGTAAATCTACCGGCAGGTGGCGCTGCTATGCTGCATTTCCCCCGATTTTCGCAATAGCTCTATCTCAAGAACTAATGCACGGATTTTCATCAAACTTCACATTCAGTTAGACGTTGGCATAAATTGTTGCATATTAGATTTCGGCGTAAATCACACAACAGGGGGCGTTGTTATGCAGATTTTATCAGCAGTGTTGAATTCAGACAATTTTCTCCGGGAGGGATTTCTGCGGATCCAGAGAGGAACAGTTCAGAGGGGAAGGGGATTGGACTTTTGTACATTAAGCATAAAATCTCAAACCTTCTGGGGGGGGGGGGGACATGTCCCTCCGGGCTACCCCCGTAATTCAACACGTTTTACTGGATTAAACGATTTTAGGGATCATATCTCAAGAACTAATGAACGGAATTTCATCAAACTTAATATTCTGTCATAAGTTGTTCATGATTCGGTTTTCGTGTAAATGATATAACAGGTTGTGCTACCATGCTGCTTTTTTTTAGCAGTGTTGAATTCAGACATTTTTCTCCGGGAGGGATTTCTATGGTTCTGGAGAGGGACATTCTAGAGTTTCGGGGGGGGAATTGGACTTTTGTCCATTAAGCATAAAATCTTAAATCTTCATGAGGGACATTTCAATGTTCCGGGGGAGGGGTGTTATCCACCCGTACCAGCCCCTGAATTTAACACTGAATTTAACACTTTCAGAATTTACACGATATTAGCGATAATATCTCAAGAAGTAATGACCGGAATTTCATCAAACTTAATATTATGTGTGATTGACATAAGTTGTTCCTGAGTTTTTCGTGTTAATCATGTAACAGGCTGCGCTGCTATTCTGTTTTTTGCATGATATTCGTGATAGCCATATCTCAAAACTAATGCACGGAATTTAATCAAACTTCATATTCTGTTACACTTTCAGATAAATAGATCCTTATTACGTTTGGGTGTATACTGCCCAACAGCTGTCGCTTTTATGCTCTTTGAATTGGGATTTTCCGTTGCGGACATCTAGGCTAATATCAGACGAACGTCTTTTTGCACGCTTTTTTTTTTTTCGCTCTTACACCGTCCCTACACATGCTAGTGAAGGTGTAGGGATGGCGGAAGATCGAAAAAATGCGTGCAAAAAGACGTTCGTCTGACAGTAGCCTAAGAGGGTGTGGGCCGAAATTCAATGATTTGTTAGGAAAATGCAATGATTATATTTTCTTTTAAAATGCACATACTTCAACGAACCTATCCTTTTTGAATCCTCATGATGCGCATATGTTATCATTTAAATTTGACACTGTGATAGCGAATTTTGAAGTTTTAACATTTATGAGGCAGATGAAAGTTTTGGGATTGGCACATCCAACTACTTTATCTTCAATTTTTGAAGGAAAATGAAAATGATATTACCTTATTTTGTCTTAGAGACATCGATTAAAAAATTCATAGTATTGATTAAATCGAGTTGGCCATAGTATCGATTAAATCGATTAAAAAAATCGAAATCGCCCATCACTAACCCAAATGGCAAACTTTCTTCCAGCTCCGAAATTCGAAGTGACATCTTAGATGAACGAAAAGCTTTCGACTTAAATTATAAAAATAATTATTTAAAATATCGTATTTAATAAAATTAATACTATAATTGCCTTTTAAATTTAGAATAAAATTAGATTTCATTTCCCAAAATAATCGAATGATCTCATTCAATTTAAAATCAACACAACGGGTGGCCATGCAACTAGTTTTGTGTAAAAACTGCTTATTATATTGTGTCTTCTTCATCCCCCCCACCCCTCTGAATCTTTAAAGTATTAAATCTTCTATCTAAAATAATTAAAATGTTGATTTCGTGATAATGACATTAATAATTATTTCAAACGATTAATTATTCCCACAAATATTTTACTAATTTTTAAAAACCCAATAATTGAGCCCTCTCTCCACAATTTTTGAACTGCTACGGCACTTTCGCATTCTTTCCCTCCCAATTTACAGAAAATCGAAACGGCATTTTTTTCATTCGACAAATGCTTTCTCCCTTTAATAAGGTAATAAAAACTGATCCCAGAACTTTAACAATGAAATATATATATACTGTTAATTAATAAGGTCAAGCTGAAAGTGTTCACGAAGCCAACAACCTCGAATAGAAGTAGATGTTTATTTCGAATGACTACGCGCCTCAAAAAGGGTGATAAAACTTGGCTGATTAAGGAAAGAAAACTAGTCACGATCTTTAATAGCGATTGTTGGAGATGCAGAAGCGTGCGGATTGAACAGGGACAAAATATCTCATCATTTTTTCCACCGGAGGATATAGAGTACAATGACAACAGTATGGAGGCAAAAACAATAAACAAAATTCAAGTGCAGCAGAAAAAAAAAAAAAAAAAAAAAAAAAAAACGAAAGAGATAAGAGAGAATTCAGGGCAAAAGCTTGTAATAATGAAAGAAACTCATAAGACTAAGAGGAAGGTCTTGAATATCATTTTAGAGATCCAGAAGGATGATAAAGCTTAAATAACGCGAGAATTCGAGAGACCCAAAAACGATGAAACTGCAGCATAAAACACCGAGGAAAAACTAGGCAAAATTAGAATCGAGATTAAACAGGCAATTTTTATAAAACGCTGGAAGTAATTTTAAGAAAAAATAATAATTTTCTATTGCATTTTGTTTTTTCAAAGTTCAAAGCGGTGAAAAAAACAGGCACACAAACAAGGTCAAGCTTAAATTTTAATGTCTTCCTTTAGCGTCATACTGAGCAGCGATTCTTTATTTCATTTTTTTTAATTGATTATTATTATCAGAACTACTTTCTCTAAAAAGTGATTATATTCTCTTTACAAATTACGCGATTAAATAAGACAAAAATTTCTCATCAGAGAAAGTGGTACTTACAAAAGAAAATAAATTACCGTACATCGCGTATAAGGGGTCACCGTACTGGGTAAATTATTTTGGTAAGAATAACTAACTAAGGTAAACTTGAAAACAGGGGGAGGGGGGGGGGAGATCGATAATATATTATAGATTATCTGTGTTAATACAAGGACGATTATTATTTTTTAATATTTAAGAATTTACGATATAGATAAATATTTCTACAGTATCAGACAGACAAATAAAAATATGTGAAAAGATAGGGGAGAGTGTAAAATAAGAAAAAGACCAGGCGAGAATACAGAAATATCATAAAGGAAATTTACATAGGGTAGAAATACATATTCTGATGCTTGATTCTATAATCGTTCATATTAATACACAAAACCAGAAACACTCTCAGATATATGCTATGATTTCTTAACTTCAGAGAACATGGAACAAATTATAATGCACAATTTACGGTGCATGCAAAAACTTTAAGGACAAATGTTAATTTTTTTGATAAATTTCAAATCAGATGAAAAAAGTAATGTGTTACACCAGCGTTCGAAATCCTTGGTGGCCCGTTGGTCCGAGACTATACCAAAAATTCAATCGGACTACTAATTTGAAAAATTTAATGGTCCGCAGGACCAGTAACTTCTCTTCCCTCTCTGACAGGTAAGCGTAAACTTACCAGCCCCTGAGAAAACCGCAACTAAACACAAATCATATAATTTTATTTCATTAAAAAAAAATAAATAAATAAAAAGTTGCATTAAACATTAGTCAGTTGAAATAAATAATCTGAAATGAAATATTTAATTAATAATTTTATAGTTTTTTTTTTTATGTACTGTTTAATTTTTAGCAAATTAAAATTTTACATTTTATAAAGCTGAAAATTTTGGATAACTGCAAAGGAAGTTTGGTTTATATTCTAGAAGGGGCGGGGGGGGGGGGGGGGGGTCACTCAAAGGATTAAAGGGACTTAATAGAATTTTATGTAGCAGGCCAGTGATGCTTAGTGCGGAGCAGTAAATTCTTATGCTTATTGGTCCTTGGGACCAGTGACTTTTTTATATCAATTCTACCGCTGTGTATGATAAAGTTGAAAAGCTAATAAAAAAGTCAGCAAAATTTAAAAAATGTGTATCATAAAGTTGAAAAACTAATATAAAAGTAAAAAAAAAAAAAAAAAAATATCTGTAAGTATTTTATTACGAAAATTAAATAACTATGTAAAAAAAAAAAAAAAAAACTTCCGTATGTGTAAAAACTTTCAGGACAGCAAAATAAAAACAATACAGTAATGAAGAAACAAATACTTAATATGTTGTGCACCTACCATTGTTTTAATGACCACAAATATTCTATCTTTTACTATTAATTTTTGGCACAGTTCGGGACTGGTTTCGTCTTTAACCCTTTCCAGAACAGTGTGCCCGGGTCGGGTTACCTAATTTTAATTCCAAACTTACGAACGGCACCAAGACTATCTTAGTAAAATTTCCCTAATCTAGATAAACGACTTTTGACACTTCATTTTTTTTCATACATAGAATAAAATAATCTTTTCAAAAAAATATATTAACCGACTAAAAAAAAAGCACTAAAAAGAATTAAATAATTCTTTAAACTTCTCTAATGACGAAACGTTATCCATTAACTGCACGTCGGACATCATGTATCAGCATAAAAACGTTAAATTTAATATATAGAATTTAATATCTACCAAACATGGATTTTCTAGAGAATATTTTTTACAAAAGATTAATTTACATACTTATGATTTAATTTATGAATATATACATACAAAAAGTAATCAATTACTTATTGAAGTTGGTGCCAACCTATATTAAGTATAGTAAAATTGTGAATATATTGTAGCTATTACCACAAATAAAGTGATAATGGAAAATGTTATACAAAATTTTTAAAATGCTCTATTTCTTCAGCAAATTATTTGTTTAATCATTATCGATTGTGAATGTTTGGCACCAACCGCTGTTTGTGCCGCTGAATGTTTTGGCACAGTTTGGTAAATATCCACAGTTGACGTACAAACCTCGCGGTTCAGGTGTTTCAATTTACTTCAGATGGCTGCCAGGATTTCGCATGCTTTTGAATGGGAATTGCCGGTCTGTGTATCTTAAAAGTCTTTGATCTAGAACATATTGACTGACTATCGCAGTAGTACAGCGTCTAGAATACATAGTGTTGAATACATAGCCGATCGCAGCGACATCTGCGATATATGTTCAAATTTCAATGTAAACATCACCGTATTATTACAACGTCTAGACCAAATTGTCTTGGAGTAATAAAAAATATCCTGAAGATGTCGCTGTGATCGACTCATTGAATTTCAGCATCGTTTGACATTTAAGGGATTCAATATTTTAGAACTTTTTAAAGTATTACTGGGATATCTGATTTCCACACTATAGGGCAGTTGCAATTGACGTCATGTTGGAGGTCACACACTGCAAATAGGCAATTCTGATTGGTGGAACTACCCTGACCTCCACTTGAAATACAATGGCTATCAGCTGATTGCAACTTCCCCATATATTCTAGACTCTGTAGCAGTAGTACTTAAAAAGGACTAAAATATTGTATCCCTTAAATGTAAAACGATGCTGAAACCCAAAGAATCGATCCGAGCGACATCTGAGGACATTTTCTAAAACTCCAAGACCATTTGGCCGAGACGCTGTTATAATACAATGTTTACACTGAAATTTGAAAATATAACGCAGATGTCGCTACGATTGGCTTATTGGATTACAGCATCATTGCACATTTAAGAATTACATTTGTTTAGTGCTGCTTGGATAGCAGATTTCCACACTATTTTTTCTAGGCGTTGTACTTGTGCTCTGATACATGAGAAATACAGCGCCTAGAAGATACAGTGTGGAAAATGGCTACAAAATAGTGCTAAAAAATTGAATTTCATAAATGTACAAAGATGCTGAATAACAAGATGTCGATCGTAGCGCCATCGTAGTGATTTAAAAACGATAGTCATTCTAAAAGAGACTCTTTAACCTATTTCACGTCATTCCTTAACTAAATTAGCTTATAACAGACCAAAATATCTTATATTTATAGTTTCCGATATTTAACATTCTATAATTTTTGAAAACACAGTGTTTATATTGAAAAGAGTTAAGAGATGGCGCTCGTATCAGCATATTGCCGCTGAGCATTGTTGGAGATTTATGGGATAAAAGTTTTTAGCACTTTTTAAAGCATTATAGGAATAGCCGTTTTCCACACTGTATCTTCTAGGCGCTGTAATGAGAAACTTTAAAGGTTGATTTTCAACTTCTCGACACCGACTTCCAATATCGGTTTGTGTCTTTGTGGGCCTTCCGGTTTGGTGGATGACATAATGGCCGGGATCCTCATAGATTTTTCGTTCTTAGCGAAACGAGATCAACCAATCAGAAGGCTGCATTCTTGCAAACAGCGAAAAGTTCGCAAAACAGCAGGTTTCTGATTGGTCAGTCTCGTTTCACTGCCAGCGAAAAATCTATCTGGATCTCGGCCCTTGGTCCAGCTAAGTTTTCGCACTTTGAAAGATCTCGTATCTCTGTAAGAGTAACAGTATGAAAGATGAGTGCATATATATGGGCGACTGTTTCAAAAAGGATTTGAATTTTAAACTTTTTATTATTTTTTTAAAATGTTCTAATCATCAGATTTTGATGAAATTGGAATGGGACCAAATGGGTGACTTACACTTTAAAACAAAAAAAAAATTATCAAAATCGGTTCATATTTAAGAAAGTTATGCGTGAACATGGACAAAACATACATACAGGTCGAATTGATAACCTCCTTCTTTTTGAAGTCGGTTAAAAACTTTAAATTCAAAGCAAATAGTGTCACATATCTAACCGTAACTGAATTGTAATGACTCACGACAACTCAACTCGGCTCGAAATGTTGTTCTACGATTTAAGTAATTATTCTTTTTAGTAGCTTTTAATAAATGTTGTGTTTGTGAGCACCGGTGTATTCATTGAAGTTATAATATGGCGCAGCCGGTTCAAAAGAACATTGCTATTTGTGAAAAAGAAGAGAAAAATAACGAATATACTGTGGCAATTATTTAATTTAAAATGCTAACTGTTTGAGTTCGCTTTTGTTTCATGTTATCCTGTTATTAGAGCGAGAAAATGGCTACATCGAGATTAATACCTCCGAATCCACTTTCTATGGATGGTAATGTTGAAGAAAATTTCAAAAAATGGAAGCAGAAGTTCGAGTTATACATGTTAGCTAGTGAAAATAATAAAAAAACAGCCGGAAGTTCAAGTTGCAATCTTATTGCATGTCATTGGAACAGATGCTTTAGAAGTTTATAATACTATGGATATTTACGGCAGACGATAAGAAAGATGTTGTTAAAATAATGCAGAAGTTTGAAGATTTTTGTATCCCAAAGTCCAATGAATCTATTGATCGCCATTTGTTTTTTAGTTGTGCACAACATTCTGATGAAACGTTTGATGAGTTCTTAACTTCATTAAAGAAACTTGGAAGTACATGTAATTTTGGTGAACTAAGAGATAGTTTAATTCGCGATCGAATTATAAGCGGAATAAAGAACCAACAACTGAAGGATAGATTGCTACGTGAATCTGATCTTAATTTGGAAAAATGTATTAAGATGTGTAAAACGCAAGAAATTGCTGAAATGCAAATGAAAGCGCTGAATGAAGAGAAAGTCGTGGAAGCAGTCAAAATAAAATCAATAGCAGCAAAAAATCCACAGCATTCATATTCAAGAAACGTTGTGTATAAAAATGAAAGCGCAGTAAGTAAAAATCGTGTTCTTGGAAACGAAAAGTTTCGCAAATACCGTGCAGAATTTGAAGCTCAGAAATGTGGAAAATGCGGTAAGTTTCACTTTTGAAATTCTTGTCCTGCTTATAATAAAAAATGTTATGTTTGTCAAAAATTAAATCATTTTGCCAATATGTGTAGATTTAAAAAGAAAGTTAATGTTTTGAGAAGTTATGATACTAACGAATCAGTGAGTGTTCCAAGATCACAAAATGATGATTCAAATGAATGTGTGTTAGGAGCTATAAAAAATAATGAAAGTAAAAATAAACAAGATTGGTTTGAGAAACTTAAAGTAAATGTTTCTAAGTATTTATTTGCAAAATTAGATACGGGTGCTCAATGTAATGTGTTGCCATTACATAAATTTAAGCAATTGAATTTAAAAGAAAGTGTAATTAAAAATTCAAACATGAAGCTAACTAATTATAATGGTACAGAAATAATGTTGTTGCCAAATGTTCTTTAATATGTGAAACGTCTAAAAGTGCAAAAGCAGTAGTAGATTTTTAAATAGTTGATTGTGATCATAGGGCTCCTGCTGTGTTAGGGTTACCTACCTTAGTTGAATTAAATTTAGTTAACGGGGTAAATTCAATTACTTCTAATATCCTGATCTTTTTAAGGGAATTGGTAATTTAAAAGATTTTACTTATGATATTAAGCTTAAACATGATGTTGTAGGTAAAGTTGAAGCTTGTAGAAAGGTACCAATTAGTTTAATGGAACCATTGAGAAAACAACTAAATGAAATGATAAATGCTAAGATAATTCAAAAGATTGATGAACCCACAGAATTTGTTAACTCTTTAGTTATTGTACGTAAACCTAATGGAAGTTTAAGAATATGCTTAGATCCACAGTATTTAAATTCTAATATTTTGAGAGAACACTTTTATTTGCCAACATTTGAAGATATTGCTTCTAAAATAGCTGGTGCTCAAATTTTTAGCATTTTGGATGCTAATAAGGCTTTTTGGCAAATTAAGTTATCAGAAGAGAGTTCAAAATTAACAACATTTAACACTCCATTTGGAAGATTTTGTTTTTTAAGGTTACCATATGGTATTTGCTCAGCTCCAGAAGTGTTTCATAGAAGTTTTAGTGAAGTTTTTGGAGGAGAGGAAGGAGTTGAAATATATATATAGATGATTTATTAATTTGGGGAAAAGATAAAAGAGAACATGATATGAGGCTTTAAAAAGTTCTGGAGAAAGCTCGTGAAAGAAATATTAAATTTAATTTGAGTAAGTGTAAAATTGGAGTAACAGAAGTCAAATATTTAGGACACAAATTTTCTGAAGATGGTCTTAAGCCTGATGAAGATAAAATTAAAGCAATTATGGCTATGAAACCTCCTAATAACAGTAAAGAACTAGAAACTTTCTTGGGTATGATTACGTATGTTTCAAAATTCATTCCAAATGTTTCACAAAAAACCGCAATCTTGAAAGATTTAATTAAAAAAGGTAACATATGGAATTAGAACTCTATTCATGATAAGTGTTTTTTGGAATTAAAAAATATTTTAGCAAAAAATCCGGTTCTGCAATATTTTGATGTGTCGAAACCAATTACTTTATCAATTGATGCCAGTAAAGATGGGTTAGGGGCAGTGCTTCTACAGAATAATTTACCAGTTGCATATGCATCTAAAGCTTTAAATGATGCTCAAAAAAACTATGCACAGATAGAAAAAGAGACATTAGTTGTAGTTTTCGGTTGTGAGAAATTTCACCAGTATCTTTTTGGAAGATCTTTTAAAATCGAGAGTGATCATAAACCTTTTGAAACAATATTTATTAAATCTTTTGATAAGTGCCCTGCAAGATTACAGAGAATGAGAATTCGTTTACAACCATATGATTTTAAACTTTTTTACAAACCGGGTAAAGAATTGTTTTTGGCAGACGTTTTATCTAGATCATTTTTAGAAGAAACCGGTGACTTTGTTGAAGGTGATATCGAGGCATACGTTGGTATGATTACTGAGAGCGTTCCTATGTCAAGTGAAAAGTTTAAAATTTTTCAAAAAGAAACACAAAATGATCCCGAATTACAAGTTGTATCTAACTTAATTTTGAAGGATGGCCAGAAAATAAATTTAAAGTTCCGGAAGTTGCAATGCCTTATTTTAGTTTTCGTGAAGAATTGACAGTTGCAAATGGATTAGTTTTTAAAAACTCTCGTGTTGTTGTTCCAAAAAATCTTAGAAATGATATGCTTAATCGAATACATTATGGACACATGGGTATTGAAAAATGCAAGAACAGAGCACGAGAAATTTTGTTTTGGCCTGGTATGTCAAAAGAAATAGAAGATCTTGTTTTAAATTGTAAAACATGTTTATCATATAGAAAATAAAACCAGAAGGAACCATTGATGCCAAAAGAAGTTCCATATGGCCCATGGGAAGTTTTAGGAACTTATGTGTTTCACTTCCAAAGTGGAGAACATTTGCTTGTTATAGATTATTTTAGTAAATATGTGGAAACAGCTTTATTAACAGAAGTCTCAAGTCTTGCTACCATCAAAGCACTAAAGGATATATTTGCACGATATGGCATTCCCAAACTTCTTTATTCTGATAATGGATCGCAGTATGACAGTTCAAGGTTTAAAAACTTTGCAAAATCTTGGATTTTCCAGATCAAAACATCAAGTCCCAGGTTCCCTCAGTCGAACGGAATGGTTGAAAGACATTTACAGATTGTTAAGTACATGCTTAAGAAAGCTGATTTTGATAACAAAGACCCATATTTAGCACTTTTAGAGTACAGAAATACACCAATATCCAATAATATTCCTTCGCCATCAGAATTGTCATTTGGTCATAAAATTAATGGAATTATGCCACGTAAAGCAGATTTTTTTCCTACTAACCAATATGATGAGATTCGACAGAAGTTCATTACTCTACAAGAAACTCAAAAATCTTATTATGACAGAGGCTCTAAATTACTTAAACCTTTGCAGGAAGATGATGTAGTATTTTAAAAAGATGGTACTCAAAAAGATGCAAATCGACTCGCCAAGGTTCTAGGAAATGCTGACAGACCACGATTCTATCGTATATTAAAGGAAGATGGACAGATATTAGAAATAAATAGAAGACATCTCCACAAAGGTCCTCGTAGTTTGAAGTTAAAAAGACATCTAACTTTTTAGATTGTGAGAAACTTACACCAGATTCCAACCTTCCTGGGAATGAGCTGAAATCTACAACAGATTTGAACACCCCTTTACCTTCTAAAATAACTAAATCTCACACCAATAGCACTCACTCACCAACAGAGACATATTCTAAATCTGGACGACTTATTAGAAAACCATCCTACTTAAGTGACTATATTACCTGACTATAATTTTACACTCTAAAACTGGGAGGAGTGAAAAGCTCACTCTTTGAAAGAGTGACAGGCCTTTTCACTCTTTTTGGAGTGAATTTTGTAAAAATACACTCCTTAAAGAGTGGAATTTTCCCACTCTCTAGAAAGGAGTGCAATATCTCACTCCGTTATCGAGAGTGAAGTTGTCACTCCCGAAAGAGTGGCTTGCGTATGCATTGCTTATTAGCCAATCAGAACAGTAAGGCGACAGCGCCCTCGTAAGATAAGAAAAATGAACACATTTTCGTCTGGTCCGCCATCTTAGGATTAACAGATAAGGATATCATTAAAATTATTCTTAATGGAATACAAAAAATAAAGGTTAAGTCTTATTTAATTTTAACCATTTATTCGTGTAGATATGTTAAGATTATGCACTAAATAGTTGTATGTGGTATAGAAAAAGATTGATCGTTATATTGTTCAAAAGTGATTGTCTGTTATATTTCTTCATGTAGCGGTTTGAAATATAATTCTTTTAACAACTGAATATGCACTAGAGATCTGAACGGGCCGGCTCGTGCTCGGGCCGGTCCCGGGCCACACTTTTTTCTGAAGGCTCGGGCCGGGCCTAGCTTATTTTTTCTGTACAAAGCCGGGACTGGTTCATTCCGAGTCTTCACGACTCAAAATTTTCCGTCCTAATTTTGACCCAGCCCGTATGAAAATCATTGTCTCTCCGTGGCCTGGTCTATTCAAAGGTCAGTAAAATTAGGTCTGGCCCAAAAATGTTTGCAAAAAATGCATACATTTTTAAATCGTCATTATTCTACCCTTAAACATTAAAATTTATTATTCTTAAAGAACACTAGATTTCTGAGCTTATTAAAATATAGCTAAATTAAAACACAGTAAAACGTGTGAAAAGAACCTGCGTATGACGGAACTCAGTTTTAAACTCACTAACGTATTGATCCATGCATAATTAATATACTAATACATAACAAAAGAATATATAATACATTTACACTCGCTAAGAAAGGAACTTGTCTATAATGCATTTTTTTTTCTTTTCTATACAATTCCATCTTACTGTATAGCATTTTCCAGATTTTTAACACTTCAAAAAAATAAAAAATCAATGTTTTGTTGAAATTCACTCGGGCCGAGATTTTAACTTTTTTCCGGGCCGGGCTCGGGCAGTTTTTTACCGGGCCGGACCAAATTTTTTTCTACGGTCCGGGCCGAATTTTTTTTCTATGAGTGGGGCCGGGTCCTTGGAAATTTCGGCCCGTGCAGACCTCTATAAGCTCACTATGCTTAGCAAAAAAATAATCCAAACTTCATTAGTTCGGGAAATGTGAATTTAACAAAGAAGTTTTATCTCTTTCGTTTGAAAGGGTGACTGACTCATAAGAGAAGATAGATTTTCTCAATCGTAGGAGACACGTCATTCGAAAACATTAATTTGCCGTTCTATGAGATTTTTTTTTTGGTTTAATTTTGCTTTCGGATTATATACAGTTAAGAGTATTTATTATTGTTTCGGAGTTAAATATGATATTTGATGTTTATGATATTACGAAAAGGTTGGTACAGTGAAACCTCCCTGTGCGACCAACTCTATTAGGCGACCACCTCGCACAACGACCATTTTTTCATGGAACGAAATTTATTCCCATAGGCTCAATACTAATTTGACCTCCATTCAGAGACCATCCCAGTTGAACCCCCTCCATGAGAGACCGATTTCTTTGAAGAAAATGAAATAAATTCCGTTTCTTCCTGGTCGCTTGAAGAAGGTTTTATTAAAAAAATAATTCCGGAGAGTGCATCATTCATCAAACTTCTAAACTAAGTTTAGAATTTTTTTTTTTTAAATCCCGGTAACTTTTAAGTGTTTAAACCCCTTTGTGCCTTTTTAGGCAATGAATTTAACTCTGATTACAAATTAAGACTGACGGTTAATAAACTCCTCTGCCTTGTTGTATCGGAAAACTCTCAAAGAAATAGATAAAGTAATGAAATCGTCATTATTTGTTCCCGTCCACAAAAAAAAAAAAAAAAAAAAAAAAAAAAAAAAAAAAAAAAAAAAAAAGCATCTATTTACTGAACTTATAAAGGACTTGGAAATAAAAATTATAAAATATAAAACTGTAAAATTAAAGCAAAGCTCAATGTGTTCATTTTTTAAACTCTGCAGTAATTAACTTATGTACTTAACTTTTATTTTGATACTTAAATTTTTATATTTTTTCCTAGTGTGAAAAATAAATTTAAGTAACCTTGTTACCATTTTTCAACAATTAAAATCAAGATTTAAACACGAGCTCCATTAAGAGACCACCTCTCGCAGAGACCAATTTTTATTGGAAAAGTACGTGGTCGTTTTAGGGAGGTTTTACTGTATATTAATTTTTTAAAATTATATCTAAACATTTTTTTCTGCGGGTTATGATTTTAAAATTTCGAGACGGAGTAATATATATATAAAAAATAATTATAGACAATCTGCATCAGTTATTAAATTTCCTTCAATTTAAACGCATTTTCTACGTTTTTGATGCACGCAATTTTTGGCACTAAAAAATAAAACATGATATTTAAGCATTGAAATAAAATGTTTTTTATGCCTGTTTTGAAGTTTATCGATAAGACAGCTTTAGTATATTTTTTAAAAAAGATCATATTTTCTTACATGATTTAGGACTGAATATTTTTTTAAAAAGATTAATAACTACTTTTTTACATTAAAATGTTTTTCAAACAATAAGAACTTTTATATGCAGTCATTCACTTTATTTTTATTAAAATTTATACAGATACAAATAAATGTAATGTGTTTATTTTTATATTTATTTTTTCTATTTCCTAGGTCAATCTTTTCCTATAAAACATATCAAATCTATTTTGCTCATATTCCCAAAATACAATATCTACGGGGGAAAAAAAATTAAATTAAATATGACTTACCGTGTCGTTTCATTAATAAGTATTGTTTTCAACAATAATGGGCCAAAATTAGAAATCATGATTAAGTTAAGGAATATGTTTAAAAGACATATATATACATATTCCAGAGAACTTAAAATTTAGACTATATGATAATATTAAATAAAACAAAAGCAAATCATAGCAGAAAAAAATACACATTCTTAATATTTAAATCATACTTAGAACTCATTTTTAAAAAAATATGTAAGTTTATAAGCATTGTTTTTAAGTAAAAAAATGAAAAATATTTTAGAACAATAGGACTTTGCAAAAATAGCAATAATTTACGGAAAAAGTACGGTAAGAAGATAGGAATTTATATTTAAAACCAAAAATTAAAATGATATCAAACATTGTTAAACATATAATATCCACCTATTAAAAAGTTATTTATAAAACTTTAAAAGTAATATTTTTATAGGGTATGCAATAAAAGCAAACACAAAGGATAAAATTGGAATAAAATATATTAGTTTATTTCTGTCAGTAATCTAAATTAAATTCATATGTAACTTTAACTGATTTTTTCCTTAAAAGTTCAATTAGTGTTACAAACTATGAATTAAATAAATATTGCTGATAAAGTATTTTATTCCAATCTTTACCACGCTTGTATCTATTTCCATTGCATGCTGTAAAAGATGTGATTCTTTTAAAATGCCCATAAAAGCAAAATAAAAAAAAAGAATTGACTCCATAAAAAATTAACATTCACTTCTATGAAAGAGTGACTATTCACTCCCACCAGGGGTGAAAAACCGCACTCCTTTAGCAAGAGTGAATAGTCACTCCTCCGAAAGAGTGATTATCCACACCTGTTTAGAGTGAATATTCACTTCCCAGGAGTGACTATTCACTCTTTCAGAGAGTCAAAAATTTCACTTTTGCTCAGAGTGAATAGTCACTCTAAAGAGGTTGGGCATATTTCGACTCTGCGATAGAGTGACTATTCACTCCTGTGGAGTGAATAGTCACTCCTTTTTATTTAGAGTGTATTAATTTTGCTTGTATTTGTATTATTTTCAGGTTTTTGCTTTTTGTTAAAAAAAAAAAAAAAAAAAAAAAAAAAAAAGGAGATGTCACATATCTAACCGTAACTGAATTGTAATGACTCACGACAACTCAACTCGGCTCGAAATGTTGTTCTACGATTTAAGTAATTATTCTTTTTAGTAGCTTTTAATAAATGTTGTGTTTGTGAGCACCGGTGTGGTGTATTCATTGAAGTTATAATAAATAGTACAGATATAAAATTTCATTATCATCGGTCCAGGTTGTTTACATTTTCTCTTTCTCACCATCCAGAGGCTCCTTAAAAATAATTACATTTCATGTTGAGATTGGCACTTGTAGCTGTAATTCAAGTTCTTTTCCACTTCCTAGCTGATTAAACAATTTACTGATATTAAAATCGATTGTTTTACGTAAATGGTCAGTACTTTTTGCTTTTTGAGTTGCACAAAGCCAAATTATCTAAACGTAAGACTGTCAGAACGAAGAAAGAGAAATGAACTCTAAATAAAACCACCATCTGAGTGAAAAATTAAACTGGTAGTTGAGGTGAAATAGATTAAAGAATTCTTTACATCCTATTATTTCCAGTCTCGAGGACAATTCTTTCATTTTGTAAATTACATGATTTCGTGGGGTAACAGAAATTTACTTTTTCTCTTTGCTTACATGAAGCTGGAAATATACCATTAATTCAACTGCAACTGACAAAAAACTAGTTGGATATACCAATCCCAAAACTTTCTTCTTTTATCTCATATATTTTAATATTTCAAAATATTGTTACACATGTCAATATTTCATTTTTACTAATTCAATACTATATCAACTTTGACTTTCATCTTAAATTTCTGCTGCAGTCAATTATCGGAGTAAAAAAGAGTTAATCTCGATCATGATATTCATTAAAATCAATAGTTTTTCGTTATTCTGTTGTATATCAGCTGTTCGCGAATAGTCGGCTGATCAGGATGGGAAGTTCCCGTCGATTCACGAGCCGTTGGTGTACAATAGAAATACAGAAAATTACGAAGATTACACAAAAATCGCTATTACAACGCCTCCTTCCGACGGAAATTTTCGAAATTCAGGAAGGACCTTCTTGCCATGACCAAAAACATACACTGTAAACTGAAATGTCTTAAATTCAGACATTTAAGTGTCTGAAACGGAGTGTTCAATTTTCAGACGTTTTAAAGTGTCTTAATTTTTAAGACACTTGTATGCGTCTGAATTTCAAACACTTCAAATATCTGAATTGCATCCATGTTTGACCACTTAGACAAACATTTTTTCACCTTTTTTTTTTCTTTCGTAAACATTATACGGTGTAAAAAAAAAAAAAAAAAAAATATATATATATATATATATATATATATATATATATATATATATATATATATATGTGAGTTGTGGTTTTAGATTCCCATAAAACCCTACTCATAGCAACAGATATTGTCAGCTCTTTTCCATGAGAACTTGTTACCGCAGAATAGCAGATGTTTGAATTTGCTGATATGCAGTTTGCATTCTCTTCGCCTGGAAACAAGTAACAACCGAGAGCAGATTGCATTCTGACGCGGCCGATGGTAGGCATATCTCGCTCTAGACGAGAGCAGAGGCCGAACTCCGATGATTCTGCGGGCGCGTATGCTGCAGAGAAAACCCCTACCCTTCCGTACCTGTAAATATAATTTCTATTTAATATGTAAACTATAACCTAGAATCATTAAACTCCTTTTTTCATTAACTAAGGCCTTATCTTTATATCATCCCTATATTACATGGGTGCTCTAGGCCGATTTGAATCCAAAACGAATTTAAAAAGTAAAATCCCCTAGGCTTTCTTACCGATCTACGTTTAAAATCAGAGAACTGTTTCGTTCCGTTATCAACCCTTGCATTTCAGCTGATGTGATTCATCTACATCTGATGTGAGCCATCTGTGTGAAGCTCAATCTCCCGTTTATTTTTATTTGTGCAAGATAGTTATCGCTGTACAAGGAATGAATCTTCGACTGCATATTTTTTTTTCTACGGATCATTAATTGGATTACTTCAATATATCGTGGCGAGGAATTTATTTTTCAATTGGATAACTCCTTTTGAAGTAAGTTTTTTTTTCTCTTTCCTTTCTTGCCTTTTAATATGGAATTGCAAGAAATTGACTTTATTAAAAGCCAATTGAAATCGGCTAAAACAGATAAAATCAAATTATTGCATGAATTTATATTTGGTTGCGATAAAAATCGCCAGAACAGAGCGAATTTAAGGAAATTTAAAGGTTTTTCTTTTACTGACAAAAGCGATGAGTATGAAAATAAACTCAAAGAAATTTTGCACGATTACGATCAGATACAATTGATTACTATTGCTAATATCTTATCCATTGACATCCATGGATCAAAACAAGATATAGGGCAACGTATTTTAAGCGCACTAGTTGATATTTCGGCTTTTAAAGACACGTTTACGGCAGTTTCCGAATCTGATACAGAATTTGATGATAGCCACAATAGTAGTGGAAGCACTGGTTTGTCTTCGCCTTTGGCAGTACAGCCAGACCAGGCGCGTGTACACTGTACACACTC
The DNA here is from genome assembly GCA_963932465.1 of Maratus speciosus. Classification (NCBI taxonomy): domain Eukaryota; kingdom Metazoa; phylum Arthropoda; class Arachnida; order Araneae; family Salticidae; genus Maratus; species Maratus speciosus. The sequence continues at coordinate 348,120,621 of OZ010786.1, forward strand.
CGCGCCCAAACAGACAATTTCTTTCCATGACATTGATCATTTAATTACACCGTTTAGTGGTGATAAAACGGGAAACGTTCAAACATGGTTTCAGAGATTTGAATCTCTGGCCCATTCATTTCAACTGTCCGACATACAGAAATATGTGTTTGCTGAGCGGGCATTAAAAAGTTTAGCATTATTGTATGTACGTAGTGAAAATAACATTTCTTCATATGCATCACTCAAAGAGGCATTGTTTCGCGAATTCGGACAATCAGCTTCGCCCGCCCATATACATCAATTACTAGCCGCTAGAGGCTGCCGCCCAAATGAAAAACTATTGGAATATTTTTTGAAAATGAAAGAAATAGCACAAAGAGGAAACATCGATGATATATCTTTAATTCACTATATAATTAATGGGATTAACGATACACCACATAATAAAGCAATATTATATGGAATCTCTGAATTACAGGAATTTAAGAAAAAACTTTTAATCTATGAAGAAGTCTGTGGTTCGGTTACACATTTCAAACCTAAGGCGACACACGTCCCTTTGGGTACCCAGAAATCATTTCCCAGCGAAAAACCTCAAAAAATTACTTGCTTTTCCTGTGGAGCCAGGGGCCATAAATCCATAGATTGTACGCGTAAAGGACAAGGTCCTAAGTGTTTTAATTGTTCTCGTTACGGCCACATATCATTAAATTGCACAGCCCGCGGTTCAAAGCCAAAGGCAGCAACTGCACTCAGCCCCCCTTCTCAAGCTGCCACTGCCGGAAAAGACAGACCAGTTCACACGGTCGAGCTAACTCGCCCCCAACAACACATGCAAAAAGTAGTCCGAATTGCAGACACGGAGGTGCATTCTCTCGTTGATACCGGAAGTCAAGTGACCCTCCTCCGTGAGGACATTTACCGTCTGCTCGGGTCCCCTCCTCTGACACCAGTACCCCTACGGCTCTCGGGGTTCGGCAGCGGTAACGTTCAGCCAAAAGGTTCCTTTTTAACAGATATCGATATCGACAAATCCACTTTTTCTACCACTGCTTACGTTATTGATTTCGCTCACATGTCGCACCCTGTTATCCTCGGAACAGACATCATATGCCAAGGCACACTAACATGTAACAAGACTGGCATTACTTTATCGAAACATCCCCCGGCTGATACTTTTATTAACCTTATCAACATTTGCGATGACTTGTCCGAAGTCGATTTAACTCATATCCCCGACAGAACGTGTCGCGAAGAAGTGGCTGAACTGATTGAAAATTATCGCCCCACAAAATCGAAATCTACCGACTTAAAAATGTCCATAGTATTGTCTGATGACCAACCAGTTTACCAACGCCCGCGACGTATGTCCATGGCTGAAAAAAAGATTGTCAGCGACCAAATTAAACAATGGCTACAGGACGGCATAATAAAACCTTCTTGTAGCGATTACGCAAGCCCAGTAGTATTAGCTAAGAAAAAGGATAACTCTATGCGATTATGTATAGATTTTCGTAAGCTTAATAAAAAAATTATAAAGGATAGGTTCCCTCTACTCCTTATTGATGATATTCTTGACCAGTTACAACAAGCGCAGGTCTTTACATCTCTCGACCTGAAAAATGGGTTTTTCCACGTCGATGTGGACCCACAGAGCACTAAATACACAGGTTTTATTACACACGATGGACAATTCGAGTTTTTAAAAGTCCCTTTTGGACTCACGTCCAGCCCCGCGACATTCTCAAGGTATCTAGCCTGTGTTTTTCGCGAATTACTACTAGAAGGTGTGTTGATTTTATATATGGACGACCTCATCATCCCCGCCTGTACCGAAGCCGAGGGTCTCGAAAAACTCAAACGAGTGTTAGAAACTGCTGCTGATTACGGACTCGATATTAATTTTAAAAAATGTCAGTTTCTGCAACGAAAAATTGAATTTTTGGGCCACGTCATTGAGAATAATACTATAGCGCCCTCACCAACGAAAATTAAGGCCGTCCAACATTTTCCGGAACCCAAAAACGTTAAACAGTTGCAATCACTCCTAGGTTTAACAGGATATTTTCGGAAGTTTATTCCCAAGTATGCCTCTATCGCACGGCCCCTGAGCGATCTCTTGCGAAAAACATCAACTTTCGAGTTTGGACCGGCGCAGAGGGAAGCGCTGTACACGTTACGTAATCTACTCACAAGTGCTCCAGTTTTACACATTTTTATACCGGGTTCGGACCTCGAAGTGCACACTGACGCCAGTAAAATGGGCTTCGGCGCAGTTCTCATGCAGAAATCCACCGACGGACACTTCCATCCGGTTCAATATATGAGCAAAAAAACATCACCACAAGAGGAAAAGTTAAGTAGCTACGAATTGGAAGTATTGGCAGTCATCGAAGCTCTCAAAAAATTCCGCGTCTATCTCCACGGCACCCGATTCCGTGTCATTACCGACTGTCAGGCATTTCAAAAAACTCTCGACAAAAAGGATCTTACGCCGAAAATTGCACGTTGGGCTCTATTCCTCCAGGAATTCGATTTCGAAACAAAACATCGACCGGCGACGAAAATGAATCATGTGGACGCGCTAAGCAGGTACCCAGTTATGCACATTACATACGATGAACTGACACTAAAAATCATGAAAGCCCAAGCAAATGATCCCTTTATTTCCAGCATTAAAACAGCAGCGTCGGAAGCACCAGTAGCCGACTTCACGGTGCGCAACAACATTTTGTATAAACTCCAACAGGGTCGAGATTTATTAGTGATTCCAGAAGCAATGCAAATTAGCATACTCCAAGATATACACACTAAAGGACACTATTCTGCTAAAAAGACAGAAGAAATTGCATCCCAAAATTTTTTCATTCCTAACCTACCGGAGTTGACACGCACAGTCGTAACAAACTGCGTTCCATGCATTTTAGCTTCTCGAAAGTTGGGAAAACAGGAAGGTTTTTTGCACTCGATCCCTAAAGGTGACAAGCCGCTCGACACTTACCATTGTGATTTTTTAGGCCCATTACATTCCACAAATAAAAATTATAATCACCTCTTTACAGTAGTGGATGCTTTCACTAAATTTTTTTGGTTATATCCAGTCAAATTGTGGCGACGCAAGATGCACTAGATAAACTTAAATTACAACAAATTACATTTGGAAATCCCCGAAGAATAATCACGGATAAAGGACCCGCATTCACTTCTTCAGAATTTAAAAGGTATTGCGAACAAGAAAATATAGAACACCATCCCATTACTACCGGAATAATGCGAGGAAATGGACAAATCGAAAGACAGCATAAAACGCTTATCCCTATTTTGACGAAATTATCTTTAGATGATCCAACGAAATGGTACAAACACGTACCAGCGGTACAAAGGATAATAAATAGCACGACTTCATCTGTAACGAAATTCTCCCCGTTCGAGCTGTTAACGGGTGTCAAGATGAAAAATAAAGACGACTTAATAATAAAACAACTCTTGGAAACCGAACATATCGAATTACACATGGATCATAAACAAACATTACAGCATAGTGCAAAAGCCAACATTTTAAAACATCAGGAACTCAGCCGCGCCCAATATAATAAGAAAAGAAAACCCCCACGGTATACCAGGTCAATGATCTAGTAGCAATACAACGTACACAGTTTGGAACTGGGTTAAAACTTCGACCCAAATATTTTGGACCATATAAGGTTACAGCCGTGAACCCTAATGACAGGTATGCAGTTACAAAAATAGGAAACCATGAAGGTCCCATTATCACAACGACATCCGTTGATCACATGAAACAGTGGCCTTCAATTTAAACAGTTGTGCAGTCCACGCTGTGATTGTTTTTTTCTTCGCATGGCAAATCAATTTTTCTTATAAAATCAGCAAAACAGTGTTTTTTTTTTGTAGTTTTGCTTAAGACTTTTTAGTAAATCAGCAAAACAGTGCTTTTTTTGTAGTTTTGCTTAGGACTTTTTAGTAAATCAGCAAAACAGTGCTTTTTTTGTAGTTTTGCTTAAAACTTTTTAGTAAATCAGCAAAACAGTGCTTTTTTTGTAGTTTTGCTTAAGACTTTTTAGTAAATCAGCAAAACAGTGCTTTTTTTATAGTTTTGCTTAAAACTTTTTATTACAAGTGCAAAACAGTGCTTTTTTTTTAGTTTTGCACAAAACTTTTTTCCAGACTGCCAAGCAGTGACTCCTTTTTTTTTCATGTTGCATAAAACACTTTCGACTATCCAGAACTGTGCCAGCAATATTATTATTTTATTATTATGTACCTGTTTTTATATATTTGAAATTTTTTACCTGTATTTTTATAATTTTATATGTTATATGTATAAGTATAGTATTATTATGTGTCCCCCCCCCCCAATCGCATATTTTTTTTTACAGAAGTAAGAGCTGGCTGTCGAAAAAAAAAAAAAAAACCTTTTGGTGGGAAATCCTTTTTTTTTTTTTTTTTTTTTTTTTTTTGCTTAGACGAGGCAAACCTTTTTTTTAAATATTTTTTATTCCCGAATGACGTTGGGATAAAAATGTTTTTTTTACGAAATTCTTCCTAAGATGAGGCAGATTTTAGTATGTTTTCGTGATGATAATATAATGGGCAGACGGCCTTTCAGATTATATTTTTCATCCCTGATGATGGCTCATGAGAAAGACGGTCTCATGACGCAAATTGATGTTATCCTGAGATTTTTTTTTATTCTTTTGTTTTTTTTCTTTGGAGATACCCCACGGCAGCTCAGCATTAATTTACATAAAATTTAGACTTAATTTTTTTTTTTATTATTATTTAGCTCAATTCTCTTAATTATTTAATGACAATTTTTTTTCCTTTGGATTTTAATTATTTTTAGATAATTTTTTTTTATTTTATTTTTTGACATATCTTGTTGCTTATTTAACGCGCTGTCGAGGTCGACAAGCGGACAAGATGGCCGAGTGTGAGTTGTGGTTTTAGATTCCCATAAAACCCTACTCATAGCAACAGATATTGTCAGCTCTTTTCCATGAGAACTTGTTACCGCAGAATAGCAGATGTTTGAATTTGCTGATATGCAGTTTGCATTCTCTTCGCCTGGAAACAAGTAACAACCGAGAGCAGATTGCATTCTGACGCGGCCGATGGTAGGCATATCTCGCTCTAGACGAGAGCAGAGGCCGAACTCCGATGATTCTGCGGGCGCGTATGCTGCAGAGAAAACCCCTACCCTCCCGTACCTGTAAATATAATTTCTATTTAATATGTAAACTATAACCTAGAATCATTAAACTCCTTTTTTCATTAACTAAGGCCTTATCTTTATATCATCCCTATATTACATATATATCCCTAAAAATATGGAACTGTAGCCCCTCGAGACTCCAGTATAATTTACATATTTTAATTGAAATTTTCTGATGTAAATTCCAGAAAAAATCCATTTATTTTGCATATTTCTGTATTTAAAAATTTCCATTTAAAAGATAAAATATAATTTTTCAAGAACTAATCTCCATATTTTATATACAACCACTAACCAAAGGCCATCTGAATTATATAGTATTCATTTCAAACTAGAGTAAACTTTACCACTTACCCCAGGTGGGATTCGATCCAGAGTCCTCTGCGTAGGAGAAGAGTGCGCTAACCATTCGGCTACGATTTCACAGATTTTTCAAAATAATGTTATTCATCAAGCACAAGCAATGTTTTTAAGGAGACCGGGAAAGTCTTGAAAGACCATGTTAAATTCATCAACTTTATGTACCTTTTTCTCAGAAATTGTGAAAGATAGAGATCTAGATTTTTTAGAGTAGACAGAATAACATACTTTACGTATTTTAACAGACCATTTTCGTTCTATGTGAAACTCAAAATTAATTATTAATTATTTATTGAAAATCATTTTTAAATTAGCATTTTTGGTAAGATTTCACTCCCTAAAATAAATAATTTTCAACAAATCATTAAATCCCAGAGTTAAAGTATACAATATAACATAACACAAGTATTAAAAGAAAATCTGAGTTCTTAAGTTTAATAGATATTGAAAAAAAGAAACATAAACATGAAAAATCCAAATTTTGAGAAAAAGTCGTGAAATATGAAATAATGAATAATAAATGAATAATTTCAACACTAATTTTTTCATATATAAATATGTGTGACACATCGTTGGATATTTAATGATATAAAAAAGTAAAAATCGATTTTTTGGTTGAATTTTGCTTTCCCGGTCCCCTTAAGTAGCAGTAAGTTTTTTTTCCAATTTAGTATCATTCTGAACAGTTTATATACACAGTGCTGTAGTCGTAAAAAAAAAAAACACAGGGTACACGTATGGCAGAGGGTATACGCCAGTGGTTCCTAACGTGGGGCGTATGCCCCACAAGGGGGCAATATGGCTTTTCAGGGGGGCAATTTCAGATTTCTTATTAACAAATTTTCTGTCATTTTTTTCTAATGAAAGTAGTGTCTTATTCTAAAAATAGAAATAATAGATGAAAAAATTTAAAAATAACTGAATAAATATTAATTTCCGAAACGATCCCATTTAAAAGTTCAAAAATACACTGACACCGAAATAATTATATGGATTATCTTCTATAATTTGAAACCTTTTATATAATAAAGAATCATTTAATTTCTCTGGTTTTAATACTATTTTAGTAAATTACACCTCTTTTTTGTACTATTTATTAAAAAAAAAAAACTTTACACCTATTCATAGTGTAATATGCCCCACGAGGGAAATTTTACATGGGAAATTTTGTAGAGTATATCTAAAATTGACTATTTGGGCATGTTTAATCTAAAAAATGTTTTGAATGATAAAAATGAGGTGCTACATTTATGAAATTAATAAAACCCCGTGTGCATCACGGAAGGAAAGTGTTGAAAGTAAACTTCTTATGGCTTTTCTGCAGACCACATACAGAATATGAAATTCATGACATATGCATTTTAAAATTTTAAATTGGAGAAAACATGGGGCCCAAATAATAATAATGGGAAAAAAATCCGCTATCAAAGAAGTATGTTATGGGAGGAAAGGTAAGTAGTAACTTAAACTGGATAAAAGTGTGAACCCGGAAATGCTACTTGTGAATTATGTTATCCATAGAGTCTTGGCGATAAACAAATATCACTTATTCTTAATGAAGTACTAAAATCCATTATAAAATGTATCAATTCTATCAGATGTTATACAAAATATGAAAATGTTTTCAAGAAATTTTGCGAAAATAAAAATGTAGACTGTTTATCAGTTTTAAAATTTGAGGTAAGTTGCCAAAAAACAATATTACGATGTAAATGCGAAGATCCATGGCATCACTGCATTCATGGAGTTAGGTTAAAAGCATATTTGTAATTAAAAAAAATATGATTTTGATAAATTAAAGAATGTGAAATCACTTATGATGGAGTTAATGCTATTTTCGGATCTATCTGGGAAAATGGAAGTTTATTTTTTATGTGACAATATTTATATAATATAGAAGGGAGGGGGGGGGGGGCATTATGATTTTAGAGATGCCTAGGTGGGCCACGGCCAAAAAAAGGTTGGGAACCACTGGTATACGCTAAAGTCATTAACATCATGTATCGAGTTTTCGCTGTAGTTTTATTTCCAGATAGATTACTTTCACTACACGAGATGGCGCCACTATTCATTTTCAAAAATTGAAGGTTTAATTTCCACTTCAAATTGGAAATGTATAAATTTTAATTCATTTTTGTTCTTAAATCATGAAATTGGCAGATGATGTTATTCAGAAAATATGTGATCGAAATAAGTTTTCTATTTTTTGATGAATAAATTACCTATCGAATTATAAGCGATCCTCTTTAAACAGGTTTCTATAACAGTAGGTAACGCAAGTATTATGCAATCAAACTTTTTAAGAAGGAATCGAATGAGACTGGGCAAAATTTCGCTTTCAGCATGGTTATATCGTATATTTTTAAACGTACTACTAAAAATTATTTGCTAACTGTAACTCAATAAACAGTAAATAAAACTGAAGTAAACCTCTGTATAACGGAAATTTGGCTGAAATGAAAAATTTCATGATTTCTTGGAAATAACACACTGGTATGAATATAAATAAATAAATCCTGTCTAATATAGGTGATTTTTGAAAAGGGGATTGAATTATATGGGTTTGTCCTAGGAAGGTTATATTTTATCTTTTAAATGGAACTTTTTAAATACAGAAATATGCAAAAAAAATGGAAAATTTTCTGGAATGTACGGAAAAAAAATTACATTAAAATAAATAACGGAAATGGGTGTCTGAATAGACAGTACAATTTCCATATTTTAACGGATACTTTTTACAATGTATAAAGCTTACAAAAAAGTGAAAAGAACGGCTGCCTATTGCTGAACAGGCAGGTTGATCAAAGATGGATGCGATTCAGACGTTTGAACTGTCTTAAATTCAGACGGATACACGTGTCTTAAAAATTAAGACACTTTAAAACGTCTGAAAATTGAACACTCCATTTTCAGACATTTCAGTTTACAGTGTTTATACCATGATCATAGTAAGACACTTAAGTGTCTTAATTTCAGACACCTATGATGTCTGAAATTACATATTCAGACACTTAAGTGTCTGAATTACTTTTTCAGTCACACATGTGTCTGAATTTAAGACGCCTTTATTTGCAGTGTGCACAAAAAATTTGGTTCAATTCTATGCATAACTTCATACACTTTTCGATGGTACAATATTCAAAAAGGCACAAATTCGCTATTACAGCCCCCAAGGCGGATTTTTTCTAAGTTAAGGAAGGATCTGCTTGCCATAGCCAAGAACTTAAAAATTTTTGGTTCAATTCTGTGCATAACTTCATACACTTTTCGATGGTACAATATTCAAAATCGCATAAAAATCGCTATTACAGCGCCCCCTTCCGGCGGATTTTTTCCAAATGAAGGTAGGACCTGTTTGCCATCGCTAAAAACTTAAAAAAAAAATGGTTCAATTCTATGCATAACTTCATACACTTTTTGATGGTACAATGGCGGCAGACACACGGACAGACAGACATTTTCTATAAACATGTTTTTTGGGATCTCTGACCCCTAAAACGTGTAAATCCGTCGAAAACCGGAAGTCGAAAAAAATTTCGATTACAATACTTTGTTGTATTGGAGATAGAAGAAAGTAAAAATATACAATTAGTACGAAGACTATGACAGCCCGTTTAATAAAAACCGATACCCTCATCTTTATTCGCAGATTATGTAAGATAAAATCACAACAACGGTGTCATTAGACACAGAATAATACACGAGTATGATTTTTGATATAGAGGTCATCTGCATATTGAAAATTGTACCAATTTTCATTTTACAAATGATAGCACCCACTTTTGATACGTTATTCCAAATCAGCAAGGAAAAGTATATTGTTTAAGAACTTTTTCTTAAACCTTCATAGAGTATAAACTATAAAGTCTAAATATAAATTAAGCAGTGTTTATATATGAAAGAAAATTTCATACAAAATTTTATTATTCAATTAGCTTATTTGTTCTATTAGATGAGTGGATGCAGAGCAAATCAACATGAATATTAAAATTAAAACAACCAATGAGGGCTGAGCACCTTTAAAAAAGCAAACTAAGATCATTACGAGACGAAAAATTACACTATCTCGAGCTTTTTAATTCTTCATAAGAAGAAACAATAGCAATAGCAACAAGAGTAACAACAGAAGCGGATTTGCGGATATAAATGCTTCTTAAATAGTTTATTTACTAAGGCTGATTTTCTTTATCCCACTGGGTGAAATAATAGAACAATAGTTTGTACGGAGTTCTATCGCGAGTGAACACTGTATCATTAACAAATCTACCAAATTTCTGTGGCTAGGTCCTTAATGGTTTTCTTTTAAATGTGGAAAGGGTTATTTTTGATTATTTAATGATTTCTGACTATTGACACTAGTGAATCTTCAGATAAGGCGTCTTAACATCAGCTCGCAAGTCACTTTTTATTTCTTTTCTTAAATTCATTTTATTTAATATTTTGAAAATCTGAAGCCGCAATTTTATTTCTTTCGCATTGGTATCCCTGGTTAAGATTTCAAGTAATTTCAGGAGATTTAACTCTAATGAAAAGGGAAATAGGATCACATGCACCTTATATTCTTGAGAGATTTTGTATGAAAACTTTTTATTATAAGAGGGAGGCTCTGCTTCCGACAACTTCCTGCTGTCTCATAATTTAATAATCTTAATATATCAATAACTGCAAAGAGTTACATTTTCTTTTTACCTAAAGTAATTATTCTCATAATACTCTTTATTAATTATGGATAATTCTAAGCGTTCGATTCATTTCAAAAGGTCTGTTTAAGACACCACTCACAATTCTTTAATTGCTACACCACTGGAAAGAGCAGCTATTTAGAATGCAAAAGTCACAACAAATGGAAAGAGCAGCTATTTAGAATGCAAAAGTCATACCGAAGATCGTTACGAGATGAAAAATTACACTATATTGAAATTCTTTATGAGAAGAAACAACAACAGTAGCAACAGAAGCGAATAAAAGTGTTTCTTAAATGGTTTATTTAGCGTAACTAAGGCTGATTTTCTTTTTTCCCACCGGGCTGAAATAATAGAACAATAATTTGTACCGAGCTCAATCGCGAGTGAGAGTACTCTATCATTAACAAATCTACCAAATTTTTGTGGCTGGGTCCTTAATCGTTTTTCTTTTAAATGTGGAAAGGATTAAAATGAATATCCGGGCTGGAGCAGCTTGTAAAACGTGATGCTGAGTGAAGGAAAGACAAGCATTTATGGATGATTACTTTGATGCCATTAAAATAATCTTTTCTTTTCCTTTTAAGGATGAAATGCCTGGTGGCGGATGTGCTCTGGATTTACATCCTCCAGGGAATTGCATTCATTGTTTTGACGGTAATGATTTCTGACTGTCATTACATTATATTTCTCGCCGAAGTGCATTCAGAATTTCATTATTAAATAAAGAGTGAGATAGGCATAAAAGAAACTTAGTGTCATGATAAAAATTAACTAACGCAAAGAAGCACAAATAAATACAATAAAGTTAGCATATAGCTGCTATTTCAAGGCAAGATTCTCGAAGAGACCATCGGGAGATCCTTCTTCAATGCAAAATGAGAAACAGTAAATGAATTTGGTACTTTTCGGTTAGCCGGGCGCCAGTGTTATATATACCCATATATATACATACATACATACATGTATATATATACATACGTCGTACATATACACACATATACATATGTGTATACATGTATATATAACACTGGCGCCCGGCTAACCGAAAAGTACCATAAATTTTACAGCAACAGTACGTATGCGGTCATTCATTGATCAAAATGTATACGAGGCATTTTGTAATATGACTCTGCATAAGTAAAAGCTATAAGGGTGACTTGCACGCATTTAAATCGTTTACTTTGCGCAAAAGTCGTTCAGGTAGCTCCAATTTTGCACTAAAGGCATTACATAAATACATCTAAATTTCGTTGCGATTCGGTATTTTTGTAATATTTAGGCGTATTAAAATAGAAAGCACTGGCTTGGTTGGAATGTGACAAAAAAGTGACTGTGTTCCGACCTCAGAGATCTGCAGTGATTATGCTCAACGGTAGATTATAGGAGGACAAACTGAAATGCTATTTTAAATAGCATTTAAAATAGCATTTCATGGATGATACTAATATACATATATGCACTAATGATGAGTTCGGGCTCCTTTTTCGGAACCCAAGACGAAAAAAAATTGCGTTATTAGAGCCCGAACCCGATCTGAAAGTACGCAGTAGAAAACTGTTTCAAGAATAATTTTTTCACTTAAAAATATCTTCTTACATAGAAATATGTACTAATTCTAAATACTCCCTCATGACAACGCTTTGTCATCTTCATGTACATAAAAATCTGCTTAAAATAGAAAATCTGTTATACAAATTTATTATAAAAATGTGCGTAAAAAGTAAAACATGTGAAAACTAAACTCATGATCCCGCCGGAAAGAATGCAATATTTTATGCCTGTTAAAACGGGTTTACCTCTGTTCTTTTCTATTTTGTCTTAGATTTTACTGCATATATGTTATGGCTCAAATGATTAATCGGTTTATAATGATAAAACCGCTTACTATTAAGAAGAGCCGCTTAATATTAATAACAGCCAGTTGTTATATAACCAACTGGATTCATTAAAAAGAATTCGTTTGCTCATGTATATGTGTGTGCCCTCTACGGACAAAAATTTAAAATCGGAATAATCTAATGCAACGGCTCCCAAATCATCCATCGGGGAACGATGATTCAGGTCTACATATATTATTAATTTCATTGTTGTAAAATTATAACAAACGCAAAATGATACAACTTTAGAAGAAATAATCTGTACAAATAACTTCATGAAAGACAGTATTTTATTAAACTCTGCGTTGAGAGTGAATTGGGGCGTCAAGGTTCAATCCTGATGCAGACATTTCCGTTGCTGCCAAATAATGTCAGAAATCGAATGTATTATAGCGTTTATGCACATGTACATGCTAATGTTTGGAAAGGTTTTAATATTTCCATTGTTTCTTCAGTTCTTTACGTATCTGTATCCAAGACAGTTTTAGATTCTTCAAAAATGTCTCCTGAATAGATTTGCTATAGATCATTTGTCCGATGGTAAAATTTGTATCTTCATGCAAAGCTGATCTTAATTCTAATACTACAGTTGGTAATGGCTGTGGCTATTTAATCGAATTGTGCACTCTAATTGCTGCTTTTAATGTGCGATGGATTCTTTCTATTTTACCATTACACTGCGGATAATAAGCTGAAAAAATAACTACACCCAATAATAAACTAATATTTTTTATATTGTAGGCTTCGTGCGAAAGTTAAAAATTTCCACTGTATAGATTATGCAAAATGTTAGGTTGCTAAGTCGTATATTACATGGATCGAGTAACAACTAATTTTAAGAACCACTGAATCAATGAAATATCAATAATATAATACATAATATAGAAATATAACAGTCGAGCTATCCCCACCCCGCCTCCAAGGCGGTCATTTCTTATCTTTCTATTTTTTATTTATGACACTACAAAAAATTTTAAACTCATTGAAACTTTCATATTGAGATCATTAAATTCCGAAATAGTGCTGTGCTTCCTAAACTATTGTTCATTCTAGAAAGAAAGGGAAAGCTGGAAGCGGACTGAAAAAAACTGATACTAGGAAAAATTAGTGTCCATATTCAGAAGGTAACGTATCAAGATGTTTCTTTTTCTTTCTTTCTTTTTCTTTTTTGCAATTGACATAGTTATCAGAGCAATTCTTTAGAACATACATTACATAGTAAATCTTTAATTGCAAAGAAATTTTTAGGGGAAGGTTTAAGTTTAATCACAGAAAGAGAAAAGAAAAAAGTTTGCATAACGATTAGCGTTTTCTTGATAATATAGAAATACAAAATAAATACTGCACTACATTAATGAAAAACTAGAGAACAGCAATTCTGCTTTTTCAGAATTTAGTGTCGCCCCCGATGAAAAAAAATATATATACTACACTGACGGAAAAAAAAAATCCCAACACCAAGAAAGACTTGTGTTAGATAAACGAAATTTGGTAGGCGTGTTTATACATCTGAAAGATGACATCGATTGAAATTTCGGGCTTCGCGCATTAGTGTGACGCTAGTGGCGCCACTCAGAACTTGCAGATCAGGTTTACTTTAAATGCCTGCTGTAAAGTTCGTGGGCGTTATTAAGCTTCGAAATGTGATGTATTGAGTTGATGTTAGCCAAGAATGCCTTTAACAGGACAAAGAAGCCACTGTCAACAGCTCACCGAGTTGGAACGACGTCGCATATTCGGGCTACGAGAAGGTGGATTTTCTTTCGGCGATATTGCAGAAAGACTTGGCTGGAATGTATCCACTGTGCATGATTGTTGGAAGTAGTGGTCAAGGTATGGTACTGCCTTAACAAGACCGGGTTCCAGGCGACCACGTGGCACTCCTGAGAGGGAAGATCGCCTTATTCGGCGTACGGCTGAGGCGCATCGTACTGCGTCTGCGGCAGAAATTCGAGCTGCAGTTGGTACAACAGTGACACAACAAACTGTTAGAAATCGGTTACTTCAAGGACAGCTCCGAGCTAGGCAACCTGTAGCGTGCATTCCACTGACTCCAAGTCATTGCCGTTTGCGAAGCCATTCGTGTCAAGCCAGAGCTCATTGGTGGGCGGAGTGGAGATCTGTTGTGTTTCTTTTTCATCAGAAAACACAACAGATCTCCACTCCGTCCTCCAACGAGCTCTGGCTTGACACCAATGGCGTCGCAAACGGCAATGGCTTAAACTCAGGAGAATGCACGCGACAGGCGCCTGGCTCGGAGCTGTCCTTGAAGTAACCGATTTCTAACACTTCGTTGTGTCACTGTAATACCAAATGCAGCTCGAATTTCTGCCGGAGACGCAGTACGATGCGCCACAGTCGTACGCCGAATACGGCGATCTTCCCTCTCAGGAGTGCCACGTGGCCGCCTGGAACCCGGTCTTCTTGAGGCAGTACCATCCCTTGACCACTGCTTCCAACAATCATGCACAGTGGACACATTCCAGCCAAATCTTTTTGCAATATCGCGGAAAGAAAATCCACCTTCTCGTAGCCCGAATATGCAACCTCGTTCCAACTCGGTGAGCTGTTGACAGTGGCTTCTTCGTCTTGTTAAAGGCATTCTTGGGTAACATCAACTCAATACATCACATTTCGAAGCTAAATAACGCCCACGAACTTTACAGCAAGCATTTAAAGTAAATCCGATCTGCAAGTTCTGAGTGGCGCCACTAGCGCCACACTTATGCGCGAAGCGCGAAATTTCAATCGATGTCATCTTTCAGATGTATAAACACGCCTACCAAATTTCGTTTCTCTAACACAAGTCTTTCTTGGTGTTGGGATTTTTTTTTCCGTCAGTGTATATAAATATAGATACAGTAGAGTCCCGATTATCCGAGTTAATCGAACTTATACCTTTGGAATGGATCATTTTCTTCTGATGGACTGATTGCTTCCATTATTATGAAACAGCCATTATAAATGAAGTGTTATGTGGAAAAATTATGGCCATTCCCCCGCCCCCCCATTCTGATAAGAAAATCAGAGTTCTAACGTTTTACGACTGCTCATTCATCTTCACCTAACACTTCATTTATAATGGCTGTTTCATAATAATGGAAGCCATCAGTCCATCAGAAGAAAATGATTCATTCCAAAGGTATAAGTTCGATTAACTCGGATAATCGGGACTCTACTGTAGTTCAGTTTTAAGACTTAAAACACGCGATTTTATTTTATATAAAACGACGCCATCCGCATCCGCTGAAGAATTCCTCATTTACGATCCAGTCATAAACAACATCTGCAATAAAGTATGCATAGAACGTCACTATCTCAGGATAATACACAAATTCAGCAAAAAGAAATCAGCAAGAAACTCGACAAAAAAAATCGGCTATTTAATGATTTATATAGGTACTAATATAGGTATTAGTATAGGTATTAATATAGGTACTTAAAATAGTTTATAATAGCTCTATGTTTTATCAAAAATCATTCATTTATATATTTTCAAAATAGCACATATTTTAATTACATTTTTTTTTTCAGTTTTTATGGGAAAATGGAAACAAAAAGATATAATTGCTATTTTTCCTTTACTTTCTACAGAAATGGAGTACTTGAGTGGCCAAAATTAAAACAAATTTCGCTAAAAACTAAAAAAAAAAATTAATAACTCAAAAATAAATGGAGATGCAGCTTTCAAACAAACTGCATTAAAAAGTACTTTTTTTCCCAATACGACGGTATAAAAATTGAAAATGTGCGATGCTTAGAAGTTAAAAAAAATTGTGGTAGAGATCATTCCGTACAATGATACATCTGCTTTGTTTTACGGCTGGCTTATACAAAGGAAGGTTGTTTTTTGGAGACGACACTTTAAAAGCTGGGAGAAAGAAATAGCATACCGGAGGGCTAATAACAATTTTCCATGCAAGCGCTTATGGTGTAGTACATTCTTAAATGGAATTAATTTTGAGAACACTTTCAATAAACATTCATTTTATGGGGTAAAATAGACTAAATATTCATTACCAACAAACATTAAGTTACACAACATGAAGAAAAAATGCAGATCTGGAAATAAGTTTAATTTAAAATTAATTTATTAGATTTTCCGTACTGAATTTCTTCTGGATATTTAATATCCCTATAAAACTGCAGTTAAGCGCTCTACGTATAATTTAAATAAAGGCGTAACCGTATTCAGGAGGCAGAAATAGTAAAATTGCATTCCGTAAATCAGCGTAATTACGTTAAAGGTCAACAAACGCACTGGAATATGCAGCGTTGCGTTAGCAAACAGCATTTGATCAAATGCATTTTACGTAGGCGATGAGTACATACTACAAGAAAAAAACGTACTTATCTGAACTTATTTTGATTGCATCTATAATTGCTAACACCATAACAGACCTCTAACAGCTGTTGGTGTAAGATGATCGGTAGTTAGGGAAATGAGGCTTAAATTTACACCATTTTCATCCAGATTCGAAATTTTAGGGATTAAAAAAAAAAGAAAAAAAACCTTTTATTGGGATTACTAAGCGTATCCTAGAAAGTCGAATGTTTGATTGGTGTGGTAGTGGACGATAAAGAGCGCACTTTACCCCAACCCCTCCCCCCTGCCTGTACTTCATACGTGCTAGATAGCTAGCCCGTCGATCAAAACTTTTGAATACCGCTATTTTCTAATAATAATCTTCGCCTTATGTAATGACCTAAATATTTCAATTGAATAAGATTAAAATTATTTTTCTAAAAAAATAGTATTTCTTCCATGTTTTTGCCCCCTAATTAGTTTATATGTTAAAAAAATCTTAAAGTGTAAAGATACAGGATATAAATACTCAAAACTTAAAAAAAAATAATCACAACTACTGCCGATCTTACTTTATGCAACGGTTATTAATTTTGGGAAATATAAGGTAGTTCAAATATACATCTAAAAATCATACTTTAGAATGATATGTTAGCATCACGAATTTCTGTGCATGACAAACAAATAGTGTTGCTAGGTCCGCTGTGGCAAATCTAGTTTCCCTCCCACAAAAATCGGAATAGCGACTTTTATATCGGGATATTAACAAAATGATAGAAATAAGTCACTCTATCGCAGAGCCAAAATATGCCCAACCTCTTGTACCGTCAACAAAACTAACTTAAAGAACTAATATTAAAACTTAAATTAGGAGAACTTTGAGTTCGTTTTCTACATTTTTATTGACGACACGGACAGCACACACACACACACGTACACATACAAAACATATAAAAAGTTAATCTTTAAATTCTTTCGGAGCAGCTCGCTCCTCCAACGAAAACCAACCGTCCTCGGTCGCTTCAAGAAGGCATCTCTCTCATCCACGGGGCCTTTTCGAGAGTTCAGTCTATCTAATTGGCAACCCACGTGGTATCTGATTCATCTTATTAAAAGTTTCAGTTCTCAGAAATGCTACTCAGCACTTTTCAAGTATTTACATCATTAAAATCGGTTTACACTTTACATCTGGATTTTGTAAAGGCATTGGCATGTGAAATTATAGTTAGGCATCTGGAGGTCCCAATTAAAAATGTTTATTACTTTATGTGGTTATCTGGTATCTGCATGAGCTCAGATGAAACGTCACATTCTTTAGAGTGACTATTCACTCTGAGCAAAAGTGAAATTTTCGACTCTCTGAAAGAGTGAATAGTCACTCCTGGGAAGTGAATATTAACTCGAAACAGGGGTGGATAATCACTTTTTCGGAGGAGTGAATATTCACTCTTGCTAAAGGAGTGCGGTTTTTCATCGCAGGTAGGAGTGAATAGTGACTTTTTCATAGGAGTGAATGTTCATTATTTATGGAGTCAATTCTTTTTTTATTTTGCTTTTATGGGCATTTTAAAAGAATCACATCTTTTAAAGCATGCAATAAAAATAGATACAAGCGTGGTAAAGATTGGAATAAAATACTTTATTAGCAGTATTGATTTAATTCATTGTTTGTAACATTAATTGAACTTTTAAGGAAAAATTAAGTTAAAAAGTTACACGTGAATTTAAATTAGATTACTGACACAAATAAACTAATATATTTTATTCCAATCTTATCCTTTGTGTTTGCTTTTATTGCATGCCCTATAAAGATATTATTTTTAAAGTTTTATAAATAACTTTTTAATAGGTGGATGTTATATGTTTAACAATGTTTGATTTCTTTTTAATTTTTGTTTTAAATATAAATTACTATCTTTTTACTGTACTTTTTCCGTGAATTATTGCTATTTTTGCAAAGTACTATTGCTATAAAATATTTTTCATTTTTTCCACTTAAAAAACAATGCTTATAAATTCACATCTTTTTTAAATGAGTTCTGAGCAAGATTTAAATATTAAGAATGTGTAATTTTTTTTAATCAGCTGTGATTTGTTTTTGTTTTATTTAATATGATCATGGAGCCTAAATTTTAAGTTCTCTGGAATATGTATATATTTTACTTTTAAACATATTCCTTAACTTAATCATGATTTCTAATTTTCGACCATTATTGCTGAAAAATGGAATTAATACACTACTTATTAATGAAACGACTTGGTAAGCCATATTTAATTTAAATTTTTTATTCCTGTAGATATTGTATTTTGTGAATATGAGTAAAATAGATTTTATATGTTTTATAGGAAAAGATTGGCCTAGAAAATAGAAAAAAAAAAAAAATAAATATAAAAATAAACACATTACATTTATTTGTATCTGTATGAATTTTAATAAAAATAAAGTAAATGGCTTCATATGAAATGTTATTATTTGAAAACATTTTAATGTAAAAAAGTAGTTATTAGTATCCTTAAAAAATATATTCAGTCCTATATTATGTAAGTAAATAGAACTTAAAAAAAAAATATACTACTGCAGTCTTATCGATAAACTTCAAAACAGGCATAAAAACATTTTATTTCAATGTTTAAATATCATGCTTTAATTTTTAGTGCCAAAAATTAAGTGTACCAAAAACGTAGAAAATGCGTTTAATATAGAAGGAAATTTAAAAACAGATGCAGAATGTCTATAATTATTTTTTTTTATATTATACTCAGTCTCGAAATTTTAAAATCATAAACCGGAGAAAAATGCTTACATACAATAAAAAAAAATTAATATACCAACCTTTTCGTAATATCATATTTAACTCCGAAACAATAATAATGATGATAAATACGCTAAGTGTATAATATAATTAGAAATCAGTAATAAACCGAAAAAAAATCTCATAGAACGGTAAATTAATGTTTACATCGTGTCTGCTATGAACTGAAAAAATCCAGATATCTTCTGAGTCTGTCAACTTTGCAAACGAAACATATAAAACTTTTTTTTTTTTCAATCGTTGGCGAAAGTAGGATCACAGTATTGAATGGGAAGAATAAAATATTTACACTCATTTTTTTATTCACATTGGCCGAATTAATGAAGTTTTGCTAAGCATTGTGTGTTATTCAATTGTTAAAATAATTACAGTAAACTCTCTGTAAGGCGGACTCTGTGTAAAACGGAAATCTGTCTAATTGAGAAAGATTTTCAAGTCCCTGCGAATCCATAGAGTAAAACTGTCTAAGGCGAAATATTGTCTACTACGGAAAATTTCCTCGGTCCCGATCGACTCCGCCTTAGACAGAGTTTAGTGTATATTTCAAACCGCTACATGAAGAAATATAATACACAATCACTTTTCCAGGAAATCAATTTTCTAGGAATAGAAATCAGGAGAACACTCCACGATGAATCTTTTTCTATACAACAAACAACTATTTTGCTCATAATCTTTTTTCTATACAACATACAACTATTTTGCTCATAATCTTAACATATCTACATGAATAAAAAGTTAAAATTAAATAAGACTTATCTTATGTGTTCCCATAAAAAGTCATTTTAATGATATCCTAATGTGTTAATCCTAAAGATGGCGGACGAAAAAGGTGATCATTTTTCTTATCTTACAAGGGCGTTGTCGCCTTGCTGTTCTGATTGGTTAATAAGCAATGCATACGTAAGTCACTCTTTCAGGAGTGACTAATTCACTATCGATAATGGAGTGAGACATTTCACTCATTTCTAGAGAATGAAAAATTCCACTCTTTAAGGAGTGTATTTTTACAAAATTCACTCCAAACAGAGTGAAAATGCCTGTCACTCTTTCAAAGAGTGAACTTTTCATTCCCCCCAATTTTAGAGTGTATGTATGATAACTAAACAGTTACAAGAGACACAGCATACAGTTTATTTAACTATACTACGCTTTCGATTAATTAACAATATTTGTAGGGCAATCAGTATTCATAAATGAAACTTAAATTATATTATTTTTAGGAACGCACCACTCTTGTAATGCAGCAAAACCTCAAACTTTCTATATACAGGGTGATTCATAAAAGATGGGCAGAACTTTAAGGGGTTATAGTACACTTAAAGACAAATAATATTAAATAGGAGACTAAGGGTCCCAGACGTATTCCCAAGGAGATAGGGGGCATTAAAGTTTAGGGTCCGAAATTTCAAATGATTATAAAACATGGAAAAATTGGTCGATTCGTTTGCGGTTTTTGCAAAAAATTTTCTTTATGCCAGTATTTTCTTGAAATAAAATTTTAAAGTTCAATTTCAAAAAATGCCGATAGGGGGCGCTTTAGACTTTGGAGTAACAAACAACTATTTTTTAACGTTATTTTTTGTATTTCTTTAAATGATTTCGAAAGCTTAGACTTAAACTTAAATTTTGATCTAAAAATCTGAGTCCTAACGAGTAGTTAAGTAGCGTAAACTGAAATTTGAAACCCTTCTTCCCCCAGAACAAAAATCAGTTATTCCCGATCTTTGTGTCGTAGATTAGGCTCTAACTACTGCCGCGTTTTGCTAAAATTATTCTTTATGTCAGTATTTTCTTAAAAATAAATTTTAAAGAAAATTTTCAAAAAATTCCGATAGAGGGCGCTTTAGACTTTGGAGTAACGAACAACTATTTTATACCGTTATTTTTTGTGTCTCATTAAATGCTTTCTAAAGCTTAGACTTAAATTTTCAGCCCAAAATCTGAATCGTTAGACGTGGTTAAGTTTCTGGGGAGAGGGGTTTGAAATTTCTACTCCTGAGCACAGTTCAGTTTACCATGTCCACACATTGTGTGCTGTGATACGAGGTAAAAAGACACAAATTAGGATTATGTTACCAAAGCATATTTATTAACATGTAATTACAATAAATGTTCAAAATTGTGACCACCAGAGGTTATGCACGCAGAACAACGGCGAAGAATGGAACGGCGAACATTCGCGAAAACATCAGGCTTTTCGAGCACTTCCCCTACAGCGGCGGAAAGTCTGGCGACCAGTTCCTCGGGGGATTCAATGGGTGTCTCATACATAAGAGCCTTCAATCGTCCCCAAAAAAGAAATCGAGGGGTGAAAGATCTGGCGAGCGAGCAGGCCAAGCAACAGGACCACCTCGACCAATCCATCTGTTCGGAAATGTGATGTCCAGATAGTTGCGGACGTCTCGTACGTAATGGGCTGGCGCTCCATCGTGCTGGAACCACATGACCCGCCGGATGCGTGGAGGAACAACGTTTAACAGGTCTGGCAGCACATGTTGCAGAAATGTGAGGTATGTTTTACCGTTGAGGCGTTCAGGAAGAAGGTACGGTCCGATTAGGTGGTCTCCGAGGATTCCTGCCCAAACATTGATGGAAAAGCGTCTCTGATGAGCATGTGGATACGTAGCATGTGGATTGACATCCGCCCATACATGTGCATTGTGTGTGTTAAATGTACCTTCACGTGTGAAGGTACATTCATCGGTGAAAAGCACAGTTCGTCCAAAATGTGGATTTAGCGCGTTCTGCTGCAGAAACCAGCGGGCGAATTCAATACGATTTGGATAATCCCCTGGAGACAGTTTCTGGACTCGTTGCACATGAAACGGGAGCAAATGTTCATCCTTCAGTACCCTCCAAGTCATGGACTGTGAGGTATCCACCTGCCTAGCCACTGTTCGTGTACTTGTACTTGGCTGCGCAGCTACTACATCCAGAATGGCTTCTGCAACAACTACTGATTCGTCCTTTTTTGCACGACCTGCATTCGACCGGGAAGCGAGAAATGATCCCGTCTCACACAACTGTCTGTGCAAGCGCTCGAAAGTTTTGCGGTTAGGCAACCGCCTGTTGGGAAATCGCTCTCCGTACATTCGTTGTGCCTCTGCACCATTTCCATCTGCCGCTCCGTAAATTAAATGCATCTCAGCCTTTTCCTTATTCGTGAAGGGCACCATCTTCCGATTCATTACTACAGCGACTTACACTTGACTCACCGTTCAGTGGTTTTTATGCCTGAATCGTGTCGAAATTTTGCATACGTGTTCTTCTTCTTCCCCATTTGACATTTCCATACTTTCTGTTTCCTTCTTCACCCGGTGACTAGCGTCAGGAATGGAGCTTTAACGTTTGCATGAGCGACGTTTCCAACTGTGCCAGTGCCTTTATGAGTGAATTCCGACTATGCAGTCCTTGACGAAAGTTGTATTTTTGCCTCGTATCACAGCACAGAATCGTTGGGCATGGTTAAGTAGTGCAAACTGAACTATGTTCAGAAGTTGAAATTTGAACCCCCTCCCCTCGCTACTGAACCACGCTCAGCGATTCAGATTTTGAGCTGAAAATTTAAGTTTAAGTCTAAGCTTTAGAAAGCATTTAATGAGACACAAAAAATAACGGTATAAAATAGTTGTTCGTTACTCCAAAGTCTAAAGCGCCCTCTATCGGAATTTTTTGAAAATTTTCTTTAAAATTTATTTTCCAGAAAATACTGACATAAAGAATAATTTTAGCAAAACGCGGCAGTAGTTAGAGTCTAACCTACGACACAAAGATCGGGAATAACTGATTTTTGTTCTGGGGGGAGAAGGGTTTCAAATTTCAAATTTCAGTTTATGCTACTTAACTACTAGTTAGGACTCAGATTTTTAGATCAAAATTTAAGTTTAAGTCTAAGCTTTCGAAATCATTTAAAGAAATACAAAAAATAACGTTAAAAAATAGTTGTTTGTTACTCCAAAGTCTAAAGCGCCCCCTATCGGCATTTTTTGAAATTGAACGTTAAAATTTTATTTCAAGAAAATACTGGCATAAAGAAAATTTTTTGCAAAAACCGCAAACGAATCGACCAATTTTTCCATGTTTTATAATCATTTGAAATTTCGGACCCTAAACTTTAATGCCCCCTATCTCCTTGGGAATATGTCTGGGACCCTTAGTCTCCTATTTAATATTATTTGTCTTTAAGTGTACTATAACCCCTTAAAGTTCTGCCCATCTTTTATGAATCACCCTGTATACGTTGGCAAACATTCCCGTAATTAATTCAATATCATTATAAGAAATTTAAAATAAAGGAACTTCTGAGTTGTTGAAGTCTTATTTAGGGGTACGCCACAAATTACATACATGTCTCTTTACAGGAGTTGCCCCCCCCCCCCCCCCAGTAAATGCATCTCCCATTCAAAATCTCTCGAATCTTTATAAATGCAAAATTTCTACTTATATGTCTTGAACTTTATATGCTTTTGAGAATTTTTCGGATAAAATCAAAGTTTGCAAAATATCCAGACAATATCACTACTATGCCAAACTGGACCAAAAATTCAAATCTATTAATTTAAAATTAGACAATGCCTCTCTTATTCAACAAAATTATAGTAAATGAAACGCAATAATTTAATCCAAATAATTTAAAACGGCGCAAGTTCCGAGTAGTTTTATTAGCCGTTTTATAATTAATCGCAAATAAAACATGGGATCAGAAAACATACCCTTAATTAACCCATCAATCGTAAAGATCCAAATAAAACATAGTGAACATTTTATAATTACATTAATATAATTATCACAAATTTGGTAAGCTTTTATTAATTAAAGTCAACTAATTTAATTAATACTTACTGACGTTTACAGAATAAGAAAAATATATGCATGAAATGGTTTTTCTTTAAGGGGTCTCAGGACTCGAAAATCGAAAAAAAAAGACCATTTTCAACATATAATATCTTAAAATGTAATTGATTTTAAGACAAAATTTCAATTGAGAATGAAAGATATAAATATGTTCTTTCATTTCAAATATGTAAAAAAGTACAAGATGCAGAATTAGCATTTACAAAGGGCTCCAAACTGTCAGACATTTAACGAGCAGAAAATCGGCGTATCAGATTACGCGTAGGATTACAAAATGAATTTTGCAACTAGAACGAAAATTTTGGTGCCTATTTATACTTAAGATTATAATAATTACTCTGAACCTAAATAAATTTGTATCTAAAGCATTTTTATATTTTTAATACAAAGTTATATTTAGTTAATTCAAAATTTAGAAATTTTCAACAGTATAATCACCTATAAAGAATATATTTCTGAACAATAAGAAGGAAATTTTAGGTTCAGTTTATACAAACTAACATGAAACATATGTTTTGAAAATTTCATGAAAAAAAAATTCAGAAGTTTTTGAGATATCGTGCGCGTTATGCCCAAAAACGTCATTTGGAGAAAATTGACTTCAAAGTTTCTGAAACGCCGCTTCAGCTATTCAGCGTGTATAATTCTAAAAGCCATAACTTCTGTTCTAATAGGAATTTCAAGGAAACATTTATACCAAAATGTTCAGAAAAGGGAGTAGTTTAATATCTAAAAAGATTAAAATTTCGAAAATTTTAAAGCTTTAAGAGTCCTGAGACCCCTTAAAAGCATTCACATTTTTAAGAATATAAACAGTTTTGTGCAGACTTTTCAACTTTAACCCCTTCGGGACGAGCGTTACATACACGTACCGTATAAACCGCCCCAAATCCTTGATTATTCCTACCAGTAATTTTTAATTGTAAATTATGTCCTTTTTTACCTAGAATACTAGGCGCTCGTAATTATCACGACTATGGTATTTTAACATTAACGCTATATGAACTATATCTAGTATTCTAGGGTTAATCAGAGTATTTTTGCGATTAAATTGGACAAGTCTCTTTTGAAAAACCGGTGGTAAATGATTAAAAATTCTGTAAAGCACGTTCGTCGCGAAAGGGTTAACAATGAAGGAAAACGTATGCGGATAGGTAGAGAGGAAAAAAAACTAAAAAAAATTAGTTTGATAGATCTGAAAATATCTTCTAAAGCAGATTGATACGCCATTTACTGTTGATTTTAATACACATGATAATGAATGATAACTTTTCTATTTTATTTTGATGTTACTTTATAGTCCAAGAGCTGTTAAACATTTTAGGGAAGGTATTTGAGGCACCCTGAAAATTTGTGCAACACTTCTTTTGTAATGCCTGAATACAAAATCGAATGTCTGGCTGAAGGATCGTGGCCCAAAACCTGTGCCAGACAAAAAATGGCACTTGACACGTGTCTGGCACAGTGTTTGTGCCGACTAAAGTGTCTGTCATTTTCAAAATATTTTTTTCTAAGCATAAATATTATTGTGCCTCAATCTTAGCGTGCCTCAAATACCTTTTTTGGGTAGTCAAAAAATGGCACTTGACACGTGTCTGGCACAGTTTTTGGGCCGACTAAAGTGTCTGTCATTTTCAAAATATTTTTTTCTAAGTATAAATATTATTCTGTTTCAATCTCAGCGTGCCTCAAATACTTTTTTGGGGTAGTGTCAAAAAATGGCACTTGACACGTGTCTGGCACAGGTTTTGGGCCACGATCCTTCAGCCAGACATTCGATTTTGTATCCAGGCATTACAAAAGAACTGCTGCACAAATTTTCAGGGTGCCTCAAATACCTACTCAAAAATGTTCAACAGCTCTCCTACTATTAGAAAGTGTCGGAGGATAAAGACCTAAAATAAAATTTTTACGTCGTAAAATAATGTCTCCTTTTTAAAAGCAAATAAATAGAACTTTTTTTTTTCGGACTGATACTCAATAAAATATTCTTAAGAAAACTTACGCAACGTTGAGTAGGGTCATCGTAATTCAAGTAATAATCATCCACTTACCTAAAACAGAAGAAAATGTATATTAAAACATTTATCACATTAACAAGAATCAAAATTGTTTTTAATCTCTAATAATAGCAATAATAAAAATAAATGGCATGTAAGAAAAGATTAGAATAACGACCAAAAAACCGCGAACTGGACAATAATGAATTAGAAAAGAATTAAAAGAATTAATTGTATTTAACGACATGTCAAAATTTTGTGAATATTTTATTTATTCTTACAAAATTTTGCCAACATTAATAAAATATCACTAAATTTTAAACAATATAATATCTTGAAAAGATAATCAGATTCCAATTTCTATTTATTTTTTTATAATCTTTATCAAAAAGAAAACGTGTTTTTCCTAACACTGGTAAGCATAGCACGTCTTTTTCAGTTTTAGAACACATATAATAATAGAATATAACCATATATTGTATCCTCGTCCTTTTGTTACATTACTTGCCGATTAACATTATTTTCCAAAAAACGTTCACCGCAAACAAAATAGCTTTGAACTAATTACTTTCAAATCCACAAAATTCACCTCTTGGTCGATTCTTATTTACCACTAGAAGATAGCCCGTAAGAATGACGTGTTTGCATTTTCAAAAGATTGATATAGCATTGCATTATAAAAAGAATTATGAAGAAATAAATTTTATCTGACTAATAGGGTCAGGTGGGGTAAAAAAGTTATAAAAAAAGGGCCATTTTTCATTGAAACCTAATTTGCAAGAAAATTATCTATTGAATTGGTAAAATAATGACATAGAATAAGCAAGTGAACTTCACTCACAAATTCTGAAGAACTATTTCATAAAAAAACATGCGAATATTAGTACTAATAATGTTATTTTAAAACGTATTGTCAATTAACTTTCGTTATCGTTCATTGCATTTTAAAAAATCAATAACCTACAATTTCTCATAAATCAGAAAAAAATAAAACAAAATAAGAATCATTCACAGCTGTGAACAAAAAATTAAAACAGCGCGAATATAAAAATTCTAACAATATTGCATTTAATACACACCTTCGCTTGCCTTAAATTGGCATTAAAAATGCCAATGCGCTCGATGGTCTGTATTTTAATGAATCTCAAAGGAACATATCGGAAACATTCATAATTAAACATTGTTTTTGACTGCAACTTTACTAAAAAAAAAAAAATTAAAAATTAAATCTCTGAAAATTAAAATAAAATAGCTGATTTTTACGAAAAATTAACTGAATCTGGATAAGTTCACCCCGGAAGTGTTATACACTTAATCGTATAATATATATAATGCAAACAAAGTTGATAACATGCACAATAAAACACAATTTCAACAGAAAGTTTATTTGTTTTTATTAATTTCCGATAGCTGGCGCCAAAATAATAATTATATAACTTAAATTTTAAAAAGTTTATCTCATGTTAAATCCTGATCCTTTTAAAACATGCATAAAGAGGCCTGTAATAAATTTTGATCATTAAAAATCATCTTTTATCACATAAGCAAATTGCAACTATTAATTTCATTAACAGATATGTTTTTTCCAAATTCTTTTATTAAATTACAAATTTATTTTCCCTACAAAATACAAAAATATATTACATATATATAGTACACGGCATTATATATTCCTGATATTATAATTACATTTTATAAGAAATATTCATTTTGCCCCATAGAATTCAAAAGAATTTCAAAAGAATTTCAAAAGAAATTTTCCTTTTTTATTTTAACTACCGAAAGATGTCGCTAACAAAGCATAAACGTTCCCAACGATTGCGATACGAACGAATGTTTACTTTCCTGGAGGGAGAGATTGAGCTTCCAATCTAATTTCAACTGAAATTATCTCGGAAAATATACATAATTGAATATAAATCATCCCTCAAATGTTAATTTATTTTGAATAATCTTTCTAAAAATGTAACTTTTAAGAAGTTTTATTCGAAAAAATAATTTTGAATCAAAATGCCCGAATGAAATACGATAAAGCGAAATGGTGTATCAGGATCCGGATGAGTGCACTCCGGAAGTGTTATACACTTAGCGCTATTATATATATAATTTGCCATCAAAATACTGACTGTTTTGAATTCTTATCAATGTTTTCCATGCATCATCTGCGTTTATGATGAGAAAGCAGATTTACACGCTCTGATGTCTGCAAATTCAAACATGAATAAATGGGTGCAAGTATACAGGGTGTTTTTTCTTATTGTCGACCAATTACCAGTTCCTAAACCGTTATTTTTGTAGGCAGAGTTCCAATTGCAAAAAAAAGTGTCAAATGTTTGTCTTCATCATATGGAAAACTACGTCAAAATAGTCTCTTCCCCTCCCCAGTTTCTTTATATATATGAGGCATTCTCACAATCTTTTAACTTTCATGTCCCTGAATAATAATTTTTTATTTAATGCACTTTTTTGTGTTTTTTTTTTAATTTCATATACTTGGGAACATCCCACTGCATGATTGCACAACAATATTAATGAGATAAATAAGTTTTGGACGATGTTGGGGGTCCAAACACCTTGAAAACTCATCTACCGTCCCGTGTCCATGATGCTGATTTTGAAGTTTGGAGCTGTCTGGATAAAATTGTTTCAATAAAAATAATTCGATGTAATTTTTTTCTGAAACTGGAACTATTGTTTTATATAAATATGTAGCTAAAAATTAATCTGCACACATTTTTAGGGTTGATATTATTTTTTGAACTCTGTCCCTGGGTTTTAGATATTTTATTATCCCTCTTCTAAAATGATACAGAAAATCACTTCAGATGCAGCGACGGAATTTTTTTTCAAGTTTTTGCACATGCAGATGCTAGAGAAAGAATATCTAAAATTCTTTGACAGGAAATTTACTGCAGAATATAAATAAGTATTTAAATATCAATTTCAAGCACCGTGGCTTTATTGGTAGTCTTACCTCCGCAAGGTTTAATCCTGCATTTTTCGAGGTAAATTAATTATTTTTTAAAATTTAATCCAATGTAAATAACTGTTTCTAAAAATCAATGAACATTTTCGCTACCACTTAGTCTTAACATGATCTGCCTAAAATAGGTGGTAAGTTTCCTTGCTGTTCCATCCTTACCGTCCCTTCCCCCCCCCCCCCCATTTTGTCCCTTTTTCCCTATACCGTCCCCTTTCTTTTTACATTGCCGTCCCTTCTTTAACACCCCTTTAAGACAATGTTATACCAAAATTTTGCACTAAAAATACTACATTGTCATTATTTCTTATTTCAATGTCCTATGGGTACTATGCAAATTCATTATAAGTAAAAAATTAGAAGAAAATAAAAAGTTATAGTGGTAAAATGGTAAGGAAAATTAAACTCGCAAGTTTAACTTAACCTCAGTTAAATAATTTTTTTTTCGCTGCTGACCATTTTTTCTTTATTTTGAATCATTAAGGCATTCGTCTATCAGATTAAAATGTTATTTTAGCAAGTTTAATTTTGCCAGATTATTTTCCCCAAAAGTCAAAAAATTGTGAGAATGCCCCATATATCTTCTTGAGGTTCTGAATTTAGAATTGAGAATATGCATTAAAAAATACTTGGATTTAGCGCCTCTTAAGTTATGAGGGCATCACTAATTTTGCGGTATTTTTGAATTAAACAGAAAATGCTAAATATGTGCATCAATGTTTTGGTACTTTAAAGGTTTTTTTATTTTATTTTTTAAAATAATAAAATACAAAGAACGTTACTAAGGCAATTTTAATATGTTTTTCTTAATGATAAAAAGGATTTTAAGATTTATTTTATAATAAGTCGGAATAACATATCAAGGGATAACTATATATAAAGCGTGTCTCTTTTTATCGTTGACTAACAGCTATTTCCTAAAGCGTTAGTTTTAGAGGTAGAGTTCCAGTTGCAAAAATGATTCAATTGTTGTTCTTCATTATATGAGGATCTATTTACGCCAAAAATAGTAATTAATAATTTTTTCATACATAAAAGTTACATTTTTATACGGTCTCTGGGCCCTATAAGTTATATTTAGTAAAATGATTTTCATATAACGAAGAACAACATCTGAAACATTTTAGCAATTTGAACTATACCCTTAAAACTAACGGTGAAGGAATTAGTTATTGATCAACCATAAGAAAGGCCACCCTGTATACATTAGCGACGGATAAGTTCCAAGAAACCCCCGAGAATGTTGAGACTATGCCTATACAACAAAGGGTTACGTTTCGTCAAATTTTAATTTAAAAGATAGAATGTTAACATTAGATTCTAGCAATATTTTTATTGCGTCGATTGCGTTACAGCAGTGAAAGTAGATTTACAGGCATTCATACATGCAACTTTAAACAAGAATGAGTGCAAATACAATAAACCTGAATAAATGTTGTCAAGTACCCACAGTAATCGTAACATTTCAATTCCATCGAAACATTCCAATTCCAATATGGGTAAACTCCAGAAGAAATGATCCGAATAGACATATCATTCTCGGCCTCTTTGTATTGGTCACGCGGTGTATTTAATTTTTAACAGATTTACAAGGAAATGGATGGGCATCCTGAAGGAGGAAAATCTTTCCTTCAAGTCAATCTTCCGCTTTTTTCATTGTTTAATCTCCCGTGCGTCGTTTTGTTAAGGTGATTGTCAAGCCCACTGCTCAACAAACCCGAAACATTCTGACACATTTACTGACTCATTTTTAAACATAAAGGCACAAAATTGACAGACCTGACTTAAGAAGTGATTTGGAATTGAAAGACGTTTCCCATTTTTTGATAAATAAATAATTTATCGAGTTATAAGCGATTTTGGGTCACGTGACAATCTGTTTTTCTCCCCTTGCTGACCGGTATTTTTCCTTTCGTCCGGAAATTCGGTTTAAAACGCCCACTTTGACGGTATTGTCTGAAAGATCTTTTGCATTTACAAAACAAGTAAGAAAAATGATGCATTAAGCATAGATTATGAAACATTTTCCAACACTTCCTGAATGGTTTAACAAAACTTCGTTATTTAGGGAAATAAGGTATATAAGAGAACTAAGTAAACATTTTAGAAAGCGCATAAAACATTTGAAAAACTAATTTAGCAGTTACCGTCCATAGCAAATATGTATTCCAATTCTTTTGAACAGCCCTGTATTTGATCTGTAGGTTGATATATATACTATATAATGGAGAAATTTAGTTTAGCAAGAAAACACACAACAGGTTGAAATTTCTCTTTCAGCAATTTATACTAATAGATGGAAACATACTTGTATACATTTGTACGATCCTGTAGTTAACCCAGTACCATTATTACACGCACTATTTAGATAAAGTTTAATTCAAAGTAAAACACTCTTAAAATTACTGGAATCACATTTCCAGAAATAATCATTTATAGACGGCCATGTATCCAATTCTTTGCGTGACCCTGTATATCCTTTTATCTATGTTCTACGAACATTTCTAAGTAAACTAAATGCAGTTCAGCGTAAAAATGTATAACTCATTTAAAAACCACCTTTAAGCAATTTGCAATTATACCCAGTAACCATTACGAATTCTTTTGTGTAGCCCTGTATATGAATTACGGCATTTATACACACAATGTACAATCATAAATATAGTGAAATATAAAAGCGCATAACATAATTAAAAATGCATTTCCAGCAATCATCGCTACTGTACAGTACTTCAGGGGTGCAGAAAATGTTTCTGCTCCCAACATTTCCCCCAATCCACACGAAAATTTCCCCAAAATTTTACGGTATGTTATAGGTAAGTGCTGTATTACCTTAGGTATAGAAAATTTATGTTTCAAATATTTCTCAACTTATGCGCGAGTATATATGGCGGCAGGGGTGATTCTGTGTGAAAAAAATAATTCCTAAATTTCACAGCAAATTTTCTGAAAGGTTACAGCAGTGTGGGGGAAATCCACTCCCAACACTGTGTATTTTTCATGGATCTTTTGACGCAATTCGTGTTTTTTCGCGATCTTTTGACGAAATTTGCGGTTATTTCGCGATCTGTTGAGGAAATTTGTAGTTATTTCGTGATCTGTCGACGAAATTTGCAGTTATTTCCCCTCCTTTTGACGAAATTCGCAGTGGTTTTGGCATCATTTGATGAAATTCGCGGTTGTTTTGCGATCGTTTGCCGAAATTTGCGGTTCTTTCGTGATCTTTTGACGAAATTTGCAGTTTTTTGCGATATTTTAACGAAATTTGCGATCATTTCGTGATCTTTTGACGAAATTTGCGATTCTTTCCTGATCTTTTGACGAAATTTGCAGATTTTTTGCGATTTTTTAACGAAATTTGCGGTTATTTCGCACCTTTTGACGAAATGTGCGGTTGTTTCGCAATCTTTTGACACAATTTGCGTTTATTTCGCGATCTTTTGAGTAAATTACGTTTATTTCGCGATCGTTTGACGAAATTTGAAGTTTTTTTCGCTTATCTTTGACAAAATAAAAGGTTATTCGCCCTGTTTTGAAGAAAATCGCGGTTATTTCGCAATGTTTTGACGAAAATCACGGTTGTTTTGCGATCTTTTGACGAAATTCGAGGTTGTTTTGTGATCTTTTGGGGAAATTCGAGGTTGTTTTGTGATCTTTTGACGAAATTTGCGATTTTTTCGCGATCTTTTGGCCAAATGTGCATTTATTTTGCGATCTTTTGACAAGATTTGCGTTCATTTCACGATCTTTTGACGAAACCTGCGGTTCTTTCGCGATCTTTTGACGAAATTTGCGGTTATTTTGAGATCTTGTGACGAAATTCGCGTTTTTTCCGTAATTCTTCGCCAAAATTCGCGGTATTTTTATGTCCAAATTTTCAGATGACCGATATTTTTTTTTTTTTTTTTTTCGGAACCGAATGTCTTAAACTTTCGGAAAATTCAGAACATAATCACCTCTGATATACGGTACATATTATTATGAGACCGATTTTGTGAAGGTCGCCATACGGATATTTTTATTTGTACTGAAATTGTTCTATCTCAGGGAATTATGGAATTCGTTGTTAAAATCGAAATCAATTGTATATGTTTCTGAAAAATTTCCCCAGGGGGTTAAAATTTCCCCCGATCCTTGATCGCCGGATCGGACATATTCTGCACCCCTGCAGTACTTCGGATACAATATAGCATCTGAAATCTTTTGTGTGTCCCTGCAAATGCTATGGTTATAGTAAACCTCAGCGACGTATATCAATTTCATTATACATGAAATAATTTAACATAATTAAAATACGCCGGAAAAAATTCCCTCCACCCCTATATCATTATGTAACGGAATTCTTTTGTGTGGCCTTGTAAATGAATAATAACTATTCTTTGTACCGCATATTCTACAGAATGCATATTTTAGTGCACTTGATAAATGCATATCAATTTTATTATGTTTGAAAGCATGTAACATCATTAAAAATCATTTTAAATGATTTTTTCCCATAGCCCGTAATGTAAAGGAAGACTTTTGACTGTCCCTGTAAATGAACTAAACATGCTACAAACTTCATTTGAAATAGGGTTCGTACTATGGTAGAAGTCACTAACATCCAAAAATTTCAGAACGATTCGAGTATATTTACGGGAGTTAGAGCGCGGACAGACGGACAGACAAACCGAAGTCATAAACACTTTTCAACTTTGTTGGAAAGTGTTAAAAATGGAAAACGTCTTTCGATCACATAGTTTCTAAATAACAACACCTGCCCATTTCATGCGTTTTCGAACAAAAATGAATTAAAATTTGTGTCATAAGTTGCCCCTTTGGATTTGAGAACAGCCTTAAAAACCAACAAGTAGGGCTGGAAAAGAAAGGTCAGTTGACATTTTTATTGCTTTAGAATGAGATGGAGCACTTTTCCTTTCAATACATAGCCTTTTACTCAGCGCGCAGCAATCTAGTGTGGCGTCTGGTGCGAGCACCGATTCTTGGCGCCTCGTGCCATGCCACCACCCGCATCGCCATTGAGCGGAACTGACGTTACGTCCTATGAAATTTTAATTTGAATAAGAGAACACTTAAATTAGAATATTTTTACTGTATCAGCTGCGTCCCGGCTGCGAAAGTAGATTTACGGACATTAATACCTGCAATCTTAACTAAGACGAAAGGATTGAAAGTGTAGTACTGTAGTAGTCCCATGAAATTCACGAAAGTTATGTTCAAGAAAACCTTTGTGAATATAGAAATTATTTTACCAAACAATATATATATATATAATAAAAATAACAATAATAATGATAATAATAATATCAAGTATTAGCATATTTAAACCTTTTTATTTTGGCAATAATTTTTAAGATTTTCAAGTGCTTCAGTTAACAGCAAATATATAGATGATTCTGTGGGTTATTCATAGTTTTTTATTTTACATACTGGTTTCCTATGTTCATATTTTGTTCATCTATTAGAACTTTACCATTTGTTCATATATTTGTGATTTCATCTTTATTATATATATATATATATATATATATATATATATATTAGAATTAAATTAAGTACAATTAAAAATTAAAATTGTATATTGTTTTAATATTTAAATTATATTAAGCAA
Organism: Maratus speciosus; assembly: GCA_963932465.1. Classification (NCBI taxonomy): domain Eukaryota; kingdom Metazoa; phylum Arthropoda; class Arachnida; order Araneae; family Salticidae; genus Maratus; species Maratus speciosus. The sequence goes on from OZ010786.1 coordinate 348,155,325, forward strand.
TAATAGACATAGCAGATACACTATCTCTATTCCCCCAAGATTAATTTTTTTCTTAATATCCGAAGCAAATAAAATAATAGAGGTTTCCCCCGCTTTATGGGATTTCAGTTAAAATCCGATTTCCAGTAGCGAGGTAGATTTTTTAAAAACACTTTCCAACACACAGTGTGCCAATAATAAAAAAAAAAGTTGGACAACAGCTTCTATTGATTTCATTGTTTAATTATTTTTCTCTATTGTTTAAAAATAAAAGTTTATTTAAAATAATAACAATTTTTAAGATGATTTATGCAGTTTTATTTTGCTTTAATAAAATTTATATCTAAATTATAAATTTATAAAACGTGGTGATGATATAACATTCAGCACCAAATAAAAGCTTGGATCCTTACACGATGCGCTTAAAAAAAACACTTCTAAATTAAAACAAAACCATCTAATATTTCGTGTCATGCCCCTTTTGCTGCTATTACAGCTTGTAGCCTCTTATTCATTGAAAGGGCCAGTTTTTCGGTTAAATCTGATGGTACATTTTGCCATATATTGAGAACAGCAGTTTTTAGTTCATTTTTATTTTTAATCTCCTTTTCTAGTAATTGTTTCTCCATACAAGCCCACAAATGTTCTATATGACTTAGATCCGGACTTTGGGGAGGGTGGGGTAGCACTTCTTTTACTTTGTGTAATAACCTAACCATTCCTTTACAATCCGAGTGTTGTGCTTAGGATTGTCTTAGACCAAAGAAAAACTACCATTTAAATTTCATTTTCAAGCTGTTTCTGGTAAATTTTCTTTTAGAATGTTCAAATACATCATTTTGCTTATTGTACATTTCGATGAACACTAGATTTCCAACACCACTAGCTCCCATTGAACCCCATACCATAACGCATCCGCCACCATGTTTTACAGTCGCTTTTATATTTGCTGATTTTAGCGCTGTTCCTTCTCTTCGCTATACAAAACGCCGACCATCAGATCCAAACAAATTAAATTTCGACTCGTCTGTAAAAATAACAGACTTCCAGAATTCTTGTGACTTTGCAACTATTTGTTTAGCATATTCAAGACTTTTTTTTTTACATTTCTGAGAGACAAATATGGCTTTTTTTTTTTGGTGTGTCTATAGTCTTTGGAATGTAAACAAATTCTTATAGTCTGTGACATTCACTATAGATGCCTCCTTCAACTAACTCTCTGGCTATCTTTACGGCAGAAATTTTAGTATTCTCGTTCAAATTATTGCCCAATCCGTCTTCCTGTTTAAGAAGAGGAAATCTTTTTGGGCCAACCACTTCGCTAGGTCTTCGCAAAAATCTTTAATTTTTGTATGTATTTATTGTGTAATGTACTGTTGAACGTGGCTTTTTCACAGTTTCTGAAATATATCGTATACTTTTCTGCTCTTTCCATAGTTTAACAATTAAGTTTTTCATATCAACAGAAGTTTGCTTTTTATCCACTTTTGGAATTTTTAATCCCGGAAAAAGAAATTTCAACACGTTTCAGTATCATAGCCCTGACTTGGACGCGTGCCAGAAATCAACACCCTCTTAAAAATTTGCATAATGGCAATCCAAAGTAAAAGTGAAATAAGTGTCAAAGATTTATTTTGGCAGTGAAAAACGCATCATTTATTTTTAAATTTAATATAACATTTTATTAAGATTAAATAAAACTATTTCAATCTTTGAAGAAATAATCTCTTTTTCTTTTTTTTTTTTTTTTTTTAATATTGTTAGGTTACGATGTCACAACTGGTTAAAACAATATTAAGTAGCAAAATCGAATCTTGTTGCGGTTCAACTTTTTTATTTTGGTTCACTGTAGTTGAAAAGTGTTGATGAATTCGGTTTGTTTGGCCGTGCTATAACTCTCGTAAATGTAATCGGATTGCCAAGTAATTTTTATATGCTATTGCCGTTTACTATACAATGTTTTGCATTGAAAATGAAGTGTGTAGCACTTATAGTTTGTTTACAGGGACACACGAAAGAGGTCCACATATGCGAACCCAGGTAGCGAAGAGGATAGATACCATCGATTGACCGAAGCAGTGGTATTTCACGTGTAGCCTAAAAGCTGTGCTTTGTTATGTTAGATTAAATTGTATTTTATATGTATTCAGTTTAATTTTCTTTCTCCTGTGTTTTTCTCGAAGCGATGGCATCATTCTTTAATGCGGTTAAAATATGATTGTTAAATTTTTCTCGAGCGTGCCTTTTGCTATCTTCAAAAGTACTGTATTCGTGAAAAATTTCGACTTCCGTTTTTCGACGGATTTATACGTTTTAGACGGTCCTAAACACGATTTGACTATTTTTAGAAAATGTCTGTCTGTCTATGTGACAAAAATTTTGTAGGCAGTCTACCTCAAAAACTAATGCACGGAATTTAATAAAACTTTATATTTAGTGATCAGGTTTTGGTGTACATCGCTCAACAGGTGGCTATGCTTCATTTTTTTTCACGATTTCCGCGATAGCTATATCTCAAGAACTAACACACGGAATTTCACCAAACTTCATTTTCTGCTAAAGATTGACATTAAATAAATTTTTATTAGGTTTGGGTGTGTACCGCTTAACAGGTGTCGCTGCTGTATTCTGTTTTTCATGATTTCCGCGTTAGTTATATCACAAGAACGAATAGATTGTCAATTAATTTTGGTTGAAAACGATTTGATTTATACAGAACAAAGTTTTGTGAGTATACTGGTTTCTTAACACACTGAGGACGGGTCACATGAATTGACGTTTTCGGGGATTGATGGAAGAAAATATTACTGGTACCGGAAATTTTGTAAGGATGAGTAAAGAAGGCGTAATCCAGGCATGCTTACTTCTGATTGGTTGTGAGCAGGTTTTAATGTCTAACGACATTTGTAAAAGTAAATTTCGTGCTCGTTTTCGAAAAATGATCGTCCTCAATGTGTTAATACAATTAATTTTAATTGGTTGATTTTTTTTTAGTGTTTCATTTATAGATATTATTTTGTGCCTCGAGAACAATACAAAATTTATGTTTTAGTGCATCTTCAAATATTGTTGAACGGTGTTGCGGGTTATTAATCTACGCTTTCTAAATGAGTTTCAATTCACGCACTAATTAACAAAACTGGATAAGTAAAAGCTTACAATCATGTCACAAATACATCTTTACCATTCATTCGGTCACTATTATTATCGCAGAGAATTATCTTATCTTCACGGTTGGTACCTGGGATTGTTCTCTTCTCGTGGGATCCAACCGATTTATTTCAACGAAGCGACCGACGATTGCAGTGGCCGTGAAAATATGTCGCAGAATAACTAAGTCACGCATTTACACAGACTAATGAAGTAAAAGTTACCACGAGAAAATGCGATATCTTGATTCATTAGTTTCTATTAAATAATAAACAGGGAAGTCGAAAATATTTCCTGTGAGACTGGTAAAACATGAAAAGTGTAAGAAATTAGTTATTCATGGGAATCAATTAAATTCAGGTTTAACCCAGGTCACATTTTATAGCAGTATAACAAATTAAGAAAGTTAAACGCAAATTTCAAAGCAAGGTTGGCTTAGAAAAGCTTTAATGATGCATATTAATAAACGGGGTTGTATTAGAATTCCGCTTAAATGATGCAAATTCAGTGGCTAACATTGCATCGTTAATTATACTCCGATTTGAACAAAAATTTAGGACATGAGCATTAAAGGATGAACCCGAATACTTTTTAGCCCAATAGGGTTCAATTGGAATCAATCAGAAAAACTTAAATGTTAATGCCAGAAGGTTGGATATATACTTTTCAATGCATACCCGAATTTTAAACTGAAATGTGAAAGTTTTGTTTTAACTGTCATACAACGTGTTGAAATTAAAAAAAAGAATAATCTTACAATTTGAAAGTTATAAAATCAAGTTATTGTACATTTAAATAAAATTCAGTTATATATGTTATTCTATTTCTGAGATTCAAAACAATTAACTGCAATCAAAGATAGAAACGAAAATGAAACCGATAAACTTAATTACGGAATGCAACTATATACAGTCGGACCTTGTTTTCCCGACACTCGGTTTTCACGTCACTCCGCTTAACACGTCAGTTTTCCAAAGTCTCGATTTTCTGTATATGATTTTAATGTAAATAAACTCCGGATTTTACGTCGTTGAATAATTTTCAACTCCAGATATCCCGACGGTTTAGGAAAATTGTCCACTTTTCATATTCCATTTTATAAGCACGGAAATGAAGCGGTAAGAAATGTCTTAGCTAAACTTTTCACAAAAGTGTCTAAAATACCCATTGAGATAAATGAGAAATTTTACTTTTTTCCTTTATCTGAATAAATAAATCTACAGACACTATGAATGACCCACTTAAGCGCCAGATAGACATATCAATCTACTCGCGGTCTTTCTGTTCTGGTCAGGCGGCGCTTTCTTGTGGTTACACGGCGTTTTTAATCGGACTAAAACCGAAGCATTGCATTGCATTGAAACGATCAGAAATTATCTCACATCCATTTCTTAAACAATAAATATTGGTTACAATTCATTGTATAATATGGAAAAAAAACTGTAAGAAGCACATCCAGGAATAAGCAAACCTTAATTCATCAATATTTCATGTAACAATAAAAAAAAATTAGTCATCATAAATCTCATTTTTATTCTTTTCAATTTTGTTTTGTGTTTATTTTGTTTAATAATAATGTTTTATTGCTTAAAACTGCAAAATCAGTTATGAATTTAAAACTGTCCTAAATTAATTAAAAATACAGCTTTTATAAACAGTTTTTTTCAACTCCGGTTACCGCGACACTCCGCTTATGACGACATTTTTTTCTGGACATTAGAGTGTCGGGATAACGCGGTTTGACTGTATTTCACTGACGTTTTACCCACTTTCTTACAAGATATTTCCTTTAAATAATGCAGCTTGAAAATCCTGTTAAATTTAACACTTCGAGGTCTGAGCTATTTCAACCGCATATCTCCCTCTGGACTGAGGCTATTTTGTACTTTTCATGATTTTTTAAAATATACTTGGAATATATTATTTTAATATTTTTTTAGAAATTATTATAAACTTCAAACTGTTCTTATTCATAATCAAGGAACTATTTAAATGTACTAAAATTTAATATTTAATGAGAAATTATTGAAAAAAGCTTGTTTTATATTTAAAAAAAAAGTTTCGCATTAGAAGACATAATTTTTTAACATAACATTTTTACATAGACTTGAATAAAAACTTACCCTAATGTTGTACAAATATCTGAAAACAGGTTTTATTTGTATATAAACATTGTTTAGTAAAATTTGCTTATGTGTGGTACATTTAAAAGCACAAAGAGCAACACCACAAGGTTCACAATAAGTTCGAATTAAACTCTGTTTTTAGATATTTTCATGTACTTACTTCTGTTTAATGCCGCCACCTATATTTTTTTTTTCCAAAATAAAAGGTTCGTAGATAATATCTGAAAAGATTGTGAACATATATAATAGTTATTTTTTATATCTCAGAAAGTTAAAAGTTGACCCCGAGAAACTCTCTGGCTTAGTTCGTTTAAACGAAAACGGAAGCCCGAGTGACACTCGGGCGTAGACCTCAAAGTGTTAATTAAGTATTTATTTTTAATTAAATTTTACCTTTTAGAAGATAAATAAAGATAGATTTATTATGAAAAGAACATCTTTTCATTAAAAATTCTGTAAAAAAAAAAAAAAAAGCTTTAAATTAGTTTATAAAATAACAGTAATAATAATAATAATTAAAAATAACTTTTGTGACATTTAACACTTTTTGAAGCCAATATTGCTAAATGGGAGTATCCTATTAAAAGTATAAAAAACTCAAACTTCCTTGTCATTTTCTATACAGAACAGTTAAATTTATACAAAATTAAAAAAAAAAAATCAACATTTCTAAAATTTTCTCGACATAATCAGAAAGGTTTATATATATATATATATATATATATATATATATATATATATATATATATATATATATATCAAAAACGTAAATTGCAATCTTAATTCTAAAATAGATGCGATAATTATTAATCCAATACTATTACTGGAGTTAAATATCATAAATTAAGTTTTGAAACTGAAATCAATAAGAAAAACTTAATGGGTTAATTATATACCCTTCAATGCGCACCCGAACTTTAAACAGAAACGTGAAAGTTTAGTTTTAACGTGTCATACAACACCTCAAAATTAAAAAGATATTAATCTTACAGTTTGAAAATTATAAAATCAAGTTATTGTGCATTTTAATAAAATTCAGTTATATGAAGTGCAATATTTCTGACATTCAAAATAAACTAATAAAATTTATTGCAATCAAAAACTTAAACATAAATGAAACAGTTGTTACGGAATGCAGCTATATATTTCGCTGACGTTTTACCCGCTTTCTTACAAGAGAATTCCTTAAAGTAAAATAATACAACTTGAAAATCCTCTTAAATTTAATTAATTAAATTTTACATTTTAGAAGATAAATAAAGATAGATTTATTATGAAAAGAACATTTTTCATTAAAAATTCTGTTTATAAAAGGTTGAATTAGCTTATAAAATAATAATAATAATAATTAAAAATAACTTTTGTAACATTTAACTCTTTTCCAATCCAATATTCCTAAATGGGAACATCCTATTAAAAGCATTACAAAACTCAAACTTCATTGTCATTTTCCATACAATACAGTTTAAAAAATTATAGAAAGTGAAAAATAATCCAATATTTCTAAAATTTTCTCGACATAATTAGAAAAGTTTATTTTACCAATAATGTAAGCTGCAATCTTAAATCTAAATTAGCTGCCATAATTATTAATCCAATATTATTACTGGAGTTTAGTATCATAAATCCAATTAGAATATATAACAAATTAACACCTTGTAATAATATACTAATTTTTATTGCTAAAAGGCGCAAATTAAAACTTTAAAAACAGAAAAAATGGGTTTATTAAACTTTTTACATGTTTCGGATCTACCCGAGACGTTTTCAAAAGAAATAAAAATATTCTAAAATTACATGGTCTATGAAACGCCATCATTGAAATTTTCACGTACTCTTTCATATTATGTACGTTATTTTTTTTATTTTACAATTAGATGTTTATTTTTATTTTCGTAACCATTCAGTAAATTTACTCAGTGACTCGGGTAGAGTCGAAACATGTTAACAGTTGAATAAATCCATTTTTACTGTTTTGAAAGTTTTAATTTACGCCTTTTAGCAATAAAAATTAGTATCCAATTAGAATCATCATAAAAATCACTTAAAATTTCTCCTTCGCCTCATTTTAATGAATGATACTTTTATAAAGAGGCATTAGATGACAAAATGTGCAAAATAGTAATGAGAAATAAACCAAGATCCCAATTAAGCCTGTGGAATGTTAACCCTTTGGTGTGTAGCGTCCTAATAATAGTAACCGTCATTACATTTACTATTACTTTACAATTACTATTATCACTTCATTTATATTTCAGCATTAGTTATAAAAGAAAATAAGTTCGTTTAAAGATCTATACATCCTTTCTGAGACTTTTATTTCAAACATGTCTTTCATTCTTTAAATTTAAAAATAGCAACTACATGCCCCAACCAATAACTTATGGTAAAAAAAAAAATATATATATATTGGAAAGTTGTTCTGTGTATTTAATCTCTTTGTAATAAAACATTTCCTAAACGTCTTCATAAATTCTCCCATAGCCTATTGTCATATTAATAGTACACAAAATAACTACTGACAAATTCGCTAGATTTCCGTAAACCTTAATTTTTGCCACTTGGATAACTAATTTAATTTTTTTTTTTAAGTAATTTTTCCGTAAGATTAAGAAAATAATCGGTCCTGAAACGGTTAATTATAATTTGAAGTTTTTATGAATGGTTAAGAAGTTACTCGTCCCATGATTTGTTCATGTTTGATGCTTGTGAACTGCTGTTGTTTATTTCAATTATGAGCAATAATCTTGAAAATGATGTCAAAGTTGATTTGAGTATCGCAGTCGAGCAATATTAGCAAACTTGAAGTTATTTATTTCTCTGCTGCATTGATTATTGAAAAAGCAAAAAAGAATCTAATTAAGCCACGACTACTTTTTAGTATAAAGGAACTGAACGAAAAGTACAGTTCTTTTGATTTCATCTTCTTAGAATTTTGAAAGGCCAAGCGATCACTGTCAACTCAAACAATGATGAGATAAATTACTAGGAGGGTGATCGTGCATTTTGAGAAAATAGATACAGGATGCCGTTCTAAATATTTCGACAAGAATAATATTCTACAATTACGAGGGAAAAGAATATTTATTTTCATATAATACATTGCACAGCTAAAATATTACTCTGGGTGGTGTTTTGAACTATTATTACTCCTGTATAATATATCCGGAAATTTCTTGTATAATATCCGCTTTTTGTTAGCCCCCGGTATGCTATTTCTTTCTCCCAGCTTATTTTGTCTCCAATAAATAACATTACCTTGTATACGTTAGCCTTAAAACAAAAGCCGATGTTTCACTGTGCGATTAAATACTCTACAGCATTTTTTAAAACTTCTAAGCATCGCACATTTTCAATGTTTATACCGTCGTATTGGGAAAAGAAAGTACTTTTTAATGCGATTTGTTTAGAAACTGCATCTCCATTTGTTTTTGAAATATTATTTTTTTGTAGTTTTTAGCGACATTTGTTTCATTTTGACAACTCAAGTACTCCATTTCTGTAGAAAGTAAAGAAAAAATTGTTGAAAAATAGCAATTATATCTTTTTGTTGCCATTTTCTCATAAAAATTGAAAAAAAAAATAATTAAAATACGTGCTATTTTGAGAAAAATATAAATGTATGATTTATGATAAAACATGGAGCTATTATAAACTATATTTAATTTTAAGAATATACATTAATGCAAATGACGTCATTTTACATAAAATAAAAGCGTGTGCTTTAAGTCTTAAAATTGAAATATGTTTTGCAGTAGAGTCCCGATTATCCGAGTCCCGCTTAACCGAGTTATTTTCTTCTGATGGACTGGTGGCTTCTATTATTATGATTGTTAAAGATGACCCGTGCGGTGCGTACCTAAGCCTTATTTATAGTGGCTGTTTCATTTATAGTGGCCTAAGCCGCAGTAGAGTCCCGATTATCCGAGTTATTTTCTTCTGATGGACTGGTGGCTTCTATTATTATGAAACGGCTTAGGTACGCACCGCACGGGTCATCTTTAACAATAGGAGCCCATTCTTAATTTTTCTCCAACTCGGAACCCCTAGGGGTTACATTTGTGTGAGAAGATACAGCGTATGAGTTTATCGCTCGTTTGGCTGTCTTTCTCTCTCCTGATAAATAGTTCATCTCTAATAACGTAAAAATAAACTGAGAAAGAACAAGTTCCAAAGAAGGTTTATTTAAGATAACCTGTAGTTGAAAAATGTTATTGTTTAGATGTAGTAATCTTACTTGGAGTTCTGGATTTAGAATTGTAAGCAATCAAGTAAAGTACTTATTGATTAGCATGTTATTAAAACTAAGTACTTACTAGAGTTTTCTGTTTTCAAAATTTAATACATCTCAAATTTATAATATATATATATATCTTGTATATATATACAATTGATAAGAGAGTAAAAAAGAGACTTAAGTATTTTAGAAAACGATATCATTTTTTATCACTTTTGTTTTTGCGAAAAAATTTCAGTCTGATTTTTATAACATATATAACTGTCTTATATATAATTGATAAGAAAAAATATATATAAAAGAGATTAATGGGGAGGTGGGTATTAACTGAATGTGTTAAATAATTTATAAGCTTTAGTAATTTTTTTTTAGCAATTCTGTTTTTGAAAATTCCATTTAACTCATTTCAATTAATTCCATATAACATATGTAGAGTATGTTATATGGATTCATTTTTTCCACATTAAATACGAGAATAAGTAAAAAGTAAGTATGCTAAATAATTTTGAAATTTTAATAGTTTTTTTTATTTTATTTCAATGTTGAAATCAGGCATTTTTCTGGAGGAAGAATTTTTAAAGCTCCGGGAAGAATTTGCACTTAACAATATTAATAAGCGTTAAATTAAAAATCTTCCAGTGAGGTTACCCCCCTTCCCCCCCACACACACACATACATGCATACATACATACACACACACACACTCGAACCAAGGCTACCTCCTGAATTTATCATTGAGCACCTTTGTTTTAAAATATTTTAAAAATATGATTTACATTAAAGAGGCAAATAAAATCTTATGCGCTGCAATAAAACAGTTATGGGAACCGTTGAAAAGTTAGGGCTTGAGGAGAGGACTTTTATATTTTTAATTTGTATTTGACATTAGGGATGTTTATTTAGTAGAAATTAGAATTTAAAGCAAGTGCCTACCTTTTTTTAACATGCAGGCATGTTTTATGCTATTACAAAAATATTGATTAATTAAAAAATATGTGTGTGGGTGGGGGGTGGGGACTGGAAAAAGGTGGTAATAAATTTTACATGTACTCTATCATATCTGTTGGTGCCATGTTATGGATTGTGTAGTATTTCAGTTTATATAAATTTATTCTTTTTATTAGATATACAGGGATATTTTTTATAAGGGCCTTTTGTTAGATTTTTGAAATGCAAACGGAACATAATTTTTATTTCTTTCATCAGATAAAAAGTAACAACCATTACTGAAATAAAATATTGCAGTTTTAAAAAACTTGTAAACTATTTATGGAAATAATTTTATTGAGGTTGCAAGTAATCTTTAAAAATTCTAAGAAAATGGATGTTTAAAACTAATTTTTGAGATATGTTTGTCATGAAAAGGCAGCTTTACTCTATGTTCTGGGCCTTACACTATAAGGCCTTATTCTAGGTATATGTAATACTTCTTTTTCCTAAATGAAATGATAAAAATTATTCATGGCTGAATCATGAAAACTTTTGTTCATAAAAAATATACAGAAATTAAATTAATACTTATTTTAATAAAATTGCTTTGAATTGTTTTTCATCATATAAGACATTCACCTTCATTTAAATTCTCTTTGAATGAATTTCAGATTAGTAAGTCATAAATAATAAACATAAAGAAATTAAGGAAGCAAACAAACAAAAAAGGGAGGATGGAGGAGGTATAAAAAGTTCCAATATCACAGAATACGCGAGTAACTTTTATATAATTAAAAATTAATTTAATTTCAAAATATTATGTTATATAAGCAATTTGCATTAATAATTTAATGAGAATAGTAATTTAGTAACATAAAATAAAGTAATAGACTACTGCTTTAAATATCATTATTTAAATTACGATGCATTTTCTGCTTCCAGTACACGCCCCTCCCCCCCCCCCACCCCACACACAGAACACCCATGCAAAAAACAAACTACAGGGCCATTCCATGTTACGTGTGTGACATTTGGAAATTTTGTTTTCTAATTAATCAAGGATTTTACAATGTATTTCTTATTTAAAAATCCAAACAATAAGTTCTTTAAAAAATATACACTTTACTTTATTATTTTATGCAGAAACTTATCATTTTGATAAAATAGTTATTTTTTAAATAATTTTTTTAAAAACGTTACGTGTGTGGCTTAGAAAAAAAGCAAATTTTGAGTAATGACATTAAATGATATATTTCTGTGAGTTTTATTGCCACACATTTAAATTAAAAAATAGGGTAATAACTTATTTACCATACCACCTAAAATCACAGTTAAAATTAAAATTTAATAAATAGTTGAATAAATAAAAATTAAAAACCTGCGTTACGTGTGTGACACCCTGATCGTTACGTGTGTGATAATGTGAATTCAAAGTAAAAGATTGCTTTTAAAAATGCATGAGGATAAAAATGTATTAAAATGTTACATTATATTTAAACATTTATACAATAAGTCAATCAATAATTATTTATTTTAATGTTTATTTAACATTTCAAATCAAATTTAAGTTATTTAAATCATTTCTTATCTGAACAGAGTTTATTATAAAATTGAAACTTTCAAAGTCGAGAAAATTACATTTCTTCAAATTTAAACTGTTCCCTTGAACCAACTACAATAGGTGGAGAAAGTTTTTTTTATAACATTTTCAATTGGATACAGGAGAACATCAGATTTTTTGGGCCATTTCCAATAACTTCCTGAAGGAATCATCACATTCACTTCTACATCTGTACCAAAAATGTTAGAGATTTCCCCTGCATAAACATTTTTATCATAAGTAACTGCACACCAGTCACCAATATTAAAATTTGAAATGTTAAGTTTTTGATCTGTTAAATTGCAGCTTATAGTAGAGATACAATTTACTTCAATATCAGGAATCAGATTTAAACAGTTTGTTTTCCAGAGTTGATTTTTTTTTTTTTTTCAAATTGCATTTTATCACATGCATTTGCTTAATACCTACTATGTCTTCAACATTAACCCATGGATTGTCTGAACTTATAGCAGAGTCAATATCTACTTGGCTCATATGGAGAACTGTAGTGTTTGTCATTAAACTGGATGCAACATTAGCAAAGTCTAATGAGTTTTGTACATTCGTAGTTTCAGATTTGCTCATAACTTTCATTCGAACCAAGGATTTTACTCTTCCTCCCACTCCATCTACTACACCTTTGCCATGAGCTGTAGCAAAATATTTCCACTGAAAAATTTTTGAAATTTTTCTGAAAGTATATAAAGCAATCTACACATATATTTATTTTTAAATTCAGACGATGGTCCATCGCTGTAAATAATTTCATTTACTGACAAATCATTATTTTTTATTATATCATATAATCTCATTAAAAATGCATATACAGAATTCTTACCTTTATCTTTAGTATCGGAACAAATGACAAAAGTAGTGCATTTGTTTTTGAAAAATAGTGCTGCTGTAAATAATTGCACATTTTCTCGTGACCATAATGCTGATTGAATTTCATTTTGATAATCACATGGATAAGCCATTGCAAAATCAATTTGAAGGATTCTATTATTGTCATTCGATTTGTCTTGTTCAAATGAGTTTGATTGTATACGTTTTATTCTAACGTATTCTTGAAAAGGGGGCAAGTCATTTAGTATTAGTTCTTTTAATTGAGCATTACATCCATTTTGTGTAGTTTTCCGAATCTTACTTGAAGAACCATCTTTAATCCGTTCTTCCCAAGAAACAATGGAACCTGCATTTATTTGAAATTCAATTAGTTTTCCATTTCCACAAATCAAGCATTTTCCCTGCCAACAGTCCGAATTTAAATTACTATTATTGCACTCGCATAAATTATTTTTCCACCACTCTCCATCATATGTTATTTTTAATGCTTTTAATTTTAGTCTGAAATTCTCATGGAGCATTTCTCATTTGCATTGATCTATTGGGGAATTTTTAAGTAGCAAAACATTTTTTGGTCTCAGATTGCAAAATTTTGAAAAAGATATTTTTTCGAAAGTTTCTTCAAATATTTTGTGTGCTTCTTTTAAAAACATGGTTAAATAATATTTGCGTACTCTGCTTTTTATTCCATTATTATCCCAAATTATCATTTCATCATTCATTCCAGGCATTGTATAAACAATATCACTTCTATAAAAAAAAAATTTCAACTAAGTTGTTAATTTCTGATTTTTCTGAGAGAGCATCATCCATTTTTTGTTGAACTTTTAAACCAATTTTATTTGCAACACCAGCCACTACAGCTTTTTGTTGTTGTTGTTGTTGTTGGAGAATATGGTAAACTTTTTAAACATTTACTTATAGCTTTTCCCATTGATTGTGGACTTTTATATGGTGCCTTTTTAACCATGGATGTGCTGTTTTTTTTTTTTTTTTTTTTTTTTTTTTTCTTCCAGTTGCAACTGCTTTTTCTTAGCCCTGTATTTCCTTTGCCTATCATTAACACCAGCTCTATAAGTTTTCAATTCTCTTTCTGACATATTTTTTACTTTTATTTTTCTTTGGCTTTCTAATCTTTGATTTTCAGCAATCTGATAGCTAGGGTCCATCATCTTTTTCTTTCTTCTGTACTTTGCAATGCGTTCAGAATTTGTCATAGCAGAAGAGTGAAGTTTTGAAACAGAGTTCATATTTAATGTCTAAGATGTATGAAAAATACTAATTAACAAAATCAGATAATTACAGGTATTTCTAAATTAAACATCATCTAAACAGCAACCCAACTAAAGAAGAAATCACAAAGCATAGATCAATCTGTTGTAAAAAGTAACTACCATCATAGAATCTATTACAACCAATAGGAGATGTCTAATGCAACCTGTCAAATGATTGCATCATCAGTTGAATGATGTAATCTGTTACAACCAATAGGAGATATCTGATGCAACTCTCAAATGATTGCATCAGCTGTATGATGCAATCTGTCTTCCCAGTTAAATCATGCAGATTAAATATATTTTCTTTTATTTCAAAATCTGTCACACACGTAACAAAATGTTACGTGTGTGACAGATTTTGAAAGTTGCATAATTGTTTCATTTTTTAATAGATTTTTATATATCTTCACAAAAGTCATTTTAATATTTAGTTAAAAGAGAAAAATAAGTTTTGTGTTAAATTTGACTACATTAGAAGTTATAAAAACTTTTAGATTTAAATGTTACGTGTGTGACAAATAGTTTTACCATGCTTCTTCAAAAGTTTTCTAATCTATTAAATTTTTTACAAAATATACACTTCTAACTCTATTCACAGTCTTGAGTATTTCATAAATTGATATCTATCATTTAAAATAAATAAAGTATGCAAAATATTTTTTTAAATTCAGAAATCATCAGTGTATTTTAAATTCATCATTCTGCAATTTTTATGTACTTACATATTAAAAGGGTATTTTTTAATGAAATTTTAGTTTAATAACAAAAGTTTTTGCATCATGAGAAAGAGCACAGGTTTTCCTACAAATAAAATTCATTAACATTTTCCTATGTTAAAAAATATTTTTTTGCTCTCTGCACAGAATGGCCCTACATCATTAGAAAACTAATGATTAAAATTTATTAGCATACCATTGTTTTCAAGAGAAATTCTACATTAAGGCTGTTCTTAACTGCTCTGATCAACAAGCGCAAAACGTTTAACACATTTACAAATTCATTTTTTAACGGAAAGCTATAAAATGGGAAAGCCTGACCATGGAAGCGATTCGGAATTGAACTGTGTTTTCCATTTTTCTTTTTTCTTTTTTTTTCTTTTTTTTTATCAATAAATTACCTATTGAGATATAAGCTATTTTGATCACGTGACAAACACGTTTTTGGCCCACTCTTGAGTGTTTTTTCTCCTTTCGCGCGGAAATTCGGTTCAAAACGGCTACTTTGACTCTATTTTCTGAAAAATATATTGCGTTTAAAAAAAAATAAAATAAATAAAGAAAGAAAAAAACAGCTCATAGTTTCTGAACAACAGCACCAGCTAGTTTCATGCATTTTCGAACAAAAATAAATTAAAACTTATGTCAGAAAGTTGCCCTTTCGGATTTGAGAACATCCTTAACGTTTTCCTCGTAATGTGGCATGTTAAATCATTAATGATGACCAAATTGTGACATTCTCTTTTAGACATCTTATAACATACAAAGTAAAAGTCTGCAAACAAATATTCGTGTCAACCAATTTATCATTTTTTTTACTATTGTCCTACTAGTATTTTTTCTTGAGGTTGTTCTCAAATCCAAAAGGACACTTTATGACATAAGTTTTAACTTATATTTTTGTTCGGAAATGCATGAATCGAGCAGATGTTGTTGCTCAGAAACTATGTAATTAAGCTGTTTTTTCCGTTTTTTTGCAAACGCAATAGATCTTTCAGAAAGTAGTGTCAAAGTGGGCCAGTGGGCGTTTTGAACCAAATTTCCGCGCGAAAGAAGAATAATCACTCATGAAAGGGTGAAAAGCGTGTTTGTCACGGGATCAAAATCGCTTATAATTCAATAGGTAATTTATTTATCAAGAAATCGAAAACACAGTTCGATTCTAAATCGCTTCCATAGTCAGGTCTTCCAATTTTATATCTTTCCGTTAAAAAACGAATCTATAAATGTGTCAAAACGTTTTGCGATTGTTGAGCAGAGCAGTTGAGAACAGCCTTAAAGTTGTGACCATCTTTTTGTGATACTCTGTATGTAGATGTGAGCAGTACCGGGTACAAAATTTATGCATACATATATGTATGAAGTTAGTACTAACCACTTCCACATTATTCACAAGAAAATTCTATAGATAGATAGAAAGCCCCCCCCCCCCCCCCAACCACCAACACCAGCAGAATGATGCTTGCCCCGGTGTCATCTATACTCTTAGTCGGCCCCTGCATATTTTATCGGTTTCGTTTAATTTTTATGTCGGCCTGGCTCGTTTAAAAAATTGTCCTAATTCTGCTTTTACGACTTATTGGAAAGTTCAGTGCTTTGGCGAAGCCCCGTTCGCTGACCGCCAAAGAAAAAAAGGCAGCAAGACGCGAATGCGCCATATCTGTCCCTTCAAATTTCACACCCTACCCCTGTTGACCTTTGGGGAGGAAAAGGTAATTAAAGCGTGCTGAAGCGTTAGGTGAAATTGAAAGAGCAGCCGTAAAAAGTTAGAACTCTGATTTTCTGGCCAGAATGGAAAAAAAAATGGCCATATATATATATATATATATATTTAATAATAGAAGCCACCAGTCCGCCAGAAGAAAATGAAGTAATGGAAATACCGGGGGCGACACTAAATTCTGAAAAAGCAGAATTCCTGTTCTCTAGTTTTCTTTTAAAAATCGAATATGCTATGTATAAAAACAAACACCAGAGAAAAGTAAAGTTCTTCTACAGAGCGAGAACGACACAGTCAATAACAGTTGAAAAATTCATCTACATTTGTTTTGATTGACTATATCAAAAATACTATACACAATATTTTAAAAATAAATATAAAATACACACACACACACACACACACACACACACACACACACATATATATATATATATATATATATAAATATCGAAAATATCAAATATTATACCTTGAAAATAAGTATCGGATAGATATGACACCTATTCCTTGATGAGAATACTCTCGAGAAGATACTGACAAGGGGTGGGAATGGGGTGTGAATTTGATACAATTCATTTAAATAACCAAACTTTTTCTGAATTTAAAGTAGGGTTTCAACGATTTTAATCAGTTGATTTAAATCAGGGATTAAATAGTGATTTTCATCAACCTATTTTTTTTAAAAAAATCATTGATTAAAATCAAAAATTTTCTAAATGTTTAAAATATCAAAAAGAAGTATTAAAATCTAAGATGAACATAATTTGAAAGTTTCTACAGGTATTTTTGACTTATGAATAAACAAATAAAAAGAAAAGTGCCCAGTTAAACTGATGGCATCGAGCTCACAGGCTATTCACACTAATTGTATATCATACTCTTATTTAAAAAAATAATAATAATTCCTTTCAAAAAATTAATGAAGGGGGATTAGCACCCGTTTACCCTCTTTATACTTAACCAGTGAATCTCCAAATCTGATCTGGGAAGCTCCCTTACATAATAAACCGGTATACCAAATTTGAAGCAAATCAGATAATTCTGCCTGAAAAAAACCATTTCGCTAAATTAAGGGGGGGGGGGGGCTCTAACCCTCTTCCTCCCATTTACACTTAACTAATGAACCTCCAAATCCAACCAGGAATGCTTCTTATCGGAATGAACATAGAAAAAAAAATAAATTAGATAATTCTGCATGAAAATCCATTTATCTAAATTAAGGTGAGGGGACTTGCACCCCTTTCCCCCTTTTATACTTAACCAATGAACCTCCAAATCTAATAAAGGAAGCGCCATATCGGAATAAATTGGTATATCAAATTTGAAGCAAATCTAATAATTCTGCACGATACACCCATGTATCTGAATTAGGGGAGGGGTCTACCCACCCTTTATACTTAACTAATGAAACCCCAAATCTAATCAGGGAAGTTCCTTAACATAATAAACCGGTATACCAAACTTGGAGCAAATCGACTAATTCTGCACGAAAAACCCATTTATCTAAATTAGGGGGGGGGGGAGGACTAGCCCCTTCCCCCCTTTATACTTAACCAATGAATCCCCAAAACTAATCAGGGAAGCGCCTTATCAGAATGAACCTAGAAAAAAATTTGAAGCAAATCGGATATTTCTATCAAGAGTTATCGCATTACGTACATATATACAGAGGCGGGCACATTAGCTCTCAGGCTTTGATAGACTGTGAGCGTGAGCTAAAAAAAAGCTCTAAATAATTGTTTCTAAGCTTAATTCCCGAGTATTGTAAAAAATTTAAAACAGTTAATTTTGTAAAAAGCATTGTTTTTATCCAACATAAAACAGGTTCATTTAAAAATGATATTTAAATCTAATATAATTTGCGATGTCATAATGTCCTTTATGTAATCAATTTATGCGTTATTTTATATAATATAAACATAGCAAGTGTAATAAATTGTTGCAAGTAAAGGAATAAATAATTAGTGTCTTAGTTTCTCGTTCTATTTTTGTAATAATAAATTAATAGTAATCTGGAGTTAAAGAAGAATAAAAGAGTGACGTCTGCTCAACAGCTAAATTGTAAATGAATGCATAAGAGAAAAAGAGCTAATTGGTATAAAAATGTTAAGCACAACAAGAGCTTCTTCGGTATAGGTTGTTAAATGTTTTTTTTTTTTTTTTTTTTTTTTTTTTTTTTTTTGTAACTCATATATACTAAACAAAAAAAAAAAAAATAAAAAAAATTAGGAATTGAAAAGGCAGCAATACTTAAAAAGAAAAAAAAATGATCCATTGAAAGCTAATAATCCCCACCGAGAAGTAATAATGCTGTTATTTAAATATTTTGAGGATTTCAGATATAACTGGCTCTCCTTATATTTATGTATGTGTATATTCTGTATGTGTATATCAATGGGTTTAACTCAATCTCATAATTTTTTTGGTTAGCATACACATGCATGTGTGTAAGTTTAGATTTTGGTGATCAACAGTAATTTTTCTAAGTACAAATGCAAAACGAGCTGCAAATAATATTTGTTAGTTTTGTTATTTGTGCTACTAACTAATGAAATTACTTATTTGCATTTTTTATTAATTCTGTAATTACTTACTGTTTCTTCTAGGACATTTTCTTCACCCTGTCCCTATTGAAATTGGCAAAATGCACCCTGCCTTAAAAGAAAAAAAAAGTTAAATTCACCTGTAGTTGTGCCAGATCTCTTGTAAAAAACTTCCTCATTCAGCAGTATTCCTAAATTCATGTGCCCAAGATCTTGCAAAATAATAGAACTTTATTTCTTTAGAAAAAACAGGATATTATTAAAACATGTTGTTATTTAATTGTATTTTTGAATTTGTGATTCATAAAATTATTAAAAATTAAGGGCACTTTATTCATCTTACTAAAAACTATTCTTTTTTTCCCCTTACATTACTAAACACATTACTAATACATTTCCTCATGAAATAGTGCTCTTTTTTGGAACT
Source organism: Maratus speciosus (assembly GCA_963932465.1). Classification (NCBI taxonomy): domain Eukaryota; kingdom Metazoa; phylum Arthropoda; class Arachnida; order Araneae; family Salticidae; genus Maratus; species Maratus speciosus. The sequence goes on from OZ010786.1 coordinate 348,174,879, forward strand.
AGCATCCTGCCCCCTTTTCTTTCTAAAATGATTACTACATTATCATTTTAATAATTAAAACTTAAAAATGTATAATATGTTCCTAATTAGAGAGTTAATTGTTTAATAATTACTAATTTCAAGTAGAGTTGACTATTTAATATAAAATGCAGTTATTAATAATTTTAATAAATGTTAAATATCACTAATATTTAATAAAGTTTTACATAATTATAAAAATATTAATGTATATATAACATTACTGTATGATACTAATTAATGAAACTTACTAATTTGCAGTTTTTATAATTTCTGTTATTACTAACTAATAATTATAATTTTATAATTAACTAAAGTGTAAAAACATAGATTATGTTAGCAATTAGTGGTTTAACTGTTTTAGAAACCTAAAACTCTTGGTAGCTATTCAGTATTTGAACGCTGGGGGGAAAAAAATCATAAAAATCCGATTTAAATTAAAAGAAATCTGATTTAAAAAAAAATGCGTTTTTTTTTTTTTTTTTTTTTTTTTTTTTTTTTTTTTTAAATCAAGATTTTTTTACACCTTAATATAAAGTAAACTCAATAAAATCAATAAAACATATCTAAATACACGAAAGGTTTTAAAGTAGTAAGTTGGCGACAAAGTTTGTGTAAAAATGTATTAATTTTGTATAAACCAATTTGTTTAATTCCATTTAACAACAAATATGCAAAAAAACTGTTGAACTTTTTAAAGAAATATTTATATCTTCATGAATATACGTGTTATTCTTACACAATACAAAAGATCACAAATATTGTAAAAGATCAGCATAGTCATATCCTACAGCTAAAGATAATTTCAAGCATTTTATTTTACAGAATGATCGCAAATACTACATTTTTTGTTCAATTTGTTGTTGGTCCTTTAATTGACTTAATGATCAAATTTTCGCTGAACATGAGGTTAAGGGCACATGAAAAATCTCGACAAGTAAAATGAAGCAGTTTTTGCGAAATGTTTAACATCATGTATTTTACTTATTTTTATTTATTTTTTTTTAGAGTAAATATACAAATCATAGCCCATATATAAATCAAAGGAAATTAATTTCATGCATAAATTAATTTTCAAGAACGAATTAACTTCTTACATATTTTTTTTTTAACAATATGTCCATTCGGTACACTTTTTTTAAAAAAATGTTGGAATATATCACCTTAAAATTTGCTGTGGTGTCAGAAAACATACTATTTGAGAATAATAAGAAGCAATTTTCATTTTGGCTTAAAGAAATAAAATTAAAAATATTTTACTAAAAAACTTTGAAAATAAAAAAATTTATGAACATATTTTTTATTATTTAAGTTTTTTTTCTCACAGAATATCTATAATGTTAGATATTTTTAAAGAAACAAGTTAGTTACACAATTTTGGAAAGTTCCAACTGTTTACCTAAAATATAATTTTAGAAAAGTGTGCCAAAGCATTAAAACAACACATTTCGAAAAAAAAAGGCAAAAAAAAAAAAAAAAAAAAAAAAATATATATATATATATATATATATATATACACAACCGCAGTGCTTAAAATATATTATTTTAAAACCTTCCAGTACCATAATCTTTTAGCTTTATTTTTTACGCCGACAGTTAAAAACTAAAAAAAAATTAACCTTTTTATTATTCCTGCAGTTCCAGAAGAATTCGTAAATTATTTCTCTACATGTTTTTCAAAACGTCTAAAATCAAAAGTACCCTGTGACGTTTGGCCATATAATATGTAATGTATGTTAAACTAGAAAATATCTTTTAAAGAAAAAAAAAAAAAAAACTTGCGTAAAAGTATTTTTTAAATGTAATCTGAAAATTAAAAACTAAAAGCGTGTTAGACATCCCAATTCATTACGGTAGAATAATTTTAACATTTTCGGTAAACAGAAATGTTAGATGACTTATTGGATTTCAGCATTTCTAAAATGCTTCTGTTTTATTTATACTCTGCAGTAATATGAACTCGTGTTGGTTTTATAACTCGAATTTTTAATATCTCTTTATGCTTTCCTGAACATTTTCTAACATTCAAAGAGTTTATTTATTAATAGCATTCTTTTCATTTTTCTTGTTTACATAGCTGGAGCTTATGGTCACTTAACTTCTGTTTTAATTATTTTTACTCACAGTGGGTTTCTTTATTGGTTTCGTCACGAAAAAGGACGAAGGCGGAAGCAAGATCTTAACTCTGGCACTAATACTTAGATTGAAAGCGCGATATATTTTTCAGCTTAGGCATTTTGCTTTCGTCATCTCCTCAAAAGAGATTTGTGTGGAGTGTTATTCTTAGTGACGTTCTGTGGACAATTCTGTGCAGTCTTTTGTGCGTAATTTCGAAATAACATGTAAATCATTCTCTGTTTCAAGAGTACTTGGAGCGATAAGTCTTAAACTACCAGAGAAAATTCTCGTGCGCACTTGAAAGTATAAATCTGTTCATTAGAAATCACATTAAAATAGTTTTTCAAAATGTATAATTAAGATATAATTAAAAAAAAAACTACTTTACTCTTTATAATTTTCTAAAGTTGTTCTTCTTGTAGATAAGCAAGTTTTGATGTAATCCCTATTCTCTGTCGCTGTGACACAGGGACACTTTTGCCTTTACTTTACAATGGCCAAAAAATTCACGACTAAATAAGTGAATAAGTTAAAAGCAAGTTAATATTATATAACTTTGCGCAATTGTTACAAAATGTGAAGTGTATCTTTTACACGTTTTGCTTTAAACATAATACTATTTAAACTGATAAACGCATTTTTAATTAAATATATGTACATATATACGAAAAATTACATCACTTTGATTAAATGGCAGCGTTTAAAATTTTTTTGCGACACTTTAATCTCACAAGGAGAGGGCTAACCTTGTTAATCACAGATTTTGATTATTTTAATATATGTTGTAGGGTAGAGACCCCTTAGTGTCAGGTTCAACGGATTTTATCCAACGCTCCTTAGTTCTTGTGAAACCGGGGGGTCTAATAATAGTACACAACTTAAATACTTACATTGCAAGCGCAATGATGGGTTGGTCGTAGCTCAGTTGGTACGGCGTTCGCTGGCTGATCTGCGGGTCCGGGTTCGGTACCCGAACGTGCTACATTTGTTTTTCTCATTTTTTGTTTTATAAATATACTTTTAATTATAATTTAATAAATTCGATTACAAATTTTATTATCATACATTAATTATAATGTTAACAAACTTAAATTTATCATTTTTTATTTTTAAACTATTATTTCTCATCCTTTAAAGAGGTTTAAAAAGAAATTGGATCTATTATTGAATGATAAAAATTCCAAAATCGTGACAAAATCTGTTGTGGTGCCATCTAGTTATGATAAAATAAAAGAATATTCAAATAAAATAAAAATAAAAGCAGAAAGAAGATAAAGGTGAAAGCAAAATAATTGAACGCGCAAGCATACGTATTACAAATTTAAAAATGTATGTTTTCGAAGACTGCGTAATTTTCGTGCTAAAATATTGATAATTAACTGTAAAAACCACTGACACTCCGAAAATAGTGCATAATTATTTAAAATTAGAGGAACTCTAAATAATGTCCAGGGGTGATTCTGAGTAAAAAAAAAAAATCTTAAATTCACAGCAAATTTTCTGAAAGGTTACACAGAGGGGGGAAGGGGAATCCCCTCCTGGCACTAACTATGCGTTTTTTCAGCTGAATTTTGACGAAATTTGCATTTTCGCGATCTTTTGGCGAAATTTCCGTTTTACTTCGTGATCTTTTGACGAAATTTGCGTTTAATTTCGTGATCTTTTGACGTAATTTGCGCTTAATTTCTTTATCTTTTGACGAAATTTGTGTTTTTTTGTGATCTTTTGATGAAAAGTGTGTTTCTTTTGCGCTCTTTTGACGAAATTTGTGCTTTTTTCGTGATCCTTTGAAGAAATGTGTGTTTCTTTCGTGATTTTTTGACGAAATTTGCGTTCTTTTTTTCGTAATCCGTTGAAGGAATGCGTGTGTTTTTTTCGCGATTCTTTAACAAAATATGCGTTTTTTCTGCGACTCTTTGACGAAATTCGCGTTTTTTCCGTGGTCCTTTGACGAAATTCGCGTTTTTTTTCGTAATCCGTTGAAGGAATGCGTGTGTTTTTTTCGCGATTCTTTAACAAAATATGCGTTTTTTCTGCGACTCTAACGAAATTCGCGTTTTTTCCGTGGTCCTTTGATGAAATTCGTGTTTTCCTCGACGAAATTGATTTTCTTTGGCGACCATTTTTCGAAATTCGAGATATTTTTCCATGATATTGTTTATGTCCTAATTTTCGGACTGATGACAGATTATTTTAAAATTTCGGAACCGAATATTTTAAATTTCCGAAAAATTCGGAACAGAATCACCCCTGATAATGTCTCTATACGAATCCACTATAGATTAGTTTATGTAGGTTGAAACTTTCGAACGATTTTTTTTATTAAAATTCACAGTTTGGAAAAAAGAATTCAAAAATTTCCAATTTAATAAATCTGGAAATGAAATTCCTGAAGAACTTTCGATCAAAAACCATTTTCCTTTCGCAATATCCACATGGATGACAAATATTGTTTAGACGAATTTTACTTCGCTATATAATTCATTCTTTGTCCAAAATGTGCCACATTAACTGTTCTTTTAACACTTTGATGGGTTAACACCCAAGTAAATTATTAGTGCCTGTCACGAAACTGTTAACCTTCAAACAGGCTGTTCAAATAGATATATTTGGATGCAATGCAAGCATCTGCACATAAGGGGTGAAGATGAAAATATATGGAGAAAGCACAGTGTTCATAAATATTTCACGCGGTAAGTCGCGTAAGAGATTGAATTTTAAAATAAGGGATTGCAAAATTCATGCAGCTGTAACAAGGGCCATATGGTTTGTGAAAGTCTTCATCAGAGAATACGTAGAATATCGAAATACGCAATAAATGTGTCTAAGTTATGCTTATGTTTCCAAATAAAGGAGATTGGAAAATCTGTGCTTCTGGTGATTTTTCAACGGAAGGGACTTGGGGAGTAATAAACATGTCTTGTTAGAGATTAGGATGTCTTACGATTAGTTAGTGGGAATCAATAACTAAACTATCAAGCTGCTCACACTAGTTTCAGTTTTCTGCATAAAAGATAAAATTATAATGATATGCAAGCGTCAGAGAATCTTATAGCGAATAGTAAGGAAATATCACAAAGAAGTCACCACTTGGAAATTTTATAGGACGAAGATAATTCTTTCTATTGCAAGCAAAAATTAAGAAAGAATTGGAAAAGAAATGGAGATGGAGATGAGATCTTGTTGAAGAAAGATCATTTTGAGAACCGGGAGATTTTCTTCCAGGCCCTAGTCAAAGAAATGGCGGCCTTTATAAGCTGCTGCACGATAACAGTAGTTAAAGAATTTTAGAGTGTTAAAACAAGTAACTGTAGTTAAGCCCGATTTTCATAAAGTAGTTGCAGTTCGCGGCAAATTAGAAGTTATATGTATCCACATTTGCCTATACCTACAAGCAGTGACTGGAAACGACCACTGGTTGTCAGCAGTATAGGCAAAGAATTATTACAAAGGAAAAAAAAATAATAAAGCAGAAAACTAATAGCATTAAAATCAAGCTTTGGTTCTGAAAATTCAAACTATTAAAATTTTGAGTTTTAGCCTATATCAAAGAATGATTCCTGTTCAAAGGCTTAAAAAAATGAAAGAATGATTCCTGTTCAATTGCTTAACAAAAATGTCTTATTAATCCATTAAAGACTGACGCTGCGTTTTCGCAAAATGTTTTTTTCCAACAAATGTATTATTACATATTGTATATATGTGACTTTTATTTTTAAGAAAAAAATTGTTAATTGATTAGAGTTGTAAAAAAGTTAGAAATATGAATGAAATAGAATGGGATGTTTTGAAATTTTTTATTGATAAATTTCGGATTATAGATGTATTATAAAGAATGAAATAAAATTCAGCAATTCAAGATACAGCTATTGTAGCAGTCAAACTAAAGGGCAAAACTGGGAAATTTCATTAGTGGCCACTTTCCTTAAACTAGTGGCCACCTTTTTCTTTATTTATTTAAAAGTACTAAACAGCAATCTTTTGTTAAAATTTCTTAGTATTAATCTAAAATTGAATAGCCCAAATAAAAATGTTAATAAAAACGTATTGTAAACAGAAAAAGTAGAATCCTTGATGGAATGTAAGAAAATTTTACTCTCCTTGTAGGAAAGTGGCCGCTGACAAAGAATATTTTAATAGCCTCTTTTCCTCATTTAGTGGCCCTGTGGCTGGTGCTAATTTTGCTCTTTAAGTCAAACTATAACAATGCGTAGTAAATGTAACGTACCGCTACGTGATGAATGCTTTATGGATTTTCATATGGCAAAAAATGTAGTTGGTTTGTACTTTTCGCAACATATCATATCTCAAATAAAAAAATTAAAAATTGTAATATCGCTTTTTTTCCCCTCTTAATTAGCTATTAATATGTATAAAATAAAATTTTATTTTAAATTTGTGTCAAGAATAAAATGGTGCGGTCCTTAAATGTGTTAATTTTTTTTTGCCTAACAACATATTCATTTTTGCTTTATTAATATTTCTTTGATTAACACTCTTAAGGCAGAATGTTTATTATCTGAAACTTTTGGCACCTCCTGTGTCAATCAAATGGATAAATAACTAAATGCATTCCTCCAAATTATGTATATCGTAATAATACGCGGCAAAAATAAGTAAAAAAGTGATAATAATAATAAACCCCTCTTTTATAAGCAATAAATGTTTACCATGAAAATCATGCTTAAACTTTTGACTGGAATCCATGTTTTTTTCCCTAAAAATTTCCATTACAATACATTAATTTGGTGTGGACACCGAGCTCGATTATGAAAAATTCACTGCTTTTTTTACGCTTGGTAGAAAGAGCAAGGAAGAGAATTTATTAAAAAATATATAATTTCTGCTCTTTTTTAATGTATGGCAACTTCAAAGAAAAAACTAAACATTATTTAAACTAACTTTTCAAGATTTCTAAATGGATTTCTCAGAATGTAAACGTAGATTATTATAAATTATTAATTGATTAAAGCGTATATATATTTTTTAATATTACACTTTATTTTTTATAATTTATTCCTACTTTTTGGCGTTTAAAATATTTCATTATTGCAGTTTCGCAGCTATTCAGCATATTTTGGCGAGCGAGAGTGGCGCATCATTAAATCGATTGTTTTTTCAACTCCTTATAAATTGCACGAGTGAAAGAGAATATTCGGCTATTTATCATCCGTGGCGGACTAACGGAAAAATGCCTTAAAATTAATGCATTATTTTAAAATTTAGTTCTAAAAATATTAAAATGTCGTATTGTCATCAGAAACACACCTCTGTACTTTTTTTTTTTTTTTTTTAATAAAGAAGTGGTTTAAAAATCAATTACAAAATTGCAAATTACATACAAAAACCAGGTTAGTGAAATATAAAGAATATGTGTAACACACTATACTATACTTCCGTTTTTTCTATTTTCCTATTTTTAAACAGAAATATAATAAACTAATTATAAAAAAAAAAGTAAACAATGTCCCTGCGTACCTTCTTAATTTAAGATCTACCAACCCTTTATGTCTCGACGATGCTTTAAGGGGGTAACCTATTGAGGTATTTCACATGTTAACTAAATGTACCTTTTCTCCTAAATCACTCATTCGATCACCACAAAATTTGTTGTGTAACTTTATTGAATCTATATTTATTAAATTAATTAAGGATTAAAAAAAAATAATAATAAAATAAATACTTATATTTTATTGAGATTTTGAAAAAAAAAAAAGCCCGAATAAAATTTAAGTATTTATTCTTTTTAAAAAATCCTTAATTTATTTAATAAATATAGATTTAATAGTTATACAAAGAAAAAAAAATGTGGTGATCGGGTGAGTGGTTTAGGAGAAAAGGTACAATTAGTTAACATGTAAAACACCTCAATAGGTTATCCCGTAACACATTGATTGGCAACAACACAATTTAGGCCGAGTTCTAGACATTTTAATTTATCGTATTCCAAGAGCATTATTCCTTGTACATTAAAAAAGTAAAAATACTTTTTTAATGGATAATTTCTTTTTCTAGTTATCTAGTTTGTCTGTTAATTTTTTATTTTTATTTATTTCTTTATTTTCTTTCTTTATTTTATTTTATTTATTTTTTGTGTTGAAAGACATGGATCGGAAAGTTTCTCTAGTGATGCCGTAAGGCCATTACTTTTGTGCATTTCCTAATTCTATAAAATAACTAAAAACAATATATTAAAGAGATGATTTGGATGGAGTTACAAATATTTTACAAAATCATGATAAATACAGATTTAAATTATTTTAAAGGTTGAAACATTCGAAAAATTTATTTCATAATTGCACAAACCTTTTACAAATTTTTAAGAATGCAGGAAAAAACATTTGGAAGATAAAATTCGGAATAATTCATAATTTAGAACACAAAGGGTTAAGCAACCTTTCCCGCCCATAAATATAACTTTTATAAACGGTTTTAGGTATAATAATGAATTTACGAAAAAAATCTTCAAGTGTTCTTCAGCTAAATCGATTAAGTAATTTTCATTTCAATTTTATACAGGATGCCCGCCCAAAAATGCATGCATTGTTTAACAGGTCCTTACTTTCTGATTTTCCTTTAGTTTCAGGGTGTAATTAACTTGAAATAATGAGTGGATCAAGATTAACTTTTGAAAACAGAAAATTTATTTTAAAATGCTATCGGAAGTATGAAAATGTAGCAAAACTACAAAGACAATATCGCAGAGTGTTTCAGGTAGTAAGCAGATCCACCTACGCCACTTGAAATTAATCGGATAAAAGATAAGTTTGAAACGAATGGAACTGAATTGTTTAGGATGCTCATAGACAACGACACTAGAACAATTAAAACAGCCGCAATTGAGCAAGAATGCGCCACATCACCAAATGAAATGTTTGTTGAACTTGGTGGATCAATAGCCCACCGTTATGAGCAGTATATTCCCTAGATCGGTAATGATTTTGAACGTGTGCGGTGGGAGGAAAAGCTATACATTTTAGGTAGATTCTTTTGCAATTTAAATATTAATTATATGTGAATAAAAACTGAAGTTATAACCATTCAAACTGTGTATACATTTTTCGGGACAATCTGTATCTACACATATACAATAAAAAAAAAAAAAAAAAAAAAAAAAAAAAAGGGGGGGGGGGGACCAAATGCTCCTTTAAAATGCTCTTTTTTCTCCTTGAGTGACTCTAACAATTTCATGCTGTCAAGAACTAAACACATGAGCAATTATTCGCCTGGTTTTTGCTTAACTTTATTTGTTTTTGATGGAGATTTTTCGCGCGGAACTAAATACATTTGGCCGGGGGGTGATATGCGCGAAAATATTAAGGAATCGAAATGTTATGCAGAGTAGAACAAAAATTGCTTTGTTAACTCAATTGTACATAATACATAAAAAAAGAAATAATAAAAAAAAAGCTTTCAGTTAAATACATTACATGCAAGAGCGAATCGCTAATAATATTTCAAAAGAGAGGTAAGATAATGACTTTGTACCGGGGTTCGTTGATTTGAATCAGCTTGGTTTTAATCAAATGGTGTTTTTTTAATCGTTGATTAAAAATTATTTCAAATTTAGGTCAAGATATTTTGTAATAATATTATGTTTTGCCAAAAATACATTGTAAATTTAAGGACTGGGAGAAGCTGAGAATTCAAAATTTATGCTTTAAAAGAAAAATTAATTTAAATCAAATATCACATTTTAAAATAAAATTCTGATTTAAAAATAAAGAATCTCAGCTGAAAAATGCTAAGCGGTTAATGTATATATTTACCTGTTAGAAAATAGCTAAATCTTCTGTGAATTTTTTAATATACAAAAACATGGAGACCTTCAGCGAGGATATAGAAAACTTTAGAATAAATAAATATAGGTCATTCAAAAGTAATTTATTGATATTTAAGCCCTTGTACACATGTAAATTACAAATTGTTCTATTTCCAATATAGTTTATTTATGGAAATATTTGGAAAATAAAAATTATGGTTTTATGCCTAGTAATAGTCTGAAAAATGTTTATATTTTTTAAAATATAATTTCAAATATATTTATTTATGAATGCAAGCTAATTGATAACTAAAGTTTTTAAAGTCTTAAAAAATCGATTTAATTTTTTTTTTTTTTTTATTCTTATCAAATAAATCCAACTTTGATTCACTCTAAGCTTGATAATCGCTTAGAAACCCACAAAATTGGAGTTTCTTTTCAAACATTTTAGTAACAAAGAATAACAAAGAATTTTTTGAGACCCATTGAAATTTATAAGATATAATCATGATAATCTTTATGTGTGTGTAATACATGCTCCAAATTCATTAAATGAATATTGTATGTATTCCAGAATATTGTATACGATCCAGAATACACATGTTGAATATACTGCATATAAATCCAGATCCAGAATAGAATGTTTAAAAATTAATTCATAACTGTTTCATTTTTTTTACTTTCTTCTATCTTTACAACAAGAAAGTAGTGGGTTCGTAAAAATTTTCAATTTCCGGTTTTCGACGGTTTTATTTGTTTTAGGGGTCAGAGATCCCAAAAAGCATGTTTTTACAAAATGTCTCTCTGTGAATTTGTGACTCTGTCTGACTGTATGTGACACAAATTTTGTGGGCGCTTTATCTCGAGAACTAATGCACGGAATTTAATAAAAATTTATATTCAAGTACCCCCTGATATAAATTGGTGCTGGTTTGTTTTTGGTGTAAATAGCCCAACAGGTGGCACTGCTATGCTGCATTATTCACGATTTCTGCAATTTCTATATCTAAAGAACTAATGAACGGATTTTCATCAAACTTCAGATTCAGTTAGTCCTTGATGCGAGTTGGTGCTGCTGTTTACGTTTTGTTGTAGATCACCCAACAAGTGACGCTGCTATGGGGCTGTGCATATATAACGTTATCATTTTAGGGGGGAGGGGGAGTCTGGCAAATGATATCGTTAGATATCTCTAGGGGGAGGGGGTTTCCGTCTTTTGATATCGTTATCATTTTTGATTCAACCAAATTTTCTCTTTTTATTTATAACTTAGCCTTTACATCAAAATAGAATGTCATCTTTTTTTAGTCTGCTATCTATTTTTATGAAAGTACAAGTTATTAAAATCATTAAATGATTATAAAATTATTTAATTCCAAATTTCCTATTTCTTCTGTCATATGTGTATGCATATATAATTCGCTGTTTGAGAAACCATATGCGAAGTATGTTTCAAATGAAACATGTATTTACTAATAACTAAAAGAGAAAGAATGTTGTCCACCTGTTTTGGTGATAAAAAGCCCTGTCTCCCCCCCCCCCCCCCACGTGCAGGGTCAAGTGCAAGAAAACATTATTACTGTTGAATGTATTATGTTACAAAAAGCTATTATAAAATACTTTTAAATAGTAACTATTTCTTTTAAGTGTTATTTGATAAAAAGTTTTTTTTATATATAAAGTGATATTTTATTCAGTTCTCTTCATATGAATCAATGAAGTATGCGAAAAATAAATGTAGCCATATTTGTATATCACTCCAAGCAAAAGAAAAAAATTTCAAAAATGAAAAGAATTTTTAGACCTTGATAACGGTATCATTACGGCGGGGGGGGGGGGGGGTTTCGAGGGATGATAACGTATGATATCGTAAGGAGGGGAGGGGGTTCAAAATGCCAAAAAAGTGATAACGTTATATATGCACAGCCCCTATGCTGTATTTTGCAGGATTTACACGATTTCCGCAATAGCTGTATCTCAAGAACTGATGCACACATTCTCATCAAACTTCAGATTCAGTCCTGGATATGAATTGTTGCTGATTAGATTACGTGTTGGTGTAAATCGTCCGATAGGTGGCGCTGCTGTGCTGCATTTTCCACGATTTCTTCAATAGCTCTATCTCAAGAACTAATGAATGAATTTTCTTCTAACTTCAGATTCAGTTAGACGTTGACACAAATTCTTGCTAATTAGGTTTTGGTGTCAATCGCCCAATAGGTGGCGCTGCTATGCCGGATTTTAAACAATTTTCGCAATAGCTCTATCTCAAAAACTAATGCATGGAGTTTCCTCAAACTTCATATTCAGTTAGACGTTGACATAAGTTGTTGCTGATTAGGTTCCGGTGTATATCACCCAATAGGTGGCGCTGCTATGCTGCATTTTGCTGGATTTACACGACTTCAACGATAGTTATATCTCAAGAACTAATGCACGGAATTTCATCTTTTTAGAATCGTCATGATGAGCATAGATTGCCATTTAATTTAGGGCACAGTGATAGTGAATTTTGAAGTATTAACAAGTATGAGATAGAAGAAAGTTTTGGGATTGATACATCCGACTAGTTTCTGAATAAAGTGCTTACAATATGTTTTATATTTTAAATAAAGATATTAGGTTAAAACAAAAAGTTTTAGGTTTTAGTAATGAAGAGTGGGTATGATTTTTATTTTATCACATGAGTAAGATAAAGTAATATAAATTTGTCAAATTGCAGTTAGTGCAAGGGAGCGCTCATATAAAACAAGACAATTTGTTTTATTTATTTCATCTTTTCAAATATAAAAGAGAATTTACATTTTCAAATTAAATCCTTGTTTATACAGCTTTATTTTTAACTATACATATTTAATTTTTTATGTGATTAAGAAATTTCAAATTATTCAAATGAATGAGGTTATTATTATTATTTTTATTTTAAATAAATTTAAATAGGCTTTACTAATTATATTAATATTAATGATTTATTGAATGTAATTTTACTTTAAAATGTGTAGTTTCAAAATTATATTTGGAATTAAAAGAATAATTTAAAAAAAATCAGGTTTATTTTTCTTTACCCCCCTCCCCCCCCCCCAAAAAAAAATAAGTAAATAAATAAAATAAAATAAAATAAATAAATAAAATAAAATAAATAAATCAGAAACTCTGCTTGGCACATAATATCAAATTGGAAGCCACTTTTGAATAAATATTCCACTTTACGTTAGAGCGAAACGCAACGTCCTAAAATATTCCTAAAATATTGCAACAAAATAATTAAAAAAAGTATAATGTAGTTTAAAAAAAATGAGTATTTTAACTACAATGTTTTATTATTGCAAAAACAATACCAGTTTTAACTGCAACAAGTAAGAAAAACCATGCGTTAAGCATAGATTATGAAACACTTTCCAACACTTCCTGTACGCTTTAACAACACTGCAAATAGAGGCGTCTTAAATTCAGACACCTATGTGACTGAAACAGTAATTCAGACACTTAAGTGTCTAAATATGAAATTTAAGACATCATACATGTCTAAATTTAAGACACATAAGTGTCTTAATATGATAATGATATAAATAAACACAAAAAGATGTCTGAATAATAGTGATATGTCTGAAATTAAGACATTTAGAAATTTAGACACTTAAGTGTCTGAGTGCAGTACAATTGTATCAGATCTGTGATGACTTTATGCACAACTGTATTGCAATATGTATGTCAGCACCATCAGAATTTTTTTTCGAATGGAAGAAAGATGTTTCAAAGACTTTTCCATGTACTAAATTTGGTAAACTTTATGAAAGAAGTAATTTTATTAAGTCATGGGACGTCTGAGAAAATTAAGTTCTCCTAGTAAATATTGAAACTAGGTTATTTTGGCCCAACAAATAATTAAATAATTGCTTTTCACAAAATATAAAAGATTTTCAAAAATTACTTGCTGTCATTGGCGTTCGCAAGAACGTCGAAGGAGGGACCGCACAACTAAATACTGAGTGATATGAGTACCAGCAGAAAGAAATGTAGGGAAGGACAAGATTTTGTAACACATGTCCCTGCGTCTATAGTTTAATCCGTTTTTCTAAATGCAGAACATAAACATGAAATAGACTAAACTATGAATCTCTTGCCAAGAACTCATCGTGCAAGACAATTGTTAAAGATATCAATATAAAAAGAAATATAAAAATGTAACAGTTAAGAAATATTAATAGTTCAAAAGTATGTTTCTAATGGCATTTTTCAAAATGGAGAACAGCGGTTCTTTTCAAAAGTATGTTTCTAATGACATTTTTCAAAAAGGAGAACAGCGTTTCTTTTAATTATTATATATTTTCTTTATTTCAGGGGACTTTTCCCATTTGAACTCCCCTCCCCGTTTAACATAAAATGTATGAACACGAAAAGAACAGAATTAAAATATTCTGCGGAGGGTTCAGGTATGGGAGGTTGGAGCTTCTCTGAAGGAAAATTCTTAATAACATGTTCTCTTAGCGTTTAATTATTATATACCCATTCAAAGAAAAAAAATAATTTTTGTAATAATCAACCATAAAGAAAATATAATTAATTAAATTTAAAAATACGGATAGGGATAATTCACCTCCCCGACACCTTCCTTGCCAGTGCTGGTGCTTTATCAAATTTCGATATGATTTTTGCAAGTGCTACAACAAAATCTGTATTTAAAGTATGTTTCCTGTATGTCTGAAAATACAAAAACTGTAATAAGTATATTAATTGATAAAGGCAACGCATTATGAAAAAGTACTAAATAAAGAAAATAAAATACTATTTCTGATTTCATCTTATTCACTGTTCTGTTTCTGGCTGATAAAAAATTTTAATGATCTCATCTTAGAGTAAACCCTAGGCTGAGACAAAGCACTGGGTTAAAGCGCTGACTTCGCCTATTTCCCTTTGTTCAAAGTCCACTGGCGTTTGGCGCGTTAAAACGGAATGTCCTTTCATTAATTTCCTTGATTGAAGAAGTCTGTCCAGAATCCTGATATTTTTATATAAAAAATTCCGTAATTATTCATATTTGTGTCATCATTTGTGCTTGTGCCAGTTCAATGCGTGTATACGCGTGTATACGCAGCTATAAAGTTACATATTTTTTAGGGGGAATTTGATCTATATTTTTGTTCTTCAAATTTCCTGCAGTCACTATGTATAAAAATTAATCGTTGGTTGTGCTTCCGAAGATTGAGTAATAAGAAAGCAGTTATGAAATAACTGTATTGATTTCCTGGAATGATTATATTTAAATAATTTACTACATTACTCAATTCACAACATTAATCTGTCTGAATGTATAAAGCAAAGAAAAAAAGAATAGAGTGAGTTTTTTATCGGTGGTTATATTAAAAATGGATTTACATTTCACATTTAAGGATATATTAGCAAGGTAAGAATTTTACGCGATTATTTAAATATATATAATTTTCATGTCGAAATAGAACTTTTCTCGAACATAATTGTGAACATATCTCGAACATTATATTAATTACTTAAATTACGAATAAAAATAATATGTATTTATCAAATTTGTATCTTATGTCCAATAAATATTTTTCAGTATTTTTACAAGATGTGAATTTTTTTGTGTTTTTTTAACTAAATTTATATCATTTTCAGGACTATTGAAATTGTTTATAATTCTTTTATTCTCCACTTTATAAACAAAAGTTTCTTATGGAAAATAATCTGACCTTTGCTTGACATAAGCAATAGAAGCACAGTATTGCTTTTGTTGCTTGTGTATTAACACCCAAATCTGTCACCATTTTTTTGCATTATAATTTTGAAAAAGGAAGTTACAGTATTATATATTTTTTATGCGAGTATAAACTATTAATTTGTCTGTAAAAATGTCAGTAAATATTATATAAAAATTTGATTAGTTTATAATCTATATAAAAAATAAAGCAAAATCGAAAAAAATGTTGAATCATTTGCTGAAAAAGAAATACTCAGCTTTGGTTTAGTAGCCTTTTTTTCACTTTGGTCTGTTAATAAATTTAATCGATATGTAAAATAATTCCATCAATTTAATCAACGGGTTTTATCAATATAGTAAATTCCTCATAATATTTTCTTTTGCGGTTAAAGCTCTATTTTATTTATCCGAATTTTAATTAAATTGTCTTTTCGTTGAGTAGAACATGTATTTCACTCAACTTTTAATATTATAGGAAAATTGTAAAATAATCAAACACTTGTTGTGATTCATTTTTTGTATTTTAGAATAAGATATGTGCTTTTATGGAGGGGGGGGGGGGGATTAGATTATTAAATTAAAAACATTTCAAAACTACTGATTTTTGTGAAATAAGTTTTCAAACTGAAATAACTTATGTAGTAAAACATTTTTTTCTTCCTTAATTCGGAAATGCCAACTTAAAAAAAATCTTAGAAATAATCCACATAACATTATTTGTTTTGAAAGTAATTTTTAATTGTTTTGCCTTATCCAATTTATGTCTTCTAAACTATGTGTATGATAGATAAATCAAACAAATTATTGTGACTTTATGATTATAAGTAATAAAATTCAAATGTTCCATTTTTAATAGTTAATTTTATTAAAAATACTTTTCTATGATAATAATAGCTTAATGATTTACTATAAAATAAGTAAGGAAATAAATCATTATTTACTTTGTTTTATTGCTTAAAGTTATATTTAAGTTTTGTATATGCTATGGACATTTTTGCTTCAGACGGTGGACATAAAACGTGAAAAATAATTATAAAAGCATCAGAATTGAAGTTATGGTGAAATTTTTAATGTTTTAAAATACATTTTAAATTGTTCCCATGTTAAGTAAAGCTTTATTAAAAAGTTCGAAATTTCTGCAGTACTTAATTGCACGATGAAATAATTTTTTTAGACTATGAAAATTTGTTCAAAATATAAAAACTACATTTATATGTATTTCCTGTGTTTCATCTGTATAACATATTTAAATTTTAAGACACAGAAATTTTCTGACAACTTTCAACGTCAAAATTTTTCTGATTTTTTTACAGGATTATTTTTTATCATCATCGAAGAATGTATCCATTTTCGCAAAACAATTGATTGTACTGATTATATATCATATTGCATACTTTTAGTGTAGGATGAAGTTAAAGGCAAAGGATATATTCATCCAAACATATAATTACATGTTCATATATATATATATATATTAAGTCATCAATACGTTTAATTTTTTGTTACTATATATGCAGTAGGGTGTCAATGATCTTAATCAGTTGATTTAAATCAGCGATTAAACCGTGATTTTAATCAACCGATTTTAAAAAAAATCATTGATTAAATAATAAAAAAATTAAATGTTTAAAATGTCAAAGAAAAAGTTTTTAAATCTAAGATTAACATAATTTGAAAGTTTCTACAGGTATTTTGACTTATGAATAAACAAAAAAAAGAGCATTAAATAATTATTTCTAAGCTTAATTCCTGAGTATTGTGAGAAATTAAAAACAGTTAAGTTTGTAAAAAGCATGTTTTTTTATCCAACATAAAACAGTTTCATTTAAAAATGATATTTAAATCTAATATAATTTACAATGTCATAATTTCCTTTAGGTAATCAATTTATGCATTATTTTATATAAAATAAATATAGCAAATGTATAAAATTTCTGCAGATAAAAGAATAAATAGCCAGTGTCTTAGTTTCCCATTCTACTTTTGTAATAATAAATTAATAGCAATCTCGAGTCAAAGAGGAATGAAAGAGTGGCATCTGCTCAACAGCTAAATTGTAAATGAATGCATAAGAGGAAAAGAACTAATTGGTATAAAAATGTTAAGCACAGCAAGAGCTTCTTCAGTATAGGTTGAATAAATGTTTTTTTTTCTTTCAAATTTATATTACTAAATAAAAAAAAATAAGAATTGAAAAGGCAGCAAAACTTTTCTGAAAAAGAAAAAAAAAAAAAAAATGAACCATTGAAAGTTAATAATCCCCACTGAGATGTAATAATGCTGCTATATAAATATTTTGAGGATTTCAGATATAACTGGTTATCCTTATATTTATTCTGTATGTGCGTATGAATGGGTTTAACTCATTTTCATAATTTTTTTGGTTAGCATACACATATATGTGTGTAAGTTTAGATTTTGGTGATTAGCAGTAATTTTTCTAACTACAAATGCAAAACGAACTGCAAATAATATTTTTTAGTTTTGTTATTTATTTGTGCTACTAACTAATGAAATTACTTATTTGCAGTTTTTATTAATTCTGCAATTACTTTCTATTTCTTCTGGGCCATTTTTAAAAAATTCACCTGTAGTTGTAGCCAGAGATTTCTTGTAAAAAACTTCCCATTCAACACCATTTCTAAATTCATGTGCCCAAGACCTTGCAAAAATAATAGAACTTTATTGCTTTAGAAAAAACACGATATTATTAAAACATGTTGTTATTTAATTGTATTTTTTAATTTGTGATTCATAAAATTGTTAAAAATTAAGGACACTTTATTTATCACACTAAAAATTAATTCTTTTTTTTTCTTATATCATTACTAAACACATTACTAATATATTTCCTCATGAGTGCCTCCTTTTCATTCTAAAATGAATACTACATTATTAATTATCATTTTAATAATTAAAGCTTTAAAATGTATAATGTGTTACTAATTAGAGAGTTAATAGTTTAATAATTATTAATTTGAAGTAGTGTTAACTATTTAATATTAAATTCAGTTATTAATAATTTTAATAAATGTTAAATATCACTCATATTTAATAAAGTTTTACATAATTATTAAAATATTAACCTATATAACATTATTGTATATTAACTAATGAAACTACTAATCTGCAGTTTCTATAATTTCTGTAATTACTAACTAATAATTATAATTTTATTAATTAAAGTGCAAAAACATAGATCATGTTAGCAATTAGAGGGTTAATTGTTTTAGAAACCTAAAACTCTTGGTAGCTGTTCAGTATTTGAATGCTGGGAAAAAAATAATAAAAATCCTATTTAAATTAAAAAAAAAAAAAATCCGATTTTTTTACATCCTAATATGTACTAGGGGGGAGGGACGCCAATGAATGCAAGCCGCTGGTATTTATTAGAACCACATTTCCTATACTGTCAAAAAAAATAAATAAATAAATAAATAAATAAATTGGAAAATATTATACAACAAAGCAGGGATGGGTTTCTTTCTGAAGGAGTGAATCATTTTATATAAATGGGAATAACTTCTTGTAATAAAGCACAGCTGATTGCAGCGTGGACAAACTGGACTGTTTCTATGGGCCTTTAGCCCCTAAATTTGGTATGAAATTTCAGGGCTCCCAACAAATTTTAGTCCTCAAAAAGGGGGAAAGGGGACCATTTTTATTTTAAAAGGGGACTTTGGGGGACCATTTTTATTTAAAAAGGGGACTTCGGGGGACCATTTTTATTTAAAAAGGGGACTTTGGGGGGGCCATTTTTTTTTTTTTTTTTTTTTACTGTTGACGGTGAACATACTTTTATTGTTAGAAAGGAAGTATTATTTATTATTTGCGCTGTCGTAGAATTGACAACAATAGTTAAAAAGATCACCACAAAATACAAAATAAATCTCGTGTATATATATTTTTAAATTTTAACTTCTTGGCAATATTATTTGGGCATTTAAAATGTGATGTAATTTCTCCTATTTATTACTTTTAATTAACACATATTAATGTTAATTAAAAAAAATTTCTTTCTTTTTTTAATATTCACATGTAAATACAATTTTTGTGATGAAATTTTAAATATTTATTTCTCTTTTTAATAGTCACATGCAAACACATTTTTAGTTAAAAGGAAATAGTATTTTTTGTGCTGTTTTTACAATTGGCAACAATTTAAAATAATGACCTTTTCTAAATGTGAATAAAAATATCTATTGAAATGATGAAAATTTAAATAAAAAAATTAAAAAAAAAAACTAAAAAAAAAAAAAAAAATTAGTCAAAACAAAAATAAAATAAATGCAGTCTGCACACCACAAGCTTGTAATGTATATCCTTAGAAAAAAGGATTAAATTCCTATGCACAGTTTTTGCTCAGATATAAAATTTTTTAAACTGAATAATTCTGACCAACTTTAACATTGAATATCTATAATTCTTTGATTTAAAAGCTGCCTGCATCAGCAAGTTTATCAATCATTTCTGTATAATATGAGTACTACCAATGTTCATATTTTTTTATGCAACAGTTTTCTTAATATCAGCCAAGAAAAAACTCTGGTCACAAAAAATTTCATTAACTGCAGTGTCGGTAACAGTTACTTTTTTTTTTTTTTTTTAAGAACAAAGAAATATATACTGAAGAATTGTAATTAAGAGCTCCTTTAATAGATTGGATACTTCTCCATCAAAACTACATCTGTAATAATAAAGGTGAAAGTTTGTCAGTGTGATAGCGATTGTTGCACATAGAGCTACAAGATTTGGCAGGAAGGTACCTGTTTGTCTAAATTAGTTTTTGGATTTTTTTTTTACTACATTTTTTTATAAGATGTTTATTTTTTAGCCTAATGTAATAATCTTTTTTCCCTCTTTTCAATAAAGTTTATTCGAAATTTGTACAACATTTTTTAAATCTTTCATAAATTTTTAATGCAAACTTCAGCCTTTTTTTTTTTTTTTTTTTTTTTTTTTTTTGATTCTGTGGCAATTTTTTGACATTCATAAAAGGAATTCAGTTTCACACTTTGTAAAATGCCCTAATGTAATAAATTTTGTCGTTTCGTTAGATTTCAATTTTTTTTTAGCTCCTTTCTTTTGTATGTATATATGCACATTCTGCAGTGATTTTTTCACATTAGTAAAAGGAATCCAGTTCCAATGTTTTAGCCCAATATAGTACCTGTTGTTTTCCTTATAAATCAGCTTTCAGAATCTGTGTAGCAATTTTTGAATTTTTATGTGATTTTTTTTAATTCTAAAAAGGAATCTAGTTTCAATATTTTAGCCACGTTTAATAAATTTTGCCATCTTTTGAATAAAATTTGTTCGGAATTAGTACAGCATTTTTTTGAATTTTTTATGCAGGTTGAAGTTTTTTTTTTGTGTGTGTGCATTTTGTGCATTTTGTGATAATTCTTTGACATTTGGTTTAAAAAACTGGTCATGTGAGTAACAGGTCTGGCTAAGACAAGCCTATCCTTGATAAATAGAAAGTGGGTAATAAAAAAGAAGTCTCCCCTACTACTTTTTGTTTTGTGGAGGATAAATAGAAGAATTCAGACAATTTCGCATTTACTTATTTTGAACATAAAAAAGGATTTTGTTTTTTATGAGGTAATAAGCAGGACCAGCACAATATTGCACAGGGCCCTGGCAAAGGAGGTAATGGGGCCTAACGTATACTGCAATACTGATCTAATAAAATTTACTTTTAAATTGTATACATCATAGAATAATATATGAGGTCATGAGTTTCAAAACTCACCTTAAACAGAAAATCAAATCAGGGGAAATCGCGAAAAACCTCTAACTGCATCTATTGGTTTTCATTGTAGATCAAGATTTTACAAGGGATGAAATACAAGATAAATCTACTTTTTTTGCAGACTGTTGTGTTTTTTCAATGCAAGTTTTTAAATAGAATAAATTTATAGAGAAAACTCGATATTTTAAACTTGTGATAGGTGAGTTTTGAAACTCATGTCCTCATATAATATAGATAATAAATGTACCAAAATACCACTAATTTCATATGTGATATGCATAATTATTTTTAATTTCAAAAAATCTTCTATACTTTACAATACATTAAATATTTATTTTTTACGTTCACAGTTACTTTCAGCAAATCTATAAATTCCCCGAAAATTATATCAACTTTGCCTGTAAGAAATAAAGTTAATACTCCCTTTTTTTATCATGAAGAAAAATTTAAAAACAAATGTAGATAAAAAATATACTGAGGAAACATTATTTTGAATTCTGTACGCTTGGGGTCCTAGGCAGTTGCTCCATTTGCTCGATGGTTGCATCGGACCTGGGTAATAAATAGTATACATGCAAATTTTAGCTTTCTCTTTGATGAAAAGAATATCCTTAAGCCAAAGAAACATGCTATGATAATTTGGATGTTTGAAAAATAAATAATGAGAATGGAAGAAATATTTTAACTCTTGATTCAACAGGAAGTTTTCTGTAAGGGCAAAAAGTAAGTATGTAAGTAAGCATCTGTAAGGGCATCTTGTTTGAAAGAAATTTCATTCCAATAATTAAAAATATGCGAAAAGGCATTTTACTCTACCCATTTCCTTTTAAACGATTCACAGTTGTGAGCTTTAAATTCATTTTTCTTAGTTTGAATCTTCTATCTCCTCCTGATTCAATGCTTCTCCCATTCGAAATGTTCTATTTTTTTGGACAGCATATCAAGGTCAGTCTTTGAAGACGGGTCAAGCAGTAACTTAATACAGTAACTTTTATGTTCTATGATTTTTTAATTTTTAGGATTTTAACAAGATTTCTTAAAGAATTTCTTAAAATTTGTCCATATTCCATGGTGATTTTTTAACATTCGTGAAAGAATTCCAGTTCCAATGCTTTAGCCCACTGTAAAAAATTTTGTCCTCTATGATTTTTAAGCTTTTAGCGATTTTTAGTTTTTTTTTTTTTTTTTTTTTTTTTTGCGATGGCTTGTTCAGTTACTGAAAGGGGACTAGGGGGACCAAAATGCATAAAAGGGAACTAAAGGGGACCTTTTTTTAAAAAGGGGACTTTGGGGGGAAAAGGGGGACCATTTGGGAGCCCTGAAATTTCCATAAAGCTGATATTTTACATTTGTTTTGATCTTATACTTATTTTAATTAATATTTTGTACTTTTAGAACATGATTAGGCTAAAGAAAATGATATATTTATCCAAATATGTATTTGACGGCATCCAACAGGCTTAATTTTTTTGTAACAGTATATGAAGGAAGTGGGGGGAGGTGGAGAATGAATACTAGATCTTTGGACTAGAATTAATTTTAAGTTCTCACTAAAAGTAATAAACATTTTTGATGCCGTAGGGCATATATGATATCACACAAATACATATTTAGGTGAGTATATATATAAGATACCTTTTTTTTTAATACTTACAGCTTTAAATAATAATTGACGGTGGCAGGTTATGTTTAATTAATGGTAATATATATATATATATATATATATATATATATATATATATATATACATATATATATATATACAGATATTATCCTATTCTAAAACTACAAAATACTGATTACAATCCTCATGAGGTCAAAACTAATTTAAAATTTCAGCTTTATGAAAATTTCATACCCAATTCGGGGTACACTAAAATCAGAGGGCAGAGAAGCATTCCATTTTTCCCACGCTGCAATCAGCTCTGCTTTATGGTAACAAATTATTCCCATTTATAAAAAAAATGATTCAATGTGGTCAAACATGGCTGCATATATGGCTTAGAAATAAAACTGGTCAAAGATGGCTTCATATTGGCCAAAAAAAGGCTCAAAGATGGCCGCAATTAAGACATTTGATGTGTCTGAAATTCAGACGTAAGAAGTGTCTGAAAAATTTAAGACATTTTAAAACGTCTTAAAATTGAACACTCTTGTTTCAGACACTTAAGTGTCTGAAATTCAGACACAAGAAGTGTCTGAAAATTTTAAGACATTTTATAACGTCTGAAAATTGAACTCTGCGTTTCAGACACTTAAATATCTGAATTTCAGACATTTCAGTTTACAGTGAAAACTTCGTTATTTAGGGAAATAATGTATATAAAAGAGCTAAGTAACATTTTAGAAAACGCATAAAACATTTGAAAAACTGATTTCAGCAGTTACCATCCATATCAAATATGTATTCCAATTCTTTTGAACAGCTCTGTATTTCATCTGTAGGTTGATATATATGCTATATAATGGGGAAATTTAGTTTAGCAAGAAAAGGAATAACAGGTTGAAATTTCTCTTTCAGCAATGTATACTAATAGATCGAAACATACTTGTATACTTTTGTACAACCCTGTAGTTAACCTAGTACCTTTATTATACGCCACTATTTAGCTAAAGTTTAATTCAAAGTAAACCACACTTAAAACTACTGGGATCACATTTTCAGAAATTATCATTTATAGACGGCCATGTATCCAATTCTTTGCGTGACCCTGTATATAATTTTACCTATGTTTTAAAATTTTATTTACAAAAATTTCTTAGTAAACAAAATGCAGTTCAGCGTAAAAATGCATAACTCATTTAAAAACCACGTTTAAGCAATTTACAATCATACCCAGTAACCATTACGAATGCTTTTGTGTAGCCCTGTATATGAATTACAGGCATTTATACACATCATGTACAATGCATAAATATAGTGAAACATAAAAGCGCATAACATAATTAAAAATGCATTTCCAGCAATCATCCTACCGTACAATACTTCTGGTACAATATAGTATCTGAAATTTTTTGTGTGTCTCTGTAAATGCTATGCACTTCGTATTATACATGAAATAAGTTATAGTAAACCTCAGCGACGTATATCAATTCCATTATACATGAAATAATTTAACATAATTAAAATACGACGGAAAAAATTCCCTCCACCTGTATATCATTATGTAACGGAATTCTTTTGTGTGGCCCTGTAAATGAATAATATTTATACTTTGCAGCGCATATACTACGAAATGCATATTTTAGTGCACTTGATAAATGCATATCAATTTTATTATGCTTGAGAGCGTGTAACATCATTAAAAATCCTTTTAAACGATTTTTCCCCATAGGCCGTAATGTAACGGAAAACTTTTGACTGCCCCTGTAAATGAACTAAACATGCTACAAACTTCATTTGCAATAGGGTTCGTGCTATGGTAGAGGTCACTAACATCCAAAAATTTCAGAACGACCCGAGTATATTTACGGGAGTTAGAGCGCGTACAGACGGACAGACAAACCGAATGCATAAACACTTTTCAACTTTGTTGGAAAGTGTTAAAAACCGAGTGTTTAAGACAAAAGACTGTGTTAAGGAACAAAGTTGCCATTTTGCACCCCACCCCCTTCTTTTTGTGGTAAAAAATCCGAGATACTGAACAAAATTGAATAAAACTTCTGAAAGTAGACATAACTAAAATCAGCTGAGTTTTTGTATGTATGGCATATAAAATCATTCATATGATACTAGGGATGCACCAAATATTCGGTATCTATTCGGTATTCGGCCATGTTACCGAATATTCGGTTTGGCTGAATATCAAACTATTCGGTATACCGAATATTCGTCTTGGCCGAATAGCAAACTATTCGGCCTTCCGAATATTCGGTTTGGCCGAATATCGAAATATTCGGCCAACCGAATACTTAAAAAAAACTTTTAAAGCATACTTTTAAAAACCTTATACCACTTATAAGTTTAACAGTTAACTTATGAAGATATTCAGAATAATTAGAAACAGAATCATATATTTAAATAAAAGAGAATGTTTTTACATTATTTATTTGCTGTTTGTTAAGTATTAAAGAAAATTAACCAATCACGAGGATTTTCATAGGAATTAATTATGTGCAAATGCAAGTTCCTGAACATTTTCCAGTAAATAATCTGTTTCTTGCTAAGATTTTAAGAACAACATTTACAATCTCTGAAAATGATCGCCCACTCCAGACACCGATCTAGGATGTATTTAAAAACTTCCTTGCTTAATGAAAGGGAGTAGAACAGTTATTCTTGCTGAGTTGCCACCACATAAAATTTGAATAGATTGTATTATTTATTTACTTTTACTTTAGTCTCTTCCTGACAAACAAATATTACTTATTTACTTTTACTTTAGTTTCTTCCTGACAAACCAATAATATATGATCCTGTACAATTTTTCTTCCAATTTTTTCACAATTTCTCTTTGATTAAAATGTTTGTTTTAGAATTTAAGAAAATTTTATTCATTTGTTTTAATTCACAGAAGAAGCCATGAAATTTAAAATTTTATTAATTAAAAAAGTTTTATAACTATCCTTTTCTTAAATAACCCAAAGCAGATTTTTTTCAGCTTAAAGTTTACTTGAAAAAAAAATTTGATTATCAAAATGAAAGTTTGTTTTAAATATTATGTAAAACTGTTTTAAAATTTAACATTTTAATGCCTTTAAACTTTGAAATATGAAATTATTCGACAGGCCGAATACTCGGTATTCGGCCAAGCAGTTACTATTCGGCTAGCCGAATATTCGGTATTCGGCCAAAATCACTATTCGGTGCATTTCTATATGATACATTGTTACAGTTTTAAATAAGAATATTTAAAAATAATAATAATCATTTAATCAAAAATGTAATATAATAAATCCACAAAGAAAATGTCAATAACAGGCGGTACAAATAAGTCTTGAACGTTTTTGCTATAAAAATAATCCAATTTAACAAAATAAATTAATTGGTTAAATATTAAATGCACACTGTATATTACGATCCCCCCCTCCCCCTCCCCCAAAAAAAAGTTGTATTCACCGTATATTTAAAATTTAAAAAGAGAAGGAAAAACAACAACTTTACTTTCACAATTCTTGAACCATATAGCATATAGAAATATAATTACATAGAAAATCAACAAATAGTCACTTTTTTTTCTTTGTTCTTTTTATTATTGTTAGAATTGAAAATTTCGTTCATATTTTTGTTTTTATACTTTGCCTATATTTTTGTTTCTTCACTTTCTTTCTTATTTACTTATTATTTTGTGTTTCATATTTTTTATAATGGAAAATTTTGATCATTATTACATATTTAAACTTTATACCTACATATTAAACTACAGCATATGCATAGGTTTTAAATTACATTTTTAATAAAAAATTGTCTAATGAATTTAAAGAATCGAGATATTTGTTCATTATTTTTTAATTCTCCGCTTTTAACCCTTTATGCCCGACGGTACTTTAAAGTACCACAGTTTTCTACTGGGCCGAAATTAGCCTTTTTTGCACACGGAGCAAGCATGGATTTTGCCCCCCCCCGCCCCCCTCTTCCGCAAAGTACATTTACAAAGAGAATTTTACTAACTTTCTAATAGCCGACTTATTGTAAAATTAATATGTAATACTGAACTACGTAATCTACAATGGCGGATCCAAGCGGGACGTCACGGGGGTTCACGACTCCCCTCTGAACACCAACAAAAATATTCTAAAGATCATTTTTAAAATGAAATATACAGTATAGTCCCGATTATCCGAGTTTCCGCTTTCACCGAGTTATTTTCTTCTGATGGGCTGATGGCTTCCATTATTATGAAACAGCCATTATAAATGTAGTGTTAGGTGAAGATGAAAGAGCAATCGTAAAACGTTAGAACTCTGATTTTCCGGTCAGAATGGGAAGAAAAAAAATGGCCGTAATTTTTTTTGACCCCCCCCAAAAAAAAAAAAAATTATTGCCATTTTTTTTCTTCCCATTCTGACCAGAAAATCAGAGTTCTAACTTTTTACGGCTGCTCTTTCATCTTCACCTAACACTACATTTATAATGGCTGTTTCATAATAATGGAAGCCATCAGACCATCAGAAGAAAATGATCCATTCCAAAGGTATAATCCTTCATTTGGCGCCCCTTCGTTCTGGCGCCCGGGGCACATGCCCCCTCTGTCACCCCCCCCCCTAGTTTCGGCCCTGGTTTTCTATTCCAATTAAAACACACTCATTGAATGCATTCGCAATGGTACTTTTAGGAAACAATAGTAAATACTTCCCTTAACCATGACTAGATAGCGATAGCAGTTCCAGGAAGCTGAAAATTGTTCACGAAGCTATTTTGGAGCGTTTGAGTATGAATTTTGCTTCTATTTTCTTGTCTAAAATGACATCCCTAACTTTTGCGTGTAAACATCTTAAATTTGAAAGATAAGGCTACTATATATTTTTTCGTGTTTAAAACACTTGACAATATGTTGTGCTTAAAATAATAATAATAATTTTCAGTTTGTTTAATTTAGCTCTTTTCAAAGCGGTACTTTACAGTACCGTCGGGATTACGTTGAACAGGATTTGTATAGTTTGAATAATTGTGTTGCATAAAAACGTACATACTTACAAGGGATGCGTGGGTGCTAGACAGGTGGATTATGATTCAATGTAGGGGAAGATATTGCATGATTTATGTATGACATTGATGAATAATAAAGCAAGTAATACGTTATTTTTATCTTTAGAAAAAATATTGTATTTTAATAAAACAAAATCGAAAAAAAATTACAAATTAGAAAAAAAATCTAAGAATATCTTTTAGCATTTATTGAATCCTTTTGAGATTCCTACAACTAAAAGTTTGGAAATTTCTTTAAGATATGCTTTCCATCGGACGACAGTGTAAAAACTGTAAAATATTCTTCTGGTGGCGAAATGCTCGCTGACGATGCACCAGCAGCAGCATCATCTAGTCATATATACATCATAGACAAATATACACTAGGTATATGCATGATAAGACACACATACACATATATATCTATAAAAAAAAGATAGTTTTTTTTTCTAAGTCTTGATTTTTGTCCACGCGTTATAACCCAACTGTACTTTGAAGTACCACATCAAGTAATTGGCCGTAATTAACAAACAAACAAAAAAAAAAAAAAAAAAAAAAAAAATAGTGCATATATCTTTTAATTTATCACAGTAATGCAAGAAGAAAAAAATTTCGAGGAGATTGTGTTTTAAATACATAATTTGGAGTATATAGGGTTAACCAACAACTTAACGTTCAAGTGAATATAAGCGGACAAAATGATATTTTGTTCCGGACAGTTTTTTCTAGGATTTTTTCGACGGTTTTTAACGATGAAAATTAAGCCTTAAACCACGATCAAATTGTGGTTTATTTTGTCTTAAAGTACAGGATCTGGCTATTTTAAGGATAGGCTATTCTAAGAATTATTAAGGCAATGCTATGAAATTCGTCTGGCCATTTCAACAACCACAGTAGCTTGAAATTAATTCAAGAACGGAAGACAAAACAAACCATAATCTAAGTATGTTTAAATTTCCAAAAGCATACATTATATATATATATATATATATAAAAAATAACGAAATAAGGTATAGGTATTAATGAACAATATGTGAAACACACAACAGACGTGATATAAAGAAGAAAAAAAAAAACTTTTTTTAAACATTTTTCATGAAAACAATCTTTTGATTTAAAAGGAAAGGCACATAGGACTGCCTATGTTAGAACTAAATCTCCACATAAAATTTCCTAGAATAACACCGCAGATATTTTGTGTTTCCGTAAACAGATACTTTTTTTTTTTTATCTGACTCATCCTACTTTATGATGCCTTTTTATAGGCGAGAAAAACTCTGCGTCTTGAAATACGGGTTTACAGCTAACAATTTTTACGACGACCCTCCTGAACTCCAATGTTTTATGGCAAAAGAAAGCGATTCTGTGACACGATCCAGTGGAACATTCTCTGTGAGTTTAAAGACCATATAAGGTTATATACTAAACATTTGCGGAATCTGTTGAAACAGGGAATCCACGGTGCTTGCTTAGAGACGTTAAGGTTTTTCTCAATTAAACTGAAAAGACGTAATATCTGTTTGATTTCCGATATTCTATTTCGAAGATCTAGGGCCCAGGGATAGCGAACCTTTTCACATCCGCGTGCCAAATGTTTCCAAAAAATATTTTTTTTGTAACCATAACGTGCCCCCCCCCCCCCTTCTCAAAAAATAAACAATAATGAATCAAAGTTACTTGGAATTTAGCTATTAAGATTAAAATATAGGAGTTATATTTTAAAAGGTGAATAAAAATTGCAATTTCTGTTGTCACATTTTGAATGCCAATTAATTAATATCAGGCTCATTCCTCGTTACTTTTAACACAATGCAACTTGAACTGGAATCAATTGACAAGTGGTTTCTACTTAAGTTTTTCATGTTATTTATTTTTTTTTAAATGACGATTCGAAGGCATAGGTAAAAGAAAAAAAAATGACTAACATCAGTATCTTTATACATCTATACCTGTCTAAAATTAAATTTTGAGTTACTTTAGTGTTATCAGCAGCATTTTTGATTTATGATGCCTTATAATCTTTCGTTTTCGATAGTCTTCAAATTTTCTTGTGATTTGATAAATATTTTAACTCATTTTGAACTAGATTGGAATTAAATAAGTTGCATTTCAATTTCTTCAATTTCCAATCAATAGAATGGAGACAATGCTCAGCTAATACAAATTCGCACATTTTGTGTAATTACGCTGTATTTTGATTTTAAACATCAATCAATACGTGCCGAAAACATTATGTCACATGCCACTCTTGGCACGCGTGCCATAGGTTCGCCGACCCTGATTCTAGGCTACTGGAACTGGTAGTAAGCAGCGCTACTAAATTTAGTATTAATACAGCTTCGGACGCCAGCGAACGTATCGTAATTGTATTTATTTTATTTTAGCTTTTTTGTAGATTAATTACTTTATTTCATATATGTCAGCACAATACTTTCATAATAAAACTTTCAACGATTTTTAAGCAAAAGATAGTTATTTATAACACAATATATCAATTTATCAAATACAGTGGAACATCACATATACGCTTTCAAAAGACCACCTTTAAAAATGTATAACCGAAAATATTTACCAACTTCGTTCATAAAATCATAATAAATCAAGAAATACTTTATTTACAAAAATGCTTTACTAAGTAAATACGCAAAGGTCCTAACGTTCAATCCACTTTTTAAAGTATCTGGCAAAGACATTTCTATATTTGCCAACATTAGGTAAAACTGTCCAATTCGACCACTGTTAAACGCGTCTTGTTGCTTTTTTAGATGACACCGTGATCTGAAGGAGGAGAAAAGCACAATGGAAGAAAATTCAATACACATACTGACGTTAGTACAACAGTACAGGCAGGGCCTAGTGAAGTAGCTGCCATAGAATAACTTGACTATATACTTCAATAAGTGGACTGAACAACAGAACCACCCAATACCATATGAGGGGGAAATATTTTACAAAGAGTAAAATACTTTTTGTTTTCTTATTTAAGGATGAATTCCGTATTCAAAAATTTCAGAAGATACTGTACAAATGAAATTGAAATTTTTCTTAATGTCGTTTAAAAGAAACAATTTATCATTAGAAAGCATAAGAATGAATTGGGGTCTAAATACAAAATCGGAGAAATGGTGGGATGCATAAATAAAACCTGATTTAGATATTTCGAGGATTCATTCGGTCCCTACACTGGCCCAACCATTATAGGAAGTAAACTCAAATCTTAACATCTTTAACCCCTCTCCCACTGTGTATCCAGGGTTGTGCAAAAACACAATAGACTTACAATTTTGGTTCTGAGTGAAAAATAAATGCACACTTTAAATTCACATGAAAAAAAAAAAAAAAAAAAAAAAAAGATATATTGCTTGCTCTAAGTATTTCTTCCCAGATTTTTTTAAATTTCCTTTAAGGATTATATAAACCGGAGTAAATTTCAACCAGAACAGGGAATTTTACAAATTTTCTCCCCACCATTACACATTTTGTTTCTTAAAACTCTCAATTTTTTCGCGCACTCCCACATACACACACAGAAAAAAATGGGGGGAAAGGCACGTACTTATTGTGCCTAGGCCATCATCAAGTCATGCGTATACATAGTGTATTAACAAATTTAGGCATTATTTTGGTGAAATTCGGAGGTTTTTTTTTTTTTATAACACGAACATGTTTTGATTCCAAATTAATAACAATCTGAGCTACAAACAATTAAAAAAAAGGAAGAAGAAAATGTGTAAACATGGGCGGGTTGTGAAAGTTATTCTAACGGGGATGAGTCAGTAGTGATGCCTAATTTCCCCGGCAGGTTAGAGAAGCAAAGGCTCACTGGATGAGGAGCGTGTGTGCTCATGATTATGCCCTGACCTGACCTCACCATCTTCTTCCCATCACCCAAGGCTTCTGATGTCACACTTCTCGCAAAGCCGCCCATTGCCAAGCTCTTTTTTTTTTCCAGCTAAGCTTTTCTCATATATGCATGCATTCAGAGGCGTTGCAGAGAGTTGAAGTTGGAACATGTGGTTCGCATTCGATGGACGGAACTGTATATCCGCCTTTTCGCAGAATTTGCTTCTTATATATATATATATATATATATATATATATATATATACAGTCGGACCTCTATTTAACGAAGTCGCTAAATCCCGAAAAAAATTTCGTTATATGGAAAATTCGTTAAACAGAGAGTCACCTTTTAAAATACTTTAAACTACATAAAACATTTTAAGTCCATAAACACTAAATATAATTTTAAAAAGTAATTAGTCACACTTTTTTTTTATAAATTATATCTATTTGTTTTATTTATTTTATCCATTAAAAAAAAAAATAAAAAAAAAATCTGCAAGGAAAATAAGAATGAAACAAAACATTGTCTGGAAATACATTGTATTTTCAGTTAAAAAAAATAATTTTACATTAAAATCACGATTTTTTATTATGGTTGATAAGCTGTTTGGAGGAATACCAAATTTTAAAGCAGTATTCTTTTTCTTCACGCCTTTATCCACCTCATGAAGAATAATTTTTTGCTTTTTTGATGCTCAAGCACTTTCGCTTTGACATTTTTGAGCTACAAGAGCCGAAATTACCAACAAGATTGATCATGATCAACAATCTAGAAAACGGGAAATTATAGTTTAGGGACACGGGGCAGCTCCATTGAGGGTTAAAAGGGGATATTGAAAGTTTGCACTTCTTGGATGGAAAGCAAAGAATCACAGCGATTTTACTGCTCTCGGTGAGTTAGGTGCCTGGTAAGACCTGTTCATGGTCATTGATCATCATAAAATGTGTTAAACGAAAGAATAAGTTTGAAATGTCCAGTAATATTTTAAGAAATAGGGAGAAAAAAAATTTAGATCCCAAGGAAAAATTCGTTAAATAGAGAATGCACTTCGTTATTTGGAGGTTATTTTACGAAGAAATTTGCAAAATGTTCTTGGTTTCAAGTAAAAGTTTGCAAAATAGAAAAGTTCGCAAAATAGAGGTTCGTTAAATAGAGGTCCGGCTGTATATATATATACACATACTGTATATACATATACACACACACATATATATACAGTACAGCCCCGATTATCCGCGGTGCAGTTTATCCGCGAAGCGAAATTATTATTATTATTATTATTTTTTTTTAATTCAAGCAAACAGTAAGGAAAATACAATAAGCCCTATTAATAAATATAAACAGAAAAATTCATGTATTCGAAAGTAATAGAAAGATATTTCTAGATTCGGTTGCCATGTTTAAAATATCAGATATATAAAGTCTTGATGTCTTTTCTTGATTTTATTAACAAAACGTAAACAGAGCAACAATTAAATAAGACTATTATGATAAATTCCAAGGGAGCATATCAAAAATAGCTTCATTTTTGAGATAGAAGAGGTGTTTTCGAAGCAAGAAACGAAAACAAGTGACTGGTTTTTTTAAAAAGGTATAAGTCAAAATTTTTTGTACAGTATGTACGGCATTGTTTCTTGTTTACTGCTCTTTATTTTAGTGATTTACACGTAAAGCAAAGGTTTCTGCTGTACTGTGCATATGTATGTATTTAAAACATTTTTTTATGTTTTTTGTACACTAAAACATAGTTTTTATGTTGATTTTTTTTTTTTTTTTTTTTTTTTGTGCTTGCACTCCCATTTTCAGTCTTTTTCGAGTTATCCGCGATTTTTGTTATCCGCTGTGCCCTTGCCACTCAATTCCGCGGATAATCGGGGCTGTACTGTGTATATATATATATATATATATATATATAAAGCAGGTCTAGATCCCGATCCTTTAAACAGGGCCCGCTTAAGACTTAGAAGTAGGGGAAGCCCGATGTCACACAGGGGGCCCCCTATTACTCTATTAAATGTTTTTTTATGTAACTAAATCCATTTTCCATATGGTTAAATAATTTGAAATTTTACCATCAAAATTTTGAGTAAATAACGCATTTAATATTAATTTACTAAAACTAACTACCTATATACATATGTAGAAGTATTTTATTATATACATAATTATGCATAACCAATTAATTTTCTAAATGACAAATATGGAACTACAGTTGAGAATATTTGAACTTCAAAATATCTTTTGAGGCGTACAAACTGCAGCATAGTAAGAAAAAGAATGTTTCGCAAGAAAAAAAAATTGCATTTTTAACTCTGGTAGAGTTTCTTTTTTTATAAAAATTAGTTTTGAAAAGTAAATTTGGGGGCCCCTTTGTATTTCAGTGGATAAGCACGGGCTTCACGGGCCTATTCGGTAAACAGGCCCTGCCTTTAAACATATCATAAAGCAGGGACTTTATTTAGAGAAATCACGAGAAAAATCGAAAAGTACGGGGAATACCGTTTAGTTTCGTAACGACTATATTGTTAAACAGTTTTGCTTTTCTCGCGGGAAAAAAAGCTCTGCAATTATTTTCAATAAATGGAATTTTCTTTTTCCGTCGGGACTTCACTGTCCGGACTTTTCCGTCGGGACTGACTGTATGTAATTATACATATATACATACATAGTTCATACATATCTTTACATAAAAAGTTAAGGACTTTTAAGGATCAAAGACGAAAAAGAAAAAAAAAAGAAAGATAGACTATAGATCTCTACATGTTAAATAACAAAGACTTTTAAAAAATATAAAACACGTAAAATAAAGTAAGTATACATGCATTAAAAATTAAACGATGCAAAAAACATAATTTTGTATTTTCAAATATTTTCTGATGAACAGTTTAGACATTTCTTGAGCTTCCTAGTTGAAGCCAACTTTACGCCATGTTTAGCAGTAGCAGTATTTCTAAAACTTAGGGAACCATAAGAAGTCTGACTGAAGTCTAAAGACTAAAGAGTGAGGTTAGTTGTAAAGTAAAATAGAAAAGCGTTTCTGATAGGATTAAAAACGAAAAATATAATTATATTTCATAAACAAAATACAGTAATTACTAGGGATGCACCGAATAGTGATTTTGGCCGAATACCGGATACCGAATATTCGGCCAACAGGCGAACCGAATACCGAATATTCGGCTAGCCGAATAGTAACTGCTAGGCCGAATACCGAATATTCGGCCTGCCAAAAAGTAACTATTCGGCGAATACCGAATATTCGGCTTGTCGAATACTTTTATATTTCAAAGGTTAAAGGCATTAAAATGTTAAATTTTAAAACAATTTTACATAATGTTTAAAACAAACTTTTATTCTAATAAACAAGAGCTTTTTTTCAAGTAAACTTTATGCTGAAAAAAATCTGCTTTGAGATATTTAAGAAGAGGATAGTTATAAAAAAAATTTTAATTAATAAAATTTTAAATTTCATGGCTTCTTCTGAGAATTAACACAAATAAAATTTTCTTAAATTCTAAAACAAATATTTTAAAATCAAAGAGAAATTGTGAAAAAATTGGAAGAAAAATTGTACAGGATCATATATTTGCTTGTCAGGAAGAGACTAAAGTAAAAGTTAATAAATAATACAATCGATTCAAATTTTATATGGTGACAACTTAGCAAGAATAACTGTTCTACTCCCTTTAATTAAGCAAAGAAGTTTTTAAATGCATCCTAGATCAGTGTCTGGAGTGGGCAATCATTTTCAAAGATTGTAAACGTTGCTCTTAAAATCTAAGCAAGAAACAGATTATTTACTGGACAATGTTGAGGAACTTGCATTTGTTCATAATTAATTCCTATGAAAATCCTCATGATTGGTTAATTTTCTTAAATAATACTTAACAAAAACAAACAGCAAATAAATAATGTAAAAACATTAAATATGATTCTGTTTCTAATTATTCTGAATATCTTTATAAGTTGACTGTTAAACGTAGAAATTGTATAAGGTTTTAAAAAATATGTTTTAAAAGTTTTTTTAAATATTCGGTTCGGCCGAATATTTCGATAGTCGGCCAAACCTAATATTCGGCATGCCGAATAATTTGCTATTCGGCCAAGCCGAATATTCGGTATACCGAATAGTTTGATATTCGGCCAAACCGAATATTCGGTAACATGGCCGAATAGGCCGAATACCGAATATTCGGTGCATCCCTAGTAATTACAATTAAAAAAAGAGGAAAAAGTAAAAATGATAAAATGTTCTTGTACAAATCAGTCGAGATGAAGGAGGATAAAGAGCAAAAGGGCACTTTTCAATGATAGCCATACATTTTTTTTTTTTTTTTTTTTAATTGTTAGTTGCTATTGTTAGTATAGTTACTAATGCTTGGATTTTCAACAAACTTCAAATTCAGGTATACCTTGAAATGAATTAGTGCTGTCTATGTTTTGGTGCAAATTGTTTATCAGGCGGCGCTGCTATGCTAAATTTTTCAGAATTTCCGCTATAGCTCTATCTCAAGAATTAATGCATGAATTTTCATCAAACTTCAAATTCAGATTTAGTTTGATATGAATTGGTGCTAAATTGATGTAATTTCTTGTACTATTTAAATGATTTAATTGACGTGATTTATATAGAAGAAAGTTTTGTGATGGCCGCAACATATTAGTTCAAATGTTGAATAAATAAAATTTTTACTTTGAGCCTAGCTCATTTCATCTCGAGTCAGTATAAACCTGCAAACCCCCATAACGATGAAATTATACTAAAGAAAAACGCAAATAAATTGCTAATGTGTTAACAGCGTTAAAAAGTAAAGTTTTAAAAGTGTAATAATAATAATAATAATAATAATAATAAATGAAAGGGCATAAGAAATATAATGATAGATTAAATAGTGCCGTGTGATGACTTCTCAAAGATGACTGGAATTAATTACTTCGCATTGAACAGCACGAGAAATAAAGCAAAAAAGAGAACACCGCACTAGAAATGAGTTCGGGCTCTTCTTTTGGACACTTGGCCCGCCCGAGCCCGACGATTTTAAATCCAATCCCGCCCGACCCCGGAACATTTTGTGTCATCAGAGCCCGCCCGAACTCGAAACATTTTGTGTCATCAGAGCCCGATACCAAAAATATACAATAGAAAAAAAATGCATAATATTTAACAAATATTTCAAAAGTAATATATCATTTTTAAACAGCTTTTTGCATAGAATAACTGCTAAGATTTAAATTAATTCAGTATTATCAAAAGAAAAGTTTGGTATCAAATAAAAATACTTCATACATAAAAGGATTCTCATATTTTTTCTCCTTTAACAAGAAAATCTTACGGACACGTTCACGAAATGTGTTTAAAGAATAAATGCATTAAAATTGCAGAAATTACTATTTATATGCCGAAGAATCGAACAACGTTTTTCAATTTTCAATCCAAGGTATACATCTTTAATTACGATCGATTCCTTTCGCATAACAATCTTTCGAGATTGATGTGACCCTGAAAATAAGCATTTGAAAGCTCTGGTGCTGTTGTAGGAAAAGAGGAAACACTGATCGATTGCTTTCTATCGGAATAACATTGCAATTATATTTACTTACGATTGAAAGTGACTTCGTAAATGCGCAGAGTACAGCTCCAGCATTAGCAGAGTTCATAATTTAAGTATTGCGCGGCAGCGCAATACTTAGTTATTTCCAGTGTCACTGTGTGAAAATGTTTGCCTGGCGTCAAGTTCAAAACGGATGCTAAAATCCAAAGAGTAACATGGGCTAATTTTTATTTACATTATTCAAATATTTTTTTTTTTTATAATTCCACATTCCGCTTTTTTCATTGAGAATCAACGGACATTTTTCCAATAAAATGTAAAATTTTTTCTTCATTGTTGCAAATAATTCAAAAGCCGTAATTATAATTTGTCTATTTTTAGTTGAAAGATTTTCACGTGAAAAATGAAACTGAAATAGTATTTTTTTTTTAATAATAATAATAAAAAAAAGATGAATATGGCGTCATAGCGGAAATAAAAATGACATTTTTAAACTGATTTTTTACGTTCAGATTAGACGTTTTTGTCCAAACTACAGCAATTTGCATTACTGTACTGGTGAAACATTTTGAATTATACATAGGTAAATTGCACTATGAATTGCGATGCGATACCGCATAAATCAAAGCCTGTTTTGGTACCCTCCATTAATTTTGAAACGTGTTCGCCTGAATGCAGT